>JAOPUD010000089.1:17287129-17316432 GCA_027122715.1 Trisopterus minutus
GGCGGGTGGGGGAGGCAAGGAGGAGAATAAAAAAAATAAAGGAGATCAAGAAGGGAAGGGAGTGGAGGTCCGTTAGAGGAGGAGAAGAAAAAGACAGGGGACAGGTTACACAAGTGTCGAGTTTAAAAACATGCACGGCGTTGTTATGGTGGTGGGGAGGTTGGTGTTTAGAGGGGGTCGGGGAATGGGGTGTCTGTAAATGAGTCATCCTGCATGCATGTGCGGGGGGACGGTGTGTATGAGACAGGCATCTTACCCCTGTGACTTGAAGAACTGCAGTAGCATGGCGTCTGTGTTCAGGCGCTGGGCTACGGTCTTGGCCACCTGACACGAGAGAGGACGGGACACGCGTTACAATACATTTCATCGTCTTCCTGCGTCGCTGTTGGCAAGGCAACAGGAATCATCCTTGATGATTCAGTGAGAAAATGGGGCCTTGACGTAGTTTCTTTTCCTAGCATCCAAACCCTTTCGCTTGCCGGTATACGACCAGTCAAAACATAATTTTACCGCATATCTGTAGTATATCGTCCATGTATTGACGTTCTTAAGATGAGACGTGTCCCTTCTCATTATTTGAATGGATATATTTCTATTTGTAGAATATATCAGTTTAAGAACTCCTTTTTGACATACCCCAGGTGATTGAAAAATGAACCGTAGGTAAAAGGAAGCAAGCGCCCGTATGCCTTTGATACAAAGACGCTGGATGACATGTCCATAAAGGTGATAGCCCGAAGTCAAAACCAAATCCAAAACCAGCCTTTTCAGATAAGAGGCGCTTCCCTCGAAGCAAAAATCCTGGGAATGGCGCACTGTGCAATTCTTTACAATGGGCTTGTTTTTTTTTAAACTTTCAACCCTATAGGAGGAGATATTTACAAAAAATTAAGTGGAAGAATGTAATATAAACCCCAATTATTAGGGTTATTTTGCAGCATAATTTCCTCCGCCCCCAAAACCCCCAATTTTAAATCAGCAAAGCCTACCTGAAAGTAGTTCATGCGGTTGGAGAGCGTGACAACAAAGCCAGGGTCGTTGTGGATGGTCTTGTCACAGAAGATGACGTCCACGCGGTGGTAGAGGTCACGGAAGTAGTCCTTGGCCGTGGGCAGCTCACTGCTGTCATTCTCCGGGTCGTCCCTGGGTAGAAGTGGTTCATGTGTCAAAGGCCCAGGAGAACGTAGGGCTGGTTCTGGACACGGGACTCTTCAGACAAAGTAAGGGTTAACATCCAGGGGTTTTCATGAATTGAAATATCAAGCCATCCATCCATCCAGCTATAAATGAAAATATGACAATCTTATAAGGATTGAAGGTTGAAGACTATGTAAATAATAATTTCAGCCAGCCTCATCTAAGTCATCCCCACAAGCCGTTGTGCCGTCCTTACTTCTGGAAGACGATGATGTCCCCATCCATGAGCTCATCCAGGGCCTTGTCCAGAGAGACATCGTAGTCCTGGATCCGCTCTGTAAGGTTGGGCTTTACTTCCTGAAATGCAACACAGCAGGTGGAATTGGGTCAGGGAGTGCCACTTGTGAAACAGGTGTACGAGTGTGTAAGGGTGAGAGCCACCAAAGAAGGCATGTGTCACCTCATAGAGGATAAGGCTAGTTTCCTGCTGAAACCCTGCTCTCTCGCACATGACTGGCAACAGGTCTCCTGTTGAGAGAAAGGCCCCAACAAAGACAGTTACAATCAACAGCATTCACAAGTTGCGCTATAGAGCGTCTGAATATTAGACTAATTTGGAAAGAATTAAGCCTAGATTTTTATTTTTGGTTCTTTTCCAATATTGGCTCCGAAGATTTGACTTGGTCACCAATGTGTACAAAATGTAATATATAAAAGAGGATTTCCCCCCCACCCCCCATTTAGATTTAGCCTAGCATGTAAACCACACAAAATCCCAGCACATGCAAAACAAGACATCATGCTCAACCCATTAACTTACTTATTTTGCAGGATATAGGTGTGTAGATATGTCCACAATAATTTAAGCTTCTGGTTTTAGGATCATACATCTTCAGGAACAACATGACATCATCTGAGAACGAAAACGATGGTATGAAGGTCAGGGGGGCAGTGATGTGGTAGGGTCCGCAGTCCACACCACGGTGGAATGCAACTTTACTGTTCACTTAAGTAAGGCAAGGACAGTATGGCGATGATAGAACTGGTTCACTGTTCAAATATATTGGGTATTCAGACTATCAATATTGAGCCCCGTAAACAGGCAGGCACGTTTTCACTCGGCCGAGTCATCTCTTTCAAATGAATCCGATGACAATGAAAGCGGCTTGCACGAGTTGTACAAGTATGTAGTGCACTGTGGGGAACAGGATTTGTATAGAGAAACAACAATACAAAATGGTTCAAGCCTAAGCGGTGCACTATATTGGACATAAGTGGACCAATTTTCAAACTGCATTATAGAACACCTCTCAGACAACCTAATGCAACATGACTGCAGAATTTGGCAAATCCAATGGACCAAAGTCCATACGTGTGGTTGCTGCTGTAAGACGAATATAAAATATTTCTATACTGTAAAGTTAAGGGTTCAGTGAGTCGTATTTCTTCCTTCATCTGAAAACCAATATACCCCGACAAGATTCAAGTTGAACTCATGATGACTCACGGTCTTTGTCGAACTTCGGTAACGTTGCACCACTTGCAGCCATCTCTGGGTCCACCGTCTCCAAAAATATTGTCCACGGGTTCTCGTTGTCGCTCAAGTCAATCATCTGAGGCATGATGGAGAGACACATTCAAAATGAGTCCCACTGCAACACTTGCCACGAAAATAAACCAACTTACTACGTTTAGTGGTAGCAATACAACATACTGTACACACGTATGATTTAACACCCTGTTTTTTTCTCCAAAATACATGGATAGGTCCATCAGGACACTGTTGAATTGCAAGTCTTCTAATCAAAAGCAACAGAGCACAAGGGCATCCACACTCACCGACTTGTTGCAATCTGCCTCGTAGTCCAGCATGGCAGGCCGCTTGGTGCCGTTGCTGCGGGCCTGCATGGGCCACAGCCTCATCTGGTCCTGTGGGAACCCCTGCAGCGCACGCACACGCAGCTCTTCAGTCATGGAATCAACTCACATGCACGCCATTACCAATTGCTATATGAATACCAAGACACAGCTATGACTGTTTGCACTGGAAAGACACAGGCAGATGTCATGTTTAAACAAGGAAGATGCAAGTGCGGTAAAACGGTAGTTTGCGCTCACCATAGTCTGGGAGAGATTCTGCACAAACTCCTGGAGTGTCGAGCTCTTCAGCACCTTGAAGATCGTGTACTTCACCTTCTCTTCGTCGTACATGTCGTTACCCTGGTGGCCACAGAACTGGTCCTCCGTCACCATCTAACCAGAGAACAAGAAAAGGTAATATATTGATGAAGATGGAGGTAGGGGTTGATTAGTGGAGGGAAAGTTGAAAATGTTACACTCTGATCATAACGAAAATGGATAATTTCCGTGAGCTCAATTGGTCGTTGTCTCCCGCAAGCTTGGTAATTATTTAGCAAGAGGGAAGAAATAAGTCACCTTTAAGTGTGTACTTGTGTACAAAGTACTAAACATTGGATCTTAACCTGGCTATATTGGTTGTATAAAGGGAATGGGTTAACATAGCCATTCTAAGTACTTGGCACCGTAAAGAATATTCATGAAAACAGTGTTGTACACAATGTTATATACTTAATATTATATGCATATATATTTTCTGACAAATGCACATGTTTGTCGCTTTGGATAAAAGCGTCTGCTAGATGCCCTAAATGTAAATTTTAAAGGACAATTCCGGTATATTGAACATTTAGGCCCATTTCTGGTTTGTCTAGGATGAAATAGACTGGTTCACACCGAAATTTTGACTATTGCTTCTGTCTCGGGTATTGGGCTCATTTAGAATCGCCCTGCCTACTTCAGAATGGCTGGCTACATGCAAGCACAAACCTATCCTTAGAACAACCCTAATTTTTTTTGCAAATTACTGAAAACAAAAGTTTAGGGTTGTTTAAGGACAGGTTTGTGAATGCCCATAGACATTTTGAAGCAGGCAGGGAAGATTCTAAATATAGAGCCAAATACCCGAGACAGGACCAATAGTCGAAGATTTTGGTGTCAACCACTATTTCATCCTTTTTTTTAAATCTTTAACTGTGACTCTTTAAAAGTGGCTCTATAATCCTGTGTGCAAAAAAGGAGGCCATCTTCAAAGTCGCGGAAACGTCTGAGAGCATTATTAAACATGGATACAAAAAACTACCGTGAATGCTTTCCTTATACTTGCGTGCCACGTATTAATCATTATGGTTAGTGGTGTGGTGCTGATAAGAGGCCTTGTGGTTCCCAAGTATGGTGGCAGACGTCTCGGGGCACACAAGACGTGGGGCCTTACCTGGACCTGCATGTAGAGATGGGCTTCTTGGCGCTCCTTTCTCTTCTGGGCCTCGACTCTCTTCTCCTCCTGCAGACGCTCCACCAGCTGCTGAGGGATGTCCACGTCAGTCACTGGCAGGAGCACCTCACCTGGAAATAGGAAATAGGCAGGCTTAGCTTGACATGTGCCCATCAAACAAACAAAAAGGCACAAAAACAACCGGCATAAAAAACAGATGCATGGTTCTACGTAGAGAATGTCCACGAAGATCCTCGTCGCGACTCAGACATAGTGCGGAGCTGCCTGGGGTCATGCTGGTTAACGGGTCCCCAAAAGGGACAGGAGAGTGTTTCTGAATGTACGATGAACCAGTGGAAACAGTATACCCATCAGGGAAGGGTATTTATCTGGGAAGGCCAGATAGTCTAGCCGTGAAGAGGAACATAATCATAGTGGGAGATAGCCATCTCCTGCTACGATCCCCGATATGATCTCCTGCTCAATAAGAAGCAAGCTTGAGCGATTGTGTTTCGATTTCCCGGGGTGCATTCATTTATTTTCTTGTGTCTGGCTATCAAAAACAGAGCTAACAGTACTAAAACTAAAATTGGATGTCCGTTCCCGGCTTGACTTATCGGTGATCAGGCTCACATTGACAACCTCTGGAAAGACTTAACATGCCGGACCCAAGCTAAGGACAAAGTCACAGAGCTCTCTTTTCAATGAGCTATTCGAGATTAAGAAACAAAAAATTGAATAGTGAATGTCCAACTGAATTCATCATGGATACAATAGTGCGTGTTGCGTCAGTCTTGGACAATAGGCTTCAATTAAAGTAAACGCAATACGTGTCTAGGCTAACAATATAATGCCATTGTTGGCCTCAATATTATATATATATATATATATATATATATATATATTTCTAACCCATAAACACAGCAGCTGTCCGATTCACCAGCACTAAACTGTGTAAAACCTAGTAATCTAAATGTTCGGGTATTTGATACCCTTGTTAAAAACATGTGACATGTACAGCTCTCATTGTCCAATCCGAATGTCCATGCTAAAAGATGCCCTCCTGCACATTTGCAACTTTCGCAGCAGCATCAGAATCATGTGGATGCAAGGGATCCACGTACAGCCGGGACCAGCTGTGAACCCGTTTAAACCAGACGGGCGAGAAAGACGTACCGAGCTTGGACTCCCGGATGTAGACCAGCATGTAGGCGTTAGTGCAGTGCCGCACAGAGAGGTCGTCGTCGTGGCCGCCATAGTTGTGCTCTATGGCCTCCTCCTTGGTGCAGCGTGACACCACGTCGTCGTCAAACTTACACCACTGAGGACGGCGAAAAAGAAAGACCACAGCGTACTTTAGACACAGCGTGCTTTGTACAAGGCTCACTGGACATGACCCAGCTAAATGTAGCATGTCATTCTACTGGGACAGGGACGGGTTGTTATAGTAAAAAAAAAAAAAGAAGTGGCATGTTGTCTAACAAAAGGATGGTACACTCAACAAAAGATTGATGCCAATGCAGATGCATCGTTTCTCCTGATTTAAGTGCTTTTCAGTAAAAAAAAAAAAAGTCTAACACTATGGGAGCACATTTGTGACATATATACAAGGAACTGTCTGCTACTACTACTGTATTGATTATACTGTAGATGTATAGTGATGATATACTTAACCTAGATTTTTCCATTCCGCCAAACAATATTCGATATATCGAAACTGTTTTAAGTGGTAGCAAACTTGCAAATATGAGTATGAAGCGTTGCTTTACAACTTGCACAGCCAAGTTCTAAGGATAACTAGAGCCCGACCGATAATGGATTTTAGGGGCCGATGCCGTTATTGAGGAGTCAAATTTTATGTTATAGATTGTGGTATCCTGGGTTGGCAAAGCTCTTTGGGATTACCAGCTGAACCTACTGCAATGCTTCGGGCAACAGCAAAATCGCATTCAGTTCATGAGCTAAAGAAACCAATCAACTAATGGGAGAAGTTACTAAAACTTCACACAGAACACGATGTAAAACTGTTAGCGTTGGGAGTTGATGTGGACCTACTCAGTTAAAGCATTTAACGGTTCAACCACTACAGTATATCAAAGTAACTTTGTAACAGCCAACTGACATCGGTCGAGCTCTAAAGATGGCCCGCACCTCGACATACATAGAATTCATTAAATGCATACACAGGGATGTGTTGTGTGTAGATAATAAAAAAAAAAAAGGTTGCTCTCACGATTGGCTCCTTGACGCTGACTTTGCCGTCTCCTTTTGGGTTGAGATAGACGACATAGTGGCCCCCGTGGTTGTCCCCGCTGTGCACCAGCACGGCGTGCAGGATGTAGTTGGCCGGGTCCTTTGAGTCGGTCTTCTGCAGGAACTCGTCCAACGGGAGCTGCTCAGGGAACTCAAACCTGGGGGAGGAAAAGATGTTGGAGCATAAACGGAGTGGTCAACGCCACAAGATTAAATACACTCTAACACAAAGGCCATGAATGGAATAAAAAGCGGGGGAAAACGTCTCCTTTGCGCCGTTATCAGCTGAGGATAATGTCATATTATGCAGGGTATAACTACCCTGTCAAGGCAGGGAGATATTGCTGTTAATTACATGCACTGTTGCTCAGGAATATTCTACGTCCAATCCTTCCGTTAATAGACGGCTTTCCCTGATTGCAAACATGGTTGTCTGCGCGCACAGCCAGGGAGCAATAGACCGTTTTGTTAACAAACTACTGTGGTCACATTAGTGCATACAGCCTCATAAATATATGAGGCATTGTTCCTTTTAAAGTCTGATAATGGAACGGGGAAAAAACGCTGTGAACAATCACATTCAATGCGAAAGGAATTTGATATGGGCACAATGGTCAATATCGAGGTCCTATGCAAGACATTCAAAAAGTAATTCTACATAACTTTTTAACAAACAAGTATAACTACATCCGAGAGTATTCGTTTGTACCACACTCTACTATTCCAACCCCTCTATATTTAGGCATAAAGTGCATTTATAGATGTAACAATAACTTAATAAAGAAATATTAATCCAATCTCTAGTTAAATAGATTGCCTAATCTATAAATGCACAATACTAATCCTAATGAGACCAGATGGGTATTTGTCTAGTGACGTGACACTTGCCAAGAAAACCTTGTGTTTTCTTGAAAATCAATTGGCATTGGATTGCCCATGTCCAAATGGCCAACTATTGTATAGGCAGATAGAGGATATTATAGCCTACTGTATCTGATTAAATAAGAAAACCTACAAACATACAAATCATTAGCTTACGAATCCAATCAGCCAATTAAAGACTTGGATTTTTAACTGCCTTCTGTTTTTATTAAAGGGGAGTGTACCCCATCGTGGTATGTTTCACATTTTCTATCCCTAGTTTAAGCGATAAGCTAGCCTGGAAAGCCAAAGACACATCTAGAAAGCTGTAGGGTCTGGCAACAAGTAATGAATGGCCCAACTCGAGGGGTGGATCCAAGCATGCATTTGAAATCATCAATGCACACAATTGGATAACACTACGACCAATCACAAGCTACATAAGCATCGTGATCTCATAGCAGCCCGACACAGTGTAGCCTGCTAATAAATCCAAGGAAAAAGAACGCACATAATGAACGAAGAGCTACAATGTAGGATGTCTAAGAAGGATGGCAAACTTCTGCGCAACATTTTCTTCAATAAAAGAAGCTTTCGCTGTTCAGAAATACCTCGCGGGTACTGTGTTTGTTTTTGTTATTATCCCCCTTTTGCATGGAAGGGACGATTCTGTCAACTGACGGACGGCATGTGTAGCTCAAACTTGCCGGGACCCTTTCAGGCGTCTCAGTACCCCAACGGAGGAGTGCTTCAAGATGAGAACGGCTCAATAACGGCTCAGTCTGGGCCACGCCCCCTTTTGGCGGTGGAAACGCGTCGCATTATGCACCTTGGCAGACTGAACCGACCCGCACCCTGTGGTGGAAATGCGCCATAAGACTTGCCATATACAATCGGCAAAAAAGCAATGCTTTTGGCCCGCCTATATCAGACACACCGATGTGATTGGTTAATGTTCTGGGTATGGGCAATGAGGGAGTGAGCATATTGCTCGTCACAATATCTCGCTGAGCAAAATCAAATATTGTGCTCTCACGAGAACTCAGGATTTCTAGGGTAGCAATAAGCAGTGCACGGCACAACAAATCCTTTCCATCTTGTGTTTGTCCATATGTGGTCTATGTTTCTTGCTAGGGATGCCAGTACTACATTATGAAAGACTATCAAGATAGTTTTATAAAACAGTCTGTACTGGTGTAGACCTCTTACAGCATTCCACATGGGCCATCCCTTTAAAAGCTTGCAGTTCACATGCTTTATGATTGGAGAGGACTAAATCTAGTCAGCAATGGCTTGTGGGGAAATATTGCAGATTTAAATAATTAGAAAGACGATGAGACCTGCAACTGTGTCAGAGGACTCCCATCTTCAATAATTTTGCAATCTTGTTTCCATAGAACATCACTATTGTCATACGGTATGACAACCCCATCTTATTTAATGCATCAAATCAGCCAAAAGGACCATTCAAATATAACAGAAGTAACCAGTATTCAAAGGAAGCGTACACAATTTCACTTGATTGATATAGGCTACATATTCCAGGCCTTCAGAATGAGAGCAGGGCTGTATTTCCACGACACACAGAACCTTTGTGAAATCCATGCCAATTAATAGAGTGCTGGCAACGGCCTCACTCAGAAGCACACACCGGGGGGCAGCTACAGCGACAGCGCTTTTATAAAGCCTTGGTTTCAAAGTACAAGACTGGTTTTCTTTTACATTATGGGAACTGTGTTGACATGCAAGGACTATGGTTGAAAACGTTTTTCTACCTAACCCTTTGGTTATGCCATTTACAGACATTGTTTTAATCTCCCATTAAAGCGGTCAAAAGTTTTACATAAAGCAGCATGAATAAGAGGCGAGCAGACTAGTTGTTTGAGGTTATAGATACTTAATACTATATAATATCTATATATTCTATCCATCTATCAATATATCCATCTAGATATCTTTATATAGATATTAATATAGATACATATCAGAGTTTGAGAATATGGTGGGTGGACCTGTGACCCTTTAGGTGGCTCAGCGGGTATAGTCCCCGGGAGGAAAATGTACTTTGTAATTGTACTTTTTAAATGCATCCTTCTGCTGCACTTTGATGTTCAAATGAAGAGGCTACATCTATGAAGAACTTGTGCTCTACATAACCATTTTGTGACGTCTGAAATTGTTTACGCCAGAAGGGAGGACACGATCAGATTTCGATAGCTTGCCTCATATTAAGTTCCACATGTCTGCATATCATACAGTGGCATCTAAATATAAAACAAGTCATAATTAATTAAGCTCATATATTACTTCCTGTTGAGAAGTGACTTGCATATGCAGACCATGAGCTAAATGAAACCCATAAGTGTAGTTCCTGGGAAGAAAAGTTTTGTGTAAATATGGTGGAAACGTGGCGATATGAAATGAGAATAAAAAATAATAAAAACACACACACGCACCTGTCATTGATCTTGATGTTTTGGTCAGTCTGGGGGT
The DNA here is from genome assembly GCA_027122715.1 of Trisopterus minutus. Lineage (NCBI taxonomy): Eukaryota > Metazoa > Chordata > Actinopteri > Gadiformes > Gadidae > Trisopterus > Trisopterus minutus. The sequence continues at coordinate 17,297,166 of JAOPUD010000089.1, forward strand.
CGTACATGAACCTCATCAGCTGAAGGTGAAGGATGGGAGGGAAGGTGAGGAACTTGACCCCCTTCTCAGCTTCCTGTGAAAGCACATTGACACGTTTGAGAACGCTACAACTTGGCCGCAGCATGTTTTGGATTTTTACACTATTGCACAGTGTCAATAACTCACCTGCAAGCCATGCTCTCCTGCATCATATTTGTTGTCACCATCCAACTGTTCTGTTGCCACATAATCCTTGAAAGACTCAAAGACTGCAAAAATGGAGAGAGAAGGGAGTTATGCCAAACATTACTGGATGTTAAAGGATTTGGCCACTTTGCAAAGACCCCAGGTTAGGTGTTGAAATTATCCATCTCAAGATGTCAATCAGTCATGATTTTTGTTTATCTCCATCCCTCTGGCAGGGTCTGAGGGTTCAGAAATATGGCGTGGGGAGCCATTGACCTCCCTTCTATTCCAAATGAGTAACAGTTCCCATAGCTTTATCTTTGTATGGTACAGCTGTGTGCATCACAGGAAGCCTAGCATGGTCATTTTTGCCAATAGTTTCCACGAACGAGATTCAGAACTGCACATGCTCACGGACGTACACAGACTTGAAGCCCTAACCTGAGATAAAGAGACTAAACCTGGGGTCTTAGGAAACTGAGGAAACAAGGCTGCAAGTTATTTCGGTGTTGCTACTCACTGTTTTTCTTTCCTTTGATGCTGAGCTGGATGTCGTAGTAGTCCTCTATCCGCTCGGATCGGTAGTCTACATGCTTACATTGGATGTACGACTAAAGGAGAACCAAAAACATCCAGAATTAGGAGAGACAACATACCATTTAGTGAAAAAGCATTTGTAACACTAATAGGTCTTTACCCTTGTTGAACATTGGTTTTTGGCATGGGATAGTAAAAATATATAGATATGCTGCCAGAACGTACCACCATCTTTCCTCGAAAGAGCTTGGGGATGGTGCCCTCAACGCAGGTGCCCTTCATTTTATTCTCCACGTTGTCAAGGAGCTGGAACACAGACATGCACACACACAGCAAGAGGTTAGAGACTCTCTGAATGTAGACACAGACACATACACAGAATCTGCTACCCAGTCTGAAGCAGAAGAACTCACCACTCTGCAGAGCTCTTGGACGTCGTGTTGCATGAAGCTGTCCAAGGTCTCCCACCTATGGCCAAATAAAGACAAATCATCACATTAGGTGAGCAGAATCATAGTCTAGCTGGATTTCCTGGATCTGTGTTTGCCCATTCCATTTTGTTGGGGCCCATCACGAGCCATTACTGAAATTATTAGGAAAACAGCTCCCCCTTATGGTAACTTGCTCCTACATTTTACAATGTGAGGTACATTTAAGCATAACCACCCTGATAGACTGTCCACATGTCACGTTGCCTTGTGTCGAGCCATTAGGAAAGGTGAAAAAAAAAAACGTGACACGCTGTTTTGGTCACAGGTTTCTAATCAAGAAAACAGACTTGTATTTGAAACTGACCATCTGATTGGTGGAACCTGATTTGGTCCTGTATAATCAGTGATGAAACAGTAGGTGGTTATGGGAAGCAGAGTACAAGGCATTACCCAAATGACTTGGTGAGTTTCTTGGTGCCCACTGGCTTGTCGCTGTGCTGGAGCTCGTAGAAGACCCTTTGCAGTGCCAGGGGGACACTCTTGGAGGAGTCATCGCCCTCTGTGGGCATCATGTATACTGCCTAGAGGGGACACAACAAAAAATGGGCTTAGGTTAAGCGTGTTGACTGAAATTTTCTATACAGACTTATGATGTTGCTGCAACATACCAGGGATTCCGTAACTGAGCTTAACTTCAGCAGAGTCAAAGCATGGTTTATTTTAGGACACTTATCAGCCAAGTATTTGCTTTGATAGAGCATTGTCATAGGAAAAGGCAGCGTTTTACCAAGCCTCTAAAATTAGACAACGGGTGCACATTAGTGTTGTAGTGTAATTTTTACAAGCATTAATCTGATCAAAGTAAACAAGGGGCAAAGTGGTTCCCGTGGTCTGCAATTATTTAGGTGGCATGAGGAAGCCAAAAAATAACTAAGAAGTTGTTAGCTAGAGCCTAATTAATTGTTAAAACACATCACGAGTGTCACATCATGAGTTGATTAGCAGTGCATAGTAAAATCGGGGGGGAGTTGAGGGAGACAAGTAATTTCAATACTAAAGGAGTGAGGTGGTCTATTCTGGGGAAAGAGGGCTATATGGCAACGCTGTACTGTTAGGTCTCGTGTTAATAGTGTCAGAGGAAGCAAGCTTTCTTTGACATGCGGAGACTTTATACAAAAGCTTATTGAATTATAAAAATATTGCATTGAAGTCTATATTTTATGTGGGATGCCATTCAGATTTTACAAGAGTTATCATTTTTTGCACCACTTGATGGAGATTCAATAGTCTTTCTGACAACTCTAAATGCATTTGCTCATATATGTATGGCGGAAGGGAATTAGTGAATTCATGATACAAGAAAGCAACATCACAGGGATTTCCGAGCACTAAAATTAAGCAACAGCAGTACCTAAACTATGGGTGGATTGTTTGTTTGCCAATATTTTCTTTCTGTAAGCAAGCTGTGTTTGTTTGAAAAGATTGTTTGCCAAAAACACTGATGATGTATAAGAAAGGGAAATCTGGAGCCATACCCTCCGTAGTTGGTTGGTGAAAAACAGTGTTTGCAGCAGGCTGTTCATGTAACAGGTAGCTCCCTGGTTCTTAAGTCCCACGTAGCCTGTGTGCTTCTTTGAGTCCCAGCTGGGGATGGACATGGATGGTTAGCATTACACATGCACTTCTTGGTCAAATGGGCAAACGTAAAAGAAAAAAAAACACCACAAAGGAAAAAGAGGGAGAAACATACGCTACTCCATGTGGGGCATCCGCCTGGACGTAAACTTCAAAGGAAACTTTGTCATCATCAACAAAGCCTCTCTCGGGATCAGTTACATCCTGAAATTGCACAAAAAATTAAGAAATATTACAGACAGGCAAATACAGGTGTAGGCATTGCAAGATATAATATGCAATTCATGCTTTACCCAATAATGTGGTCAACTGTTTGCAATTATTTAGTAGCCGTGCTAGTTATGCTTGGAGAAAAGTAGGAGGCTGGTCCTGAACTCACACTCCAGGACATGAAGTTGGAAAAGCCCCAATCGTTCTCCTTGTGGAAGAACAGGTGGCTGATCCTGCGGCTGAAAGACTTTTCATCATCTTTATAGTTGATGATCTTCAGCATGGCCTGGGCGTGACATGACCACGACCTGGAGGCCATCAAATCAGAGGTCAGTAACCTGGTGTAAACCGAGTGGGTGATAGAATGAAGCTCTCTTTATGTTAAACATGCATGAGACAACTAGGTTAGTAGTGATGTTCGATGTCTGGTATCAGACATTAAGCCTTCGCCAGGATAAAATATGCTACATTAGTTATATATATATATATATAGCATTTGACACAAAACCCCAAACTATCGTGCAACCAAAATATGACATGGTATATCATATGACGCATCTTTATGGACAACGCAGAATGCAAAAGGATGATACAGATGATACATCTATGAATAATGTTGATGAAAACGTAGTGATGGAATATTCAAGTTATCTGGTGGTGCACTGAAACGTAGATGTGTCATGTGACTAGCTCCTGGATCTCTAAACCCAAACCGGCCCCTTGAACATGCACAATTTGAACTGTAACCTACGTGGAGTCTGATTCAGCGTTGCACTGCAGGAAGAAGCCAACACTCTTCTGGTGCGGCCGATCTGGGTAGAAGCGTGGCATCACCATAATCTTCCAGGGCAGGTTGCGCACAAAGCAGGAGGGGCTGAGCACTGATTCACTGAGACGGCTAAAACGCTCCACCACAAAGCGGAAGGTGGCTTCCGACCGCCAACTAGTATCTGCAAAACATTAAAGCAAACATTCAAGGGGGTGACGCAAAAAATGGGAGACATTTTGGGAGGAGAAAATGACAATGCGTAAAGGTAGGTAGAATAAAGTTAGTAGGATGAGAACATTGATGGTAATGGTGCATGCCAGTAATTTAAAATAGATTCAGTTGACCATGATATTTTAACTGTCCACTGTGCGTGGGCAGTGCAAGTGAGAGCGGTAATTGGGTTTTCAAGTTAGATTAGTTACAGAAATGGCTTTCATTTCTTAACAATGCAACCAGACAAGAGACACAGGTGTGCTGAATGAGGACAAGCACCACATCCTTCTGAACTGGGTGTGTGTGTGCTCCGTACCATCCTCCATGTCTTCCTCTGTGTTGTTTTGTCCATCGCCCATGGCGACGTTTCCGTTGATCACTGGGTTGGCTGGGATTCTTGGAGGGTCATCTGTGTCTCCAGCTTCACATACATGAGAAGACAGGTGAAGGTACTTTGAATGAATCCATCATACAAATATTTCATCAAGCCATGATACATTTCACTAGTCATGGTAGAGTTTAAGTGATTGACGGTAAACATTTAATATTGATGTGCAATAGTTATTAGTGGAGCTGTGTGTTCTGGAGAATACGATGGCATTTTGGAAGATTGAAATGATTAAGAGAACAAATCAGGGATTTTGTCATTCAAAGCAATGTTACTGTTAGATCAATCTGCCTGTTAATTGATCATTTAGTTTCCCAGAATAAAGACAGCAACTCCCTATGACCATAAAGATATGAGTATTTAGATATTCTAGGACAACGACTGTTGGAGAGTTATGTCCGGCTCGACTGACTGCAGAACTAGATTACACAGATGACAAGAATGTTTAATCTTTCACAATCAATTATTTTTTTTCTTAATCAGACTTAACCATATTTTTTGTGTGCTTAGAGTAATTAAAAAAAAAAAATACAATTTCATATTTATGAACATTCTAAATTTAGTCGATCTCCTCTAAGCTATTATGTCTACACGGAAGTGAAGGGAATTAATAGCATTCGTAATTTTGAGTGTACATTGTAATGTGTTGAAGAATCTCTATACGTCCAATTCACCCAGACCGTATTTCAGAAGGACCAATGCATGTTGTCAAACAGCATTTAATTATGCTCATGTTTTTTGCTTGGTCACCAAGTTACCATATCAAAACAACCAATATTTTTATGGCCTCTGAATGCTCATTGGAATTACCCATAGAAGAAGAAACTAAGTATTCTCCTTGGGTAAAATCACAGAATAGTGCAATGCTTGCATCAGTCATTTAGTCAGAACAAAACAAACTAGCAACGGATTGAGAAACATTTGCTTGTAAGCATCTTCTTAGACATAACACTGTCGGTAATCTAACCTATGTGAATGAAGGGTTGTATGTTTGCTTTGTTTTCACTCAGACAAGGAATGACTGAAACGGCTAAAATAATGATGAATTATGAAGATATGGTTAATCAAAAATAACTTAGTTTCTGGTCTTCTACACTCTTAAATAACATGCAATAACAACATATATCAATCGCAACCACAATCAAAGACACAGCTTTTAGGATTACTGACACCTGTACATCCGGTTAAATATTAAAAGTTGGTGGCATTGTACATATCGTTGTATGGGTCGAGGTAATGCGGCGATACACTTGTTTACTATTTTTTGTCTCAGGTCATTTTGGCCAATTATTCAATCAAAACGACGATGAGGCAAGACGAAAGGGGATGTGGCCGCAGTACGATTCCCACCTTAAAACGCGTTAGCTTTTATCTGGCTTGGTTGAAATTAAAACAAGAGATAGCAACACTTTTAAACATAACACGCAATGGATGACGCAGTATGATGCTTGAGCCTTTAAAACGCCTTGTCCGGGATGGTCTTAGGTTCACATGAATAAATAATACAATCCTCTATGCGCTGAATTCAGAACGCTTAGAAAATGTTGACACACATAATCCCAATTCCAAACACTACCAACAAAACATGGATCATTAAAGATGGCGAGGCCCACGCGTTGGTTCTTGATACAATGAAGCAGCAAATCCCCGCGCTACCATCCCATGCAAGCTATCCATGCGGGCCTTGCTTGCCGCATAAACCCCAACCAAACTACGACTGCCAATATTCCCCGTCCGTACAATTACATAAACTGACGACAAGCGTGTTATCCATAGGAAAAGAATCGAAAGCAGTGCATAATTTTTCTCGCGAAAACATGTCACCACATTCATTCGTAGCATTCTGACGCATTCCGCTAACCATGAAAACAGCCACCGTCGGGCTAGCGAGATGGTATCTGCTAACGGGATACGTTTCACGCAAACTATCCTCAATAAAAAAAATCAGTTACAGAGCATTTCAAAAGGAAGAAAGTTTGGAAATAGCCTACATTCATCGGAGTCGTTTCAGGGAAACCTAACGAAATTGCATCAATGACTCCCAGCCGTAGTGACTATAACTCGATGGTTGCAAAATTACAAGCCTCCATTTTGAAACACCACACACCCCCTTGGCATTATCCCGTTAGCTCGCATGCTAACCTACGAGCCATCGACGAACAGTGGGCCCGGATGCTAATGCGTATAGCTGGTCAAGTGCTCTCACCCATCGAATCCATTGTATTTTACTTTCGTTATTAATGCAAAACACACCGCAACTCTGTAACAATCAGCCGATGAGCGGTCTGGATCACCAACGCAACAGCGACGGGTATAGAACGTTGAGCTAACCGACAACGTACTTTAGGGCCCCGGGAGACAACTCACCATTACACCCAGTACAAACTTGAGAGCGTGCTTACCTTTTGTTAAATCGAGTTTGAGACATAACAAATTAGAAAATAAACACGACCAGTCTTTGAGATGGTATCTAAACTAGAATGAGCGCAATGATCACGTCAAACGAGTAATCTCGATAAAAAAGTAATAGCGTATTTTACCTCACAGTGGTTGCCTAATTGTTAATTGCGTGCATGGGCCACAGGGACACCCGACGAATGTTTACAAACATCCCAACACAAAGCAAAAGGGATCCACTTTTTTTGGTGACAATATTACTTTACGATGTATTGGTTTGGATTGAATAGTGGGAACTGGCTTGGCTTTAAGATACACAATATACACTAGTACCGAATTGAATAAACGAGTGTATGAGCCCAAAGCCTAACTAATTTAATGACAAGGTGAACATTGCACCTTTTCCGATTTATTTACGCAAACCTTGATTATAACCAATTGCATATATCCTTTCAACACTAACGTTATTTCCGATAACGCAAACGAGTACTGATTTGGAAGTATACAACGGACGCATCATCAGCAAAAATGTAGCCGGCTCTCCCAAGCTAATGGATTTGGGCCTTAGTGTTTACCATGAAGATCTATATGAAGCCCTAAAAAACACCCTGCGTTTCCATGCACTTGAAGATTCGTACTCTAAGTTCCATATGGGCTCACCAAACACCCTGTGACCATGCCTTACCTTCCATCTCCATGTCTTCGGGCTCGCTAAGCTGTTGCTCGCCGGCTTTCTGCTGCTGTTGCTGAGTGTGGTGGTGGTGGTTCATATTGGCCACTGATGTTGTGATGTAGTGTTGCCTATCTGCGTTCCCCTCGACCTTGTTCGAGGTCGGTTCAGCGGTGAACCGGGTTTTGGTCTGTTGTGGGCTGGGTGTCGTATGATGCAGAGGTGAGGTAGACAGGTCGAGCCTCGGCGGCTGGGCCTGCTCTATCACAACCTCGGCCTTGTCTGCTGTCAGCGCCGGTGATTGAGGAGGGGAGGTCGGCGGGGGAGCTGGCAGAGAAACACGGACGTATTTGCTCGCTATTCGCCCAATCTCGGCGCCTTGATGGGTGCAAGTCGCTGGGGTTGGGGATAGCTTGGGCTCCAAAAACAGAAGCACGCTAAATAAACGAATCGGCTATAACGTTACGCCGAGAAATGTGGGGCAATAGAGGCGAATTGAGAACCACAACCTGCAGCTAGAGAAAAAAAATACCCCCGCTGTAGCAAGCTACCCGATGCTGGGTAGCCAACTAATTATATCGGTACAACAATAAAGGAACCAAAGAATTATTTGCTATCGTCGCACATTCAATAACTTTCTCTGCGATATCCCCAGTCCATGTACTCCTCCGATTGTCCCTCGTCTGGGGGAGAGCGGAGAAAAAAGCTATCCATTCAAACCAGCTTATAATTTGGAATGGCACTAATTTAGAAGTTTACAAAGAGGGGGATGCCACGGTCCAACAAACGCACATTTAACCACTTTAATATACCGAACGACAAAATACGGCACCTCTTCGCATTTCAAATGTCTGATTCTATGGAGAAATTTGCCCGGTCATAGCCTGTGCCTCGCTCCCGTGGTTTGTGATGTGTTGACTCGAGGTAAATCTCAAAATGGCGGTCGCGCTCTTCTCTGAAATGTCACATCCGCATGGAGATCCAAACACTCGCGCACAGAGGCAAAAAAAAAAAGGTCTGAAACTGTTATGACGGGCTATGGAGGATTATAGACTATTCTAGAGGGGTTTGATTTCCCAAAATGTATATATAGAAGGAACCCACACACAATTGTGTATATGTGTACGTCCCGTAATTAAATAAATTGGTTTCATTAATGGTCGAAAAAAAAAAAGATGAATATAGCAAATTAAGTATTTTAAATTACACTTTCTTTCTACGACTACATTAACATGGAAAATGCATTTTACTTTATTATTTCACAATTACTCAAAGATATCTGTAGTATAAATGCACATATCATGAGAACTCCATGAGAAGTTACAAAAGAATTTGTTAAACAAAAGAAAACCACTTTATTCCATTCAGCATATTATGAAGAAATGGTTTAATCATTCGTGGTAATCGTGGAAAGGTATGCCTTTAGAATGCATGGAACCAATATAAAAACGATAACAATAGGACTGGGAAGATAATAATAATAATAATTGGAATATTATAAATATGTCACTGTCAAAGTCAGGTGGAATAACCTAAATAAGGTTGTCCCTTTGTTGTAGTTTAGAGATATTATTTATGAAGCACGGTAAAATTGTGCAATGTCAAGAAAATAGAATGTAACGGTAAAACCAAAGCTATGGCATAACTAACCCGCCTTACGTTTATGATAAAATGTCGCCCCCTAATGGCGAAAAGTGATTTATTTTTATATCCATAATACAAAGGTGATACGAATCATATTTTTTAATATTATGATACAGCAGATTTAAAGGATAATAATAAATTTAATAACGCTCTAAACTAATAACATTTAGCATCAATTGTTTTTATTTGGTGGTTTTATCCTTGTCTTTGTGTCATTAGTTTATTGGAAATGTGTGGAATATGTTCGATTAATGGAAATAATTATTAATCATATTTGATATGTCGAAAACAGTGGAAAACGGTGTAATTTGTCACAAACACGTTGTCTCTTAGTTTAGACAATAAGCGTTCGTGTTTTCTGGAGAGGATCTTTTGTGTCATTTCGTGACGGGCGCCTCAATGGCCCAATCAAATCGGTATCTGGATGTCCAGGCCCGCCCTGTACAGCGCAACTCAAGCCAATTACCCGTGAAGGGGTGGGCTATAAGCCATAGCGTGTTCATCAGCCGTATATATACCCCAGTGTCTGCAAGTAAAAAATAGTTGAGGCTCTTTGCTGATAATAGGAGAGTCTGAGTATTGTTGATATAAACAGTGAAAACATTAATAACCGTAATGAATTTAAGGACTTAAATGTACATAATCCGCAGGCCTATTTTTATTTTTCGACATTAAATAATACATTTCTATAAGGTTTGGGGTGGTAAATGGAGGAGAAGAAGGAAGACGGAGACTCGGAGATTCAGGAACACGGACCCGAGCATTGGTTCTCAAAATGGGAGCGGCAGTGTTTGGCCGAAGCGGAGCAAAGGGAGCCAAACGAAGAAGAGGCCGATAACGACCAAGAGAAGCTATGGCATCTCTTTCAAAACTCTGCTACTGCTGTTGCACAATTATACAAAGGTTATAGTCCGTTTTTTGTGTTTACTACCATAGCTAGCTTTTAGCTAGTTTCAGCAGCGCTAGCAAGCTAGCCACACACTACAATTTGCGTCCACTTGCAATAGAAAGTCAACTAGGCTAACCAGCTAGCCTGTGATGTGTAGCAGCTGACTTTGTCAAAGCTAATTTTAGCTTGCGTTAGCAATATTCGGCGCTGTCCACCTTCTTAACATCGTATTGCTGTATTGCTTACGTTAAACAGTTCCCCAACAGCGATCACCGTATAACCAGGTTGCTATTACAACTTTGACCACTATTGTGGAGTACAACAATATAAAACACTGTTTACCAACGCTGTAAGTATCCGGCTAAATTACAAAATGGCGATGGTAACAACAATCATTGCTACGCGACATTGCTTACTGACAGCTTGCCCTGGTACATTTCGTATCGTCTTATTCTTATTAGACGTCGCGTTACTTGGCTATTTGAATATCCTTGCCAGATTAAATAGATGTAGGCTTTGAAGTATGTTGATGACTCAAAACGGAAACGTTTGACGATACTTGGTACATTCTCAGCAACGTACAGCTAGGGTTAGAATCGAACAAAATGGCGAGGAAATTGTCTGTCTCTTGTGGACAGACCAAGATAAACAGTCTGTATTTCATTCTACCCGGTCAGCCAATCCAGCTAAACTAAAAGCAATACTTGTAAGGGCATTATTCATGGATTGTAGTAAACTTCTCAAGCAACCCGCTGAGTTTACCAACCAGCACACAGTCTGTGCATTCAAATGTTGTAGAAAAGTATATTCAACATAGGCTCATTGAATAAACTTCAAGTTTTGATTGTGTCCGTTTGCCCTTTTATAGTATTGGCAAAATGTTTACAGGAAAAAATATTTTCAATCGGTCAGACTTCATGATTTACTTCCCGTTCCCCACAGATAGAGTATGTCACCAACAAGGTTTGTCGTTGTGGGTGCCATTTCAGAATGCTGCTACAGCAGTAACCAACCTCTACAAAGGTACGTTTTAAACTTTTTGTTTTGAATACCGATAACCCTAACCCTTCTATTTTAGCTGTATGCATGTTACATCCCTTTGGCTTTACAGTGGTAACTACTCCAAACTTAAACACTTTAGACGGCTACGGGCATACTTGTATATAACAATGTTTTGGTTGTGTAATCCAGGAGATTAAATCAAAATATTTGAATCTGCATGTTTTAAAATGGCTTTTAGTCAATTATACATCAACAGTGCTGTAGGTAAGATTTGAGAGTAATGTTTTATAACTAAACCAAAATAAAGTCCCTGCCCTCTGCTCTGCTTCTCTACTTTCTCTGCCATTGAGAAGTGTCTCGTTAGAAGCATCTGTGATTGACAAGCAAAATTTGTTCTCAGAAGCAATCAAGGAATGGATGCCCAGATTGGTCAGGAATGACCCTGGGGCATTCTAAAATCGAAATTGGGTCATAAAGAGGCAGGCGCAGGCACCTTGAAACTGATTTTCTCTTTGCTAATTTTAGTCACTAATAGCTAATGGATGGCTAGGCCATTTCTAACCAATAACACCAAAATAATAGTTTTCTAAACTGACACAAAAGAACAACGCCTCTCTGCTCACTCAAGTTTCTCCCCGTCTCAAAAATGATAGTCAAGCACCTGTGAATGACAAGGCAAGATACTCTCATTAGTGCAGGAAAGCCACTCAAATGAGCTGTGATCAGTCTTATCTGAATATGTATAGATGCACGATCTGTAGTCGTTTGTCACATTTTAAGCTTTTTCTTGCTTTTATTTTACCAGAAAGCGTAGAGTCCCACCAGAGAAGCTTTGATCTGGGCATCCAGCTCGGTCACCAACGTCGCAACAAGGTTATTTCCTTCTTTCCATTTCTCTGTCCACAGAACTGCCATTTTGTGTATGGGATTGTAAATACGAATCTCGTTCAGTTGAGCAAATCATGGTATGGCATTCACGCAGACTTCTGATAATGGATACTTTGATTTGCTTGCAGGATGTTTTGGCGTGGGTAAAGAAGCGCAGGAGAACCATCCGTAGGGAGGACTTGATCAGCTTCCTCTGTGGCAAAGCACCTCCACCCAGGAGCAGCCGAATCAACCCACGGTTGGCCATGCTTGCCCCCAGCCGCGCTAGCCCCTCGCCTGAGACGGGCTCCTCTGTGGAGACGGACCTCCAGCCATTCAGGGAGGCTATAGCACTGCATGGTAAGATGAGGAAAACCAGAAGGCCCCTCCTAACAGGTTTTTAGGGCCACATGGTTCCTGTTGCATCACTAGACTAGAGCCTCTTGAATTTGCAGTTCAGCTCCGATGTTCCCCTCCCCGTCTCCTCTAGGACTCAGTGGAGCCATGGCTAGTATCAGCGTGCGCTCTGGCCCCCCAGGATCTCCCACCCACGTCAGCGGTGGCGGGGGTGGCGGCAGCATCGGGGCCGGGACTGGCGGCGTGGCTGGACCGGGGACTGTGTGTCGGGGTGGCAGACGCAACGGACTCCACGACGTGGACCTGAACACTTTCATCGCCGAGGAAATGGCGCTGCATCTGGACTCAACCGGCTCGGCATCGGCCGGGGGAGGCGTGGGTGCCAGAAAACGAAACTCCACCCAGTGTAGTGATGTCATCACAGACTCACCGACCCACAAACGTAACCGGATGCTCTAATTGGACAGGCAGCTCTGCGGGCATGGGTGCAAATGCCATGGCTTTGGTGTGGAATGGATGAGCTGAAAACAAACTCGATGGGCTTTTAGAGAATCTGGGGCTGGAACAAGCCAATAGGATGTGTCGGTGTCTTTTTTAATTTATGAGGCTGAATGAGGTTCCCCGTCTCCCTTCCCCTACATCCCGCTGTGGAGATCGCACTCTGGGTTTTTAAGTTGACTAAGAATAAAGGGTGCTGAATGAGATGCATAAAGTCTCAATGAATGTCCAGATTAAAACAACTGAATGGAGCAATCGGAAAGGAGAAAATAAAAGGGACGTGTTAAGCCTCGACTGGCGAGAAAGGTAGAGTGGGCAGGACGGCCCCTTACTGCACCATGCCCAGAGCCACTCCACCTTCTCCTGATTATTAACCGGACAACCAACACCTACCCCTCCCTCTTAAGGATGTAAACTCCACCTATCAAGGACACCAAGGCTGATGTTACTCTGTGATGCGATAGTTCTCCAAACCAACAGAACAACATGTAGGCAGTACCATCTCATCCATGTTCCATTTGATCTTTTTTTGTATGGCTGAGTGGCAGGAACTTCTGGTTGTCCATTACAAGTCACCACCATCAAATCTTGAAAATCGACAATGCACGTCGACACTATTGATCCGATAAGAAGAACGCTCTGAGCCGGTAGTAGCAAACTTGTCTTCTCGACAGTTGGCCCTCGAGCTACCAAGTGCAGGCTTTGACATTTTATCTACCACTGTCTGCCAAGATACTTCAATACTAGTCATATGAATTTGGCTTTGCCAGATTTCTTTTTCCAACTACCAGTGTTTAACCTTGTTTGTTGCCACAGTTATGGACAGTTAAAATTCACCTTTTTGTGAATGTTTTTTATTTGAAGGGTTCGAAGAATCCTATGTTGTCCCGGCCCTTGTGGCCCCCCCCCCCCCCCAAACATTTCAAATGCAGCTGCTGGTGTATGTGACGGTGTGAATATTCAAAATGAGATTTGCAATAATGGGATTCTTTGCACTTATCATTCACCCCTAACTCATGAAAACAGTTAAACTCTTCCATTAGAAATTTGTTGCAGGGTTCCATCGGCCGATACAATGCATAAGGCTTGTTCCTGGCGTGATGGTAGAATGAACCCTTTGACACAAGTGGTGCCCTAGTTGAAACCACTGCCCAACTCAGTGTAGGCTCAAGTAATCCTTATTGGGAGATAATTGATAAGCAATGCAAAAGAAGCTCAACACCCAAGAGTGCTTACCCAACAAACCATCCAATTAATTTATCAAAGCTTTAAGGTGAGGAGAGCAGAAGAGAAAAGTGCATTGGAAAAGTTATGCCAAGATACTTGTCTTGGTATAAAGGGAGTACGTAGGATGGATTTCCAAGAAAGTTTTGCCGTAACCAACTGATTAATGGCTGTATGGCGTGCTGAAATCAAAGCGTTGTCACGGAACCAACGAAACCTCAGAAGACCTGAATTCACAAAGATTAAAAAGTATGCCCTAATCACACGTGTGCAGTGCAACTTCTCATCACGCAATGCTATTATATATTTATATAATGTCAATGCAATGCCATTTTAACGCCTCGTACAACGCCCAACTTAAGAAGACTTGTTTAATTCCCTTCAAAGATTATATCTGGTACATGCGATTTGTTATTTTATTGTATGCCAAACTTGAACTGGTTACATGTTGATCAAAATATTCAATGCATGTTTAGGCTTTTTGTAAATCTATCATTATTGCATAATAGCAAATAAATCTGGTATTAAATGGAACATGGGAAGAGATCATGTTACTGAAAATATGTTGGCACATGCTGTGAAGGGATCTAGACAAGTAAACTTGAAATGGTTCGTTGCAGGATACAGATGCCTCATTAATGGTGTCTAGCAACCAGTAATGAAACAGGACAGAGGTGCAATTTTATGAATTTTTGCCATGAAAATCATTTGTGTGTGTGTGTGTGTGTGTTACAAAGTGTAGAATCATGCTGCTTAAGATGATGCTATGCTAAAAGGATTGAATCTAGAAGAGAATTCCAACAGGGCATTTGATCTAGCTGTACTTGGGTTTAATTGACTGTTAAAACACCATGGCATGACCTTTGATGTTCAGCTACATCCATTAAGCTCTTGGTACATAGTTCAAATTAGACATTTTTCAAATAGTAAATGGGGACATACGTACAAGAAGCAGCTGTGATTTACACCCCCTGAAATATATAGAGAATATCTACTCTGTCACAACAGGTTTTTCATAATAGGGTTTTAGCATCTGTTCAATTAACATTTGCCTTCCTGCACATGCCCACTAATGACGCGGGCAACAACGGATATTATTTCCCATTTTTCACCTCCCCAAACCAATCCGATGTCTTCATTACATTTGTCCCTAAAAGGCCCACTCATGCCACGACTCTCTGGAGCCAACACTATTATCAGCGCTTTCTTGATACTTATTTGTTAAAAAATATTGCTAATCTATATACTTAACATTTAGGTGTTGGTATGATATATGTTGTTCACATTGTGAAATAAATAAAACTAAACCATTGAATTGCAATTTGATGTACTATGTTTAATAAAAAATGAGGAAATCTCAGGCTTCTTGCTGATTATTGGGCAACTGCAATAAAACACTGAAACCCAGAGTAGGCCTAATCCAGACATGCAAATCTAATATATTAATATTTATCATTGTTCACCGTTGGAAATGTCTTTTCGGATCTTTGTTAATATTTACAATTGATATTGCTTAAAAAATATGTTTAATATTGAGTGGTCAATAATCATGTCATAACTAGTTCCGATCTTGATAAAAATCCAAAAAGTATAGACTTTTACAGTCTATGCTATGGACGGAAGCCACTAGATGGCACTAGAGCCTACCAATTTCAAAAGCAGTTTCTGATTTTTGCCTTTAAAAACAAAGCCAAATGTACGTATGCCACGATTCTGTTTTAAATGTACAAACTTGTCAAGCAGTTTATACTAGAGTAATGAATAGAATGATGAATGATCACGCAACATGACAGACGAAAACAAAGTTCATAGTCAAATTTACACCAATTGGTATTGGAATAAAACAATGCAAATATTAAACAATTGCTATCTTAAACAATAAAAGACTTCTATAGGCGCACCAAGAGAATATTTCCTCAACAATATCCACTGCATTCCTGTGAGTCATTCCAGTCACTTTAAGGACCCCTATTTTACCATGAGGCACCCTTCAAAAGCTGTTTCAAAATCTGGCCTGCCCTGTGACATTGACATCAAAAGTGGGAGTGTGTACCCAGATTAAATGGCTAACTTGCACTCACACCTTGTGGTAAAATAGGGGCCCTTTAATGTGTCAACAATGAAAATGGTTTCACTCTATGTTCAAGTTGTGCCTACCCTAAGGTTGCAAAATAAAACAGCCCCCTTCACTGGTTGGTCCATAAATTAAGAAAAGGGCTAAACCTAATACAAGCCTTACCCCACCAGTCCTCGGTCAACATTATATCGTATGTGCTACTATTATTCTACTTGCCACTTGTCCCCCGTTTTCTGCCTGTCAAATGAATAGACATACAATGTACATTTATATACGTGGCAGGGTTAGAAAGGTAAAGGCTAAGTTAAGCATAAAATAAATAACATCCCTTGTTGTCAAGGAAATTAGCAAATCATGAGTGTTGACAGATCAAGTTATACAAAGCAAAAAATGTATCATTTTACAAGAAAAAAAAAAATCAAGCCTTACATTGCAATGCATGAGCATCGATTCAAAATAAGTGGGGAATAAACAAGCTCAGGATGACGGCTGCTTTTCAATGCGCTTCTCCTCCTAACAAAGCACCACATTGACATTATACATTTTGCAAACCACTGCTGCCAAAGGCAACTGTGAGCACCGAAACAAAGCAGAAGCGGCGAGAGAAGTTCTTTCATTTGCATGTGACTATGGTGTGATTATTCCAAGGTTCCTAGTTTCTTCTGGTGGTGGTGGTGGTTAGATTAGATTTGGCTGAGGGGCAGGAACTTCTGGTAGTAGCTTTTGGTCACGTCTATCATCAGGTCTTGTGTGCATTCTGGGAGCTCCCCGGAGAAGAGCCCTGCAACGGTGGGGTTATGGATATGAGAACGAAACAGGGGTTAGTGTTTGCACGGCAAAAAACGGACTCATCAGACCGCAGTCCTTATGGTGAGTGTGTGCATGAGTGGGTTTGAGTGAAGACCTGGGCAGCCGGAGAATACAGTGAAGGGAGGCACCACGGTTTCAGGGGGCAGCACCGTGTTGTCTAGGATCTTACAGCAGTCTTTCAGCACGCAACGACGGCCCTGCAGGCACCAGAATAAATTAATATGAATATACGGAGGGGTATATTGCAGCCACTTTTTTGTTATTACAAATTACATTATTGTTATTGACAAACACATTATATACATGAAGCACAACAAGTCACACCCAATCCACATAGTCCATTTCTATTTGCAATTGGAGCAGCTTCTGGGCAAAGCAAGTCTGTATATCTGCTTGGTTCTCATAAAATGTTGCATCTAGCAGGACTTGCCTACACTGCTGCTACTGCTTATCGTCACACTGAAACACACAAGGAACCCAGTGTGTCCTCAACGTGACCACCTAAAATCCTCCAACTAAGGTTTTTTTTCTTCATAAGCCAATGCAAGTGTGTCCCCCTATAGTGTTTTAATATATTAGCCTATATATTTAGTATTTGTATATATTTTAAAAAGGTGGCAAAATGTTGAATTTTACAAATTAGAATTAAAGAAAAGGGGACTTGGTGTGCAAAGACTTAAGACGGTAAAAACACCTGGATTTATTTTAGATGTATACATATACATTAACCACACTTACTATGACACAGTTCTTTCCAATGTGAACGTAGGAACCTATCTGAGCGGCATTGACAACACAGTCTTCCTCGATGAACACATGATCCCCTATATGTAGAGGGAAAAAAGCAACTCTGCACATGGAAAGAAGAGGATGGAGGTAGAAAGGAAAAAGGGAAAAATGTGTTGATTGAGATTGAGTTTCGAGAGACTTGCTGCAAGTTAATATGCAAAATCCTACTGTATTTCAGTACACCTTTAACCAGCACAAAATAGTGTCTCTCACCCTTTGCTGAACTTTTTGAAAGGCGGTCTGATTACGCTTCGGCTCTTGACAACACAATGTCTTCCCACCCTAACATTGGCCAAATCACCTCTGATGATGCAGTCGTTCATTACAATAGTCTGAAAGGAGAAAGACACATATATATTGTTAAAGTCACATGCTTCCATGAGGTCTTGTATCACTTACATATCCATTTGTGGGCTCAGATGTTTTCTTGTTCATCCTCACTTTTCCATTGAGTACAATGTTCTGGCTTCCGCATAGCACAGACTGTCTGCTCACTTTGTTGCCCGAAGCCTGCAAACAGGGGAACAACCATGAAGAACCAACCGACCATGTTCGATATTCATGCATTAAGCATATCTTGAATGAGCAACATACCAAATACTTGAAGGTTGTATATATATATATATACATTTGCAATGTATCTACCACCAAAATAGCGACATCTAACACAACTAAAAATCTATTTGTTCAACGCAGATTACTGTCAGTTTTACAGAGCTACAGATGAACTAACCCATAAAGAAATAGCTATATCAAATGCTGGACGACAACATTACCGTTTCAATATATTCTGCTTTGTTATACAGGATTTCAGATAATTCCATATCGATGTATTTGCAATGGGATAGAGCTAAATAATATCGGTGATCTTCTAATAATAACAAATAGTATTATACTCTGAAATGTAGCTAGTGTTAATGTTTTGCGTTGCAGTAACCGCTCCCTTCTTCCGACAGGAGTGTGACGTGACCCTTCTTTGGTTCCGGAACACAATCCAGAACTCTATCCGTTTGTAGTTTTTTTTTTCTTTATTCCACAGCGATTATTTGCTGATATATAGAGAATTTAGTCTCGTTTTTAATAATCTATGATCGACACATCTAGTTTTGCTCTTTTCTTTTTTAAGCTGAAAGTGTTCATGCTATCATGGTTTATAACGGTTCTCATATGGGTAAGTTACCATCAGCGCATTTTCAATTATTAAGTAGTTTGAAATAAAAATAAAACACTTCTTAAATGTCATATGCATATAAACCGACATATAAACGTATTAAGAAAGTAAACATATTTCAGCGGCTTGTTTAGTTTGTAGCCTTATAAATGCAATTAAAAAAATTATTCATACTAAACATGGAAATCAAGTTTATGTTTGGTTAGAATGGACTGTTAGCCATAGAATGGACTGTTTAAAGTTGAAACCATACGTGTGGAAAAACAGTTTCAAGGTTGTGCTCCTCGTGGACTGAAAATTGGTTGCAGTTTGTTTCCTATCGGTAACATTTGAACGCTACACTCACTGGGAAAACTCATTTGGAAAAGGCTGAATGCTGCAGTTTAGTTAAAAAGCCACTGCTCACCCTTGTGCCAACACAAACTCAGGTAAATACTACTAGACTACTGTATATATAGAGAGAGAGAGAGAGAGAGAGAGAGAGAGAGAGAGAGAGAGAGAGAGAGAGAGAGAGAGAGAGAGAG
>JAOPUD010000089.1:17339057-17349252 GCA_027122715.1 Trisopterus minutus
TATCAATAGGATATTGTAAATAGCAAACCACCACCTTGCATCTGAATGAAGTGTGTGTGTCCGTGTGCGTGTGTGTGGATAGATATGAATGAATTGATTATTATTCATATATATAAATTGGTTTCATGAATTATAACTATGCAAAATAGGCTACAAAGGCCACAAACAATATTGCTTACTGCCTCCTCCTGGTAGAATAATGATCAGATTAGGTCCCGGCAGAACGATTCTTTTTTTTATAGCCGTTCATATCATTGATATTCCATTATGTGTAAATTACAATTTTGCCGCTGGTTTGAATGATGCAAACAGAGCGGCACATTCCAATCAGAAACTTTGTATGAAAGCTTATGCCACATTTTGTACATAATATATATTCTTTACAGTACAAATATATTTAGAAATGCAACCCTTAGAGACCCTTACCTAGGGGTCATCATTTTTGTAATAATTGTATACTTCAAAAAGCATGGGCAAGTAAACTGGATGAGATAATAAATGATAGGCTGGGAAGATTTTTTTAATAAAATAAAATTGACATGTGCATGTGTTATCCTACTGCATGTCATTTGAAGAAAGGTCGGTTTGTGAGAAATTGAAACGTTTGAGGTTGTTGGCTGCTTCATTAAATGTATATGTATATTTTTTTCCTTCACTTTTCTTTTTTAATGGTTGAAGTTTCTGTGATTCTTCTGAAGGAGATCTGTAATACACTGGATAAAACCTTCACTCCATCTGGCTGCGAACTTTAATGGATATACACCAATAGTAAACCATGGTTCTGAGTAAATATAAACCCTTTTAATGAATATTAACCTATGTACATGAATCCTGAATGATTGCTGGGCACGATTGTCATCTTGATACAATCCACCACAGGGTTTGAAGGAAATTTACAATTTATAGTGTGTTTGTAGTAAATTCTGAAACTTTGTTTGGTTTTATGGTAAATTACAAACATTGGTATGCAGTCGTTCACCCAAACTTGGCAGTGGGAGGTATCTTTAACAAAACTAATTTTGCTGAATTATTAATTCAATCAATTATCAGAAATGTATCAATTAACATATTAACAGTGATTAAAAATCCTTAGTTTTATTGGGTGACACAGCTAGCCCAACACTATAGCGAGAGAAAGTAAACAAATGTTCCAAGTATTTCAAACAAAGTAAACTAAAGACGCCTGGTAACATAATAAAATATTTAATGATTTAATTTAGTATGATAATCTTTGATGATATTTGATTTTACAGAAACATATTGTGTGGGTAGAAGAAGACAGAATGTACCTAAACCACTTAATCATCCCGCACCAACTGTTACAAAAGAGAAGGTTGATTGGTTAGGTTGAAAACGGCATACACCAATAGATGACATATTTTAAATTGTTCCTTCAAAGTCCACAACGATGTCCATGGGGACAGACCTATTTGGCCATGCCAGATAGCCAGCTTAACTTGAATAAAGAAGGAGCAGCTGGTTCCTCCTCTTGGTTGGCTAGCTGTCTGAAAAGATTGCCCGGGCGGAAGCTGTGATCTATGGCTGAGTTGGTGGGTGTTGCCTGGAGATGGACAGGGACAAATAAACAGAAGAGTAGTTATTATTTACATTATGGATCCTTGAAAAGAGCAATGCTTAGTTAAGATAATTCTTCAATAGGTTTCATGATTGAGACACAGAATCTTAAGCCAAATATTGAAAAGAAAACACAAAACATTTATAGGATTGGTTCTATGAACTATTAAAAAATTTGAATTTGAAAAAACCTTGAATAATAAATGGTCATACTTGTTGGGCTATGATTTGCAGCAAACTTCTTATTAGCGACATTTTTGTTTTATCAGACTCCAAATGGTTGCTTGCAAGGGTTGCTCAACATAAACACCTCAACAAGTTTGAAGTAGGGAAAAGTCTAAATAACATCAGGAGGTAATATTGACAATAGGTAAACACAGCAAATGTTAATTGATAAATAAATATTTAACCCATTTTGCATATAAGCTGTGGTGGGGGGGGGGGGGGGGGGTGTTACCCCCCTTTGTAAGGAATGTAGCTGAGCAATTCCAATGATGGCGTATGAATAATAATTATAAATGAATCCTGAATTAAGTTTCAAGAGCCCTTTTACTGACTTTGACTTTTTGCATGATTTCACAAACTTCTGTTCATTGATTCACAATAATTCTTTGACTTGTTATCATTATTTTGCATTGAGCAGCGTACAAAGTAACAAAGAAGTTTGTGGGAACCACCCCCAACAACCCGCTTTCATGGAGTGCATGCAAGAGTGCTCACTCCATCCGCTTCATGATTCCAATTTAACTTCAACACCGAAAACCTGATTGCGTGAAATGTTGCTTTTACTCGATACCAGCTAGTTGGTTTACCTGCCAGCTTGCGCAAGCAAGTTGCTAGGACACGGTAGCTTATCAAGCACAGCCTTTACTTGTTAGCCTCATTTTTCATTCGTTCCAAGCAATAATGATGGCTCAATGCAAGTGAATGGGTGGTCGTGTACTGCTTCATACTAAATAGGGGGTCGGTCGGATTTGGTAATTTTTGCACAAGGTTGATAGTATTGTATGGATATATGCAAAAGGAGGTGAAATATGAAACCGTTAACTTATGCACCCATTCAAGATGTAAGCAGGATGAAGAAAACTATCTAATCACACTGCATGGTAAATACATCCCATAGGGGAGGGAGAACAGCACAGCACACCAAGAAAGAGGAACACGGACAAACACAAAGTCACTGCAACTACAGTGTGCACAGATGAACTTGCCTGGGTCTCCGGCTATTCAAAAATACTGGAAAGGCAGAGTGCAACAGACAGTTTACCCAGGGTGAGGCAACAAGACGTGAAAACAGAAAAGAATGAAGGTAGCAATGTGGACATGTCAATTGAGAACACTTTGAATCTCCCCACACAGACACACACGCACTTAGACCATTCCTGCAACTTACCCGTGACACTGGATCGACGGCTTGTCGGTCAGACTTGGTGTGCCTCATGTTGGACATGCTCAGAGGGAGCAGACCAAACCTGAAGGGGACATCAGAGACGCTTAGATCAAACACACACCCGCTGCTTTGTGCTTCTTGGTAGCTTGGGTTTAAGTCATTATGCATACGTACATTTGCATTGTTTTTATTATTATTATTATTATTATTAATTAAGCTGTGATGCTGAAAACCTTTCCAACAACATTTAATGAGAAGCAGGCCGAGCATGTTAGAACAGGTCCGAAAAAAGTATATCTTTCATCAGTTAATGCACCTGTATTCAGAATCACAGTAATGCCCTTTTTTTTATAAATACCTGCCATTTTTTAGCTGCCTTTTCTTTTCTCATTCTACCATGGCTTCTATAATAAGGGACAATTGCTGACAATACTTCCAGTATTACCTGATCTGGCTGCTGGCCAAAGGCAGGATGTTGTAATGCTCCTGGGAGTTTGCAGCGCTGTTTCGCTGCACAAATTGTTTATCTGTGTCTGTTAAGAACCCCAAAAGCACCTGCGAAAAAACACACAATTTTCTGTTCAATTTGTGAGGAAAACAACCACAAAAGTGCGCGTCAATAATGCCTTACAACCAGACGGTTAATTCATCTCAGACAACAAGACATGAGCAGGGATCTAGATTGTACTTTAATAGTTTTCATAAATTCTGCGGCCCATGTTGTGTCCGTACCGAAGTTCTCTGGGACAGGCGGTTGAGGTTGGCATTGAGTGGTGCAGTGAACACATCAAGATCAAAGGGATCTATGAAGCCCTCCAACCAATCGCAGACCTGTTGGATTCTGGGGGATGAAAGGGAACAGGGAGAAGTCAATTTTGGGGGGGTGGGACAGTTAGCAGAAGAGGAGATATTTACAGACATGCTGTTGAACAGCACTCGGAACACCTCAAACTATGTTGACACATTGACCACTTCTTGCCAAGCCAAATCTATTTAAAAATCTCAACCACCACAATCGTATTATTTTGGGACTACAGGACAGCAGCTTCTCGGACCCGTTATATAGAACGTATTTTCTTATTCGATTTACTTCAGGACTTTAAGCTCTAGACTTTGTTGGCCTGGTGACTTTGGTTTTGAACGTCGCCTCTGCAGAAGGGGCTGGAACGAGTTCTTATACAGCTTTTTGTGGCGCTTCGGTATATGCTGACTCATGTTGTCATGAACTCACACTCATTTACAAACTGGTGGAATGCAGCTTGGACACGCATCATTAGGAACATTTCCTGCACTTCCAAGAGTTGGTCTCATTTGAAACACTTGTACGAGTCGTACGCACGCACAGAAGACCAAGTCGAGGGTAGAACATGCAAATATGCTCATGTGAGGCTACGATGATCCGTTGTCACTGTAATATTTGCAAACCACATTTGATCGAAAATGAGGCGCAGAGGTCCATAGCCACACGGGTCAAAAGGTTCAAGTACTTAACTAGGAAAGTCAAGCAATTTTTTTTATTTTAAATAAGTAATTTGGAATCACTTATTTCAATTTGTTAACGTTTCAAATCACTGCGTCTAAGTAAGAAATCTATTTTTTGCCAAATAGAGAAATAACAAGACAAAACATTGTCCCAAATAAATTAAATAGATGTTCACCTGGGGTCTTGTGAGGAGCGCCCGCTCTTGCCCTCCTCCAGTCTGGTACTCAGCGTGGTGCAGAGGTACCGCAGGTCGAACAGCAGCTGCAGAGCTCTGGTTTGGGTCATGGGGAAGCCGTGGTCCTGGAAGGCAGACACACAGAACATGTTTATTGCCCAAGATATTGCTCAAGATGTGCACATTCAAATGGGTTTCCAGGGTGCTCCGGGTTCTCCGGGTTCCAACATGTTCACTATTCTCCCACATTTTGGCCCCTGCACCTGTGGGTGCAAACGACACCCTCACCTTGTCCTGGGTCTGCTGTGTGATGCTGTGGTAGTGATGAAGAACCTGGTCCAGACAGGACTTCAGCAGCTCATGCAAGGTGGGCCTCGGCAAGGCATGCCCCCCGACTCTGTTCACCTCCAAGCACAGCTGGAACAACAGCGACTGGACGAACCAGGAGGGCTGGAGAAGACCCGGGCACAAAAGGATTTACACAGAATAGTCAACTAAACACGTTTGGCGGCCACATGTTTGCTTGGAAAGCGTTCCATACCGTTGGTGCGTGACTCACCTGTACAGGAAGTCTTATTTTGGACGTGACGCTGCTGCCCGACTCCGCCTCTTCCTGGATCTCTAGCTCCTCCCAGCTCGTGGCCGTTTTCAGGATAGCACCAGGAGTATCGGCATTGAGCGCTGTCGCAAAATTATCCACCAGCGCCTGTTAAGGATAGAGTCACCTCCAGTTAGTGGGCAACAGGAATGTAGATAATCCTCGGCCCATCCTTATAGGGATGAACGATTTAAGGAGACGTCCAAACAAGCTGAATGAAAACCACAGGGGCCACACTGAAACTCCTCTGGTCTGGGATTTTTAGGTTGCTCCTTCAAAATAAATCATAAACGAATAATAATCATAATACAATATAAAAATACATCATCAAATATTTGTGACGGTGCTTTACCTTGGACAGGGCGGTGCTCCAGATACGGTAAGCTTCCATGCTGCACGCCCCGAGATCCTGCTTCAGACTGACCCACTTGGCCTGGGCAGGCCCGACCTGGGCCGGAGCCTTGGCCTTGCCCAGCTTCCTCCCCGGTCTTGAGGTCTCCCTGGGAGCCTCCGAGCTGCCTTCTCGTCCCAAGACGCATTGCCTGAGGTTGGCGCACAGATCCCCCATGGACTGGCATAATCGTGCGACGAAGAGGACGGTGTTGAGGTCGGGGTCGGGCATGCCGGAGGACAGTTCCGAGCGGATGTGAGAGAGGATGCTTTGGACGCAGGCCAGGCAGGAGTCCCGTAAGCTCTGCTCCACGTCGGCGGCGTCTTTGAAGCGGTCGAATGCCGACGCAGCCAGACCTTTGGCCGGCCTGGCGCCTTGAAGAGCTGGGCTGGTATAGGAGGACCCTGGCATTTAGGGAAGGCAAAAAACATTTGTCATGGAGAAGGGTATAGAGGTTTAGGCAGAAACCATTGCTGAGGACGAAACGTTCTGCATGGGAGGGGTTAATTGATCCTATAGTACAGAATACATGCAAGCTTTGAGAGCTATCTAATGTTGAAAAGCTTTCGGAATATGTGTTTGTTCAAGTGTGTCAAGTGTAACATCGATTTTTTGGGGCGGATTTTCACTCAGCATTGAGCCATGCATACCTTTTTCCTGTGTCGGAAGGTAGTGCTGCAAGTCATCGAGCCTGGTCCTGAGCTTGGTGTCCAGAGATGTGCAGAAGGTTTGCACACAAGGAGTCAGAGCTAGGGTCTTCATGGCCAGCCCGCTGTGCTGCTGCTGCTGGTCTCGCTGGGCCACGCTCACCCACGCGCTGTCGCTCAGCAAGTCCCCCGAGGCCTCCGACCACAGGAAGGACGCGATGTCAGACTCAAAGTGGCCGCTGTGGCCTTTAGGAGCCGGCAGAGACTTGGTCGCTTGGCTCTCAAGATCCCGAAGCGCAGAGGTGAGGAGCTGGGTAGAGCTGTCTGAAATGGCGTCCATTTCGTCTTTTGTGATTGCCTTAGCAGAGCAAGGGCAGATTGAAAACAGATGGGAGGTTTTATAGGGATTCGCGAACATCCGACTACTATTACTGTTGGACTGTGTGTGAAGAGGTCAAGGCTTAATAACAATGTCAAAAGCACAGGGCATGTGCTGGTAAAATTACAGCACTTTCCCCTGAGAAATGAATGAAGCATTTCCTCACCTGCAGACGCTGCAGGAAGAGATGCTGCAGAAAGTCCTCCCAAACATCCAGGGGGCGCTCAAGCAGGCACTGACATACACTGCCCCAGTGCATGCTGATGGAATCAGTGGAAAGGAGATCCCAAATGGCATCTCTAATGGCAGCCAGTGCTTTCAGGCTCGTCACATATACCAGCAGGCTACTGATGCCTCTGCAAATGTCCTCCTTACACCTTGAGAAGATGAAGACATTTTTCTCACAAAGTTGGAAAACAACAAGCAACAAGCATCTTGATTGATTGGTAACTGGCAAATCAATGTAAACGGACACACATCATCTACTTAGAAATATGCTAACTATAATTTTAGATGATGAGTTGTAAAAAAAAGAAAAATAAATAGATAGCAATGCAAACTGTTTACTTTGTTGTTTTTTAATTTTATTTTAGAAGGATGTGCAGTTCTAGTTCTAGTTCTATTACACAGAGCTCATCAAAATTATGTTGGCAGATGATTGGTTGCCATTTAACAATTCCCCTAGCAATGTTGTAAAATAGAAGAGCCACACCAAAGCTTGGCTAGCATCTAACTTAATCCCCAACCCTGAGCATGTTCATCATAGTTTTCATTACACTCCCAAATATCTTCAAATTGCCAGTAAATGTTCCAACTTTGGATCACACTGGACCTACCCCCTATAGGGAGCCATGGCAGTGGAGGGAGCTGTGGTAAAAGCTTACGTATTGATCCACTGTTGCAGCGTGTCGCGGAGCTGTTCCCTCTGGATGGGGTGGGCCAGTGTTCGGAGCACAGGCTGGAACTCAGAGACAGACGATGGGAGGTACTTGAACACGCTTCCCGTGCTTATCTCCTCCTGCAATATCCTTTTTTCTTTACCTACAAGATCAAAACAGGTAACATGGACATGTTATAGATGCCTTACTAAAAACGGTACCTAACTTTCTACATTCTTTCTACTTTTCCTTTGACTCTCACCTGCTGGGACCGTGGACGTGACGTTCTCTAGGGTGGAGAAAAGTATGCCGCAGGTCAGTGCACAATCCCCAGGCTTATGGCCACCTTCTGGGGGCATGTAGAAGACAGCATAGGCCTGGAAGAGAGTTGTAACCAGCAGCTCCACCAAGCTGCAAACCTGCGCCTTGATCCCAGCCCCTGCGGAAGACAATAAAATGTTTCCAGCCGGGGGTTACATCTGGTTGGCTGTTAATTCATCATCAATGTAAATTAATATTAAGAAGAGGAATACCGTAATGAAAGGTGAAATGACATTTATACACTGCATTCCTTAGACATACCGTGCTGTGGCTGGTTTAGCAACTGGTAAATGCTGGACTTCCTGGCCAGCAGGAAGTCAGCGAGGGCCTGGCGAGGTGAGCTGTCCTCCAGGAGCATGGTTGACACCAATGCCTCGGCAATGGCCTGGTCTGACACGGCACGGCCCCGTAGCAGAGACTTACTGTGGAGCAGGATAGCTGACCTGTGTGCATGAAGGTCAGCGTGTGTGTGTGTGAGAGAGAGAGAGAGAGAGAAAGAGTAGGGCGAAATCTTTATTTACAATATTTGTTGAAAGTTGAGCTAGACAATCAAATATCACCATACCTTTTAGCATTTTATTTTAACTGCACAATAAAAACATGTTAATTAGTAGCTTAAGGAATTTCATGAACAGGTGCCAACCTTCAAACAATGACCTCTCTATCTACAATCCCTTTTTATGTTCATAATATAAATTATCATTTCATATGCCATGTCACGAGGCAATATTTTTTCCTGTGCTTTGGGGAGTCCTTTCTAGCAATTTCTACTGACCCTTTGTGATCGACAAGTCATGGTACAAACAAAAAGCAGTAGGATGCTGGGATATACTGTAGGAGGAATGAAACTAGCTAATGCTCGTTTCAGCTGGTAGCTTTGAGTTTACTCATCTTGTACATAAAGATGCAAGTGTGCAATCAAATATGTATGTCCCTGAACACCACGGTTGCCACAGCTCATGTTTTTGTAAGAATAGAAGAAACTTAGTTCATCAATCAATGATGGTGTACTCTATTGTAACCAAATAATCAATGATAATGATCCCCACTTGGATTGTGTCTGCTTCAGGGATGCTCAACCTAATACAAATTCTGTGGGCCTGTTTGGTTTGGCCGCGATAGACAATGACAGAAAGGGAGGGGAATGGGCAAGTGTTGTCATTGTCAAACATGGTGATTCTAGGCACAGCAGCCATTGGTTGAATCTATTTTACTTTAATCTAAAATATATATGGAGTTACCTGAAGTGTCCTGTTGTTGCCACTTGACGAACAAGTATTGGAAAGCGGGCGAGGATGGGGCTGCAGTGGGGCCCTGTAGCAGTCTCAAGCTTCAGCATCCCATGGAGGTGGCAGCACAGCAGGTAGAGCTGAGTGGCCTTGAGGTACTGCAACGACTCCATGGCACTCCAGATACACTCGGGGATCTCCAGGAGAAGCCGGATCTGTGCTGCCATGTTATAGAACTTTCCCTGACATTTCAACTGGGTCTGAAAGATTCGTTTTGGGGTAACAGTAAAAAGGAAAAACTATTACAATGTGGATAGCAGCTATTTTTGTGACATGCACAATTCAGTACAAATCTCGAAAGTGGGTCGTTCCCCAGAATATATATGTAATGTCGATTGTAATAATAAACCCAATTCTGAGCCACACTTTCGACACCCCAGTGAAGTGGGGCGTGTTTCCATCTGCATAGAAGCTTGTACATGAAGGGCATGAACGCAACAGCAACTACTGAGAAACGTACCTCCTGTTTAGCGATTGTTTCTCTATTGGGCTTCCCTTGTTTCAACTTTTGACAGTATTGGTTCATATCCTGGATAGACAGGACGACGCTCTGCGAGCACTGTCTCATCTCTCCGATAGTGTCAGCGGCGTCGATCAGATCCCGGTAGCGCTCGCCTACCATTTGCCTGAGCTCTTCCTTCTTCTGTTCAATTTCACCGCGGACCTTGCGCTCTATTCGGCGAATTTCTTCAGTGTTGTAGCGCTCAAACAAGACCCAAGGGTCTTTAATCTCCGAGACACGGAGGGACTCCGCCGTACTGACAGTCATCTTGGTAGCAGGCTCATTGACGCCACTGAATCCCATTGGCTGACACAACCCGGAAAACAGTAGAAATAAACTTCCGGACACAACCACGTAAGCAAGATTGTGTTATTTATTTTTTATTTAAACATTATTTACAATATAGTTTTGGTAATAGAATGAAATACTTAATTATTATCGTTTATTTCACAACCGTCTCATATTTACCTTTGTAAATGTAATACGTGTGTAATACGTGTGTGTGTGTGTGTGTGTGTGTGTGTGTGTGTGTGTGTGTGTGTGTGTGTGTGTGTGTGTGTGTGTGTG
>JAOPUD010000089.1:17378726-17398998 GCA_027122715.1 Trisopterus minutus
ACACACACACACACACACACACACACACACACACACACACACACACACACACACACACACACACACACACACCTCATGAGGGCGCAGAGGGCCGAGGTGATGATGGCGGCCAGGCTGAGGGAGCCCTGCTCCGCGTTCTCCCGCTGGAAGATGGCGATGCAGCGTTCGATCTCCTGCAGCTGCTCCTCACAGGTGTGTGTGGTGGTGCCCTCCGCCTTGAGGCGCTCCGCCTGCCGCAGCACGCGCCCATTCACCTCCGCCGCCTGATGCTGCAGTGCCAGCTCGCAGGCCGAGAGGAACTGGCAGCTGGCGGGCGGCGGCTGGGGCGCGAACAGCACCTCGTAGCTGTGGGGACAGAAGGCATCCTGGGTCAGTTTCACAAGCCGATACTGCTTCTGCAGTATGTGGCTCGGCCTGGTCAGTCCAAATAGGAAAAGGTTTTCTGACGATGCTGGGATGGTAAATCCTAGCTTGGCCGTTCAGGAAAGCATGGTAGGAAGCTTATACAGCCAATACGTTTCAATGAAACTTGCATTGGACAGATGCATCTTTATAGGGGGCATGTCCTTTTAATAAGCATCAAAAAAAGGAGGTCTGATCTGCAACAAGTAATTTTGCATCTACCGACTGATGGACCGTTCGAATGGGCTTTAGGCAAGATTAAATTATTTAAGTCATTTATGGCATAGCGGCATAGCCAGTTCACCAACAGTGAGTAAAATGCTCTTAACCCTAAACCTCTTAAACATCCGTTGTGATTTCATTTACCTGCCCCTGTGCAAAACAATGCAGATTTATGCAGAGGGAACAGAGAAGGAGGAGACATTAACGGTTTGTTTTCAAAATCATGCTTGCTCCCACTCTTTTCTGCCCTCTCTTTCCAACAGTCGAATCAGGCCTACAGCCACTCTGACTACACTGTAAAGCAATAGACGACGAGACCATGAGAAGCAGGTGTGAGCTACTGACTGCCTGTAGATGTTCTGGCACTGCTCCGCCGTCATGCTGCACAGCAGCTCCTCCATCCAGGCCTTCCACTGGTGGGCGCGGTGCCGCAGCAGGGTGGCCCGCGGGTACAGCAGCGCCACCGTGGCGTAGCTGTGCAGCTGCTCCAGGCAGCCGCGCAGGGCGCCGCGGCGCTGCTGCAGCATGGCGCCCACCTCCGCCTCCAGGCCCTCGCACTGGCTGATCAGGTGGGCCTGGCCCGCGTTCTGCAGGAAGGCCGTGGCCGGGACGTAACTGGGGGGGCCTGGGTGGAAGAAAATAATGCTTTACTAAATACATTAATAATTATGATAACAGATAAAAGGCAGAGGGCCGCGCCATAGAGATTTAAAAACAACAAGCATGGCTAGGACTGACTTGCAAGGGGCAGTGAAACATTAGCCTCAACATTGTTACACGATGGAAAATACATTTTCCTGCAGTGATACCGGATCAAATGAGTGAAAAGAATAGCTCTAGAAATTTAATTTAGAAAGGAGTCCTTTGACCAAGCTCTTTACAATATTGTCTGACATTCACCCATTCATGCACACATTCACACACCGACTGTGGAGTCAACCATGCGAGGCGACAGCCAGCTCGTCGGGTGAGGCGTCATGCTCACGGACACCTTGACACTCTAGCTAGGAGGAGCTGGGGATTGAACTAGCAACCAGGCGGTTACCAGCTAACCCGCTCTACCTCCTGAGCTACTGCCGTCCACTTGATGTGTTCAGAGTTGTTCACCACGAGCACCGGGTCTTACCGAGGTCGATGGGGCTGCTGATGTCCTGCAGGAGGCTGGCAAGCTGTGTGGCCTCCAGACTGGCGAAGGCCGCCTGGTACTGGGAGATCCACTGGTCCAGGTCCGTCAGCTTGCTCTGGATGGCCTCCTGTGCGGTCCGCTGACGGGACTGCAGCTGGGTGTGTTCAGAATACCTGGAGCAGAGGGAATGGGGTGGATGGAGAGTCAGACAATCCACCGGGTTTGTCTGCTTCTTAAAGAGTGGGAGTAATGGAGGATTCCTTCAGTCCACACAGCACTGGATAATAATTCATCATTCATTTAATGCCTTCCTATGTAACATGAGCCTGGCGTGAACAAATATTCAGTACCAATTAAAAAAAATAATCTCAGCTAGGAGTTCTGTATGACATAGGTGGTACTAGCCCCTTGATTATTGCAAAATGCAACACAGAGCATGTTGTAGCATTAAAAAAAGCCTCTGGATGTGGCCTTGGCACCTTTGCTCCAGGCTGACGATGAGGTGGTCGGCGTGGTTCTCCGCCCCCTCCAGGAAGGTGACCTCCTCCCGGAGCTTGGACTGCAGCTTCTCCCCCTGGCACAGCAGCTCCTGAAGTGCCAGGTACTCCCCCACCGCCTCCTCCACCTGGGGCAGCACGCTCAGCATCTCCTCCCGGTTCTTGAACCAGTTTACCTGGGGGGGGGGGGGGGGGGGGGGGGGGTGCAGCAATGAGGGGAAGGTGTGTCGTTTGTATGCTCATGCAACCCTCTTCAACACAAACAATGATGCGATGATAGCTCAGGGCCCACTTCCCTCAAATCTCACTCCAAGGTTTTCTGAGAACCTGGCTGCCCTGGATAAGACCAAACGAGATAGAGGCACAGAGAAATTGCAGGCCAAAAGAAAACCAGCCCTTCAGACAGATGCTTTAAACTGTTCCAAACCGACAGGTGCAGGACCTTTAGCAATATGAAGAGCGTTACAAGACTCTTCTGGTGCTGCCAGAAACTCATAAAACACCAAGTAGGGAGCACTTTGCGAGCACGCAAAAGAAAATGTGAGCGTGTGAAAGATTGCCGTCAGCCAAACAGGTTTCTTTGTCCCAGTCAGACCCTGGATATCCATTGCCCTAGACATAAACTAGGTTGAACTAGTCTTGTATCGTCACATTTCCAAAATGATGGGACAACCTAAATCATGTGGAACCTTTCACATGGAGTACAAGGTGAATTCAACCCGCGGTCCATTTCCCCTCACCTTGATCTCGGCCACACGCGATGAGAACAGCGAGCGCGTGATGTCCCGCTCCATCTCCCTCTTGCTCTGCTTGTTCTCCGCCTGCTGGCCCCCGCCACCGTACACGGCCCCCGCGAAGCCCACCTCGCCGCCGGCCGTCCAGTCCACCAGCGGGTCGTACACGAAGGCCTCCAACAGGGTGAGAAGGGTCTCCCGGCCGCGGCGCATCATTTGCACCACCTGCAAGAAAACCACCACCACAGCATATCAATCAATCAAGGCCGGCTGCTGGATTCACGTTCACCCGAGAGTCCAATATAAATACATATATATATAAAGATTTATATATATATCCAGCACACCTGCTCACAGGACAGTCTGAAGATGCCCTCCACCCCGGTGACTCCCAGGGCGGTCTCGATGTTGTGGGTCATGCGGAACGGGACCTTCTCGGGAACACGAAGGCTCTTGCCTGTAGGCGAGGGGGGGGGGGGGGGGAAACACATTGATGAAATGATTGAGATTCCGCAAGAGACTCAAGTCTCAGTTGTTCAGAGTTCACCTGGCCTCCTCCCTTACTCCCAGCTGCCCCTTTCTCCTCCCTCACGCTCTTAAAAACATCCCACTTACGCACTTATTGTATGTTTATACGTCTATCTTTGGTGTACACAGGGAATGGGTTAAGGTAGCAACTGTAAATGCTTGGCACTTCCTTCCTCCTTCATCCTTACTCCTTACTGCAACGACCGTGATACATGGTTGTTTCTCTTTCTTTTGACATATGTACTTATTGGTAAACAGGAACAGAAAGGGGGGCAGTCTGGAAAGAGGAAATGCTGTAGTTTGAAGTTGTGGTTTGATTGACCTTTTTCAAAGCACACGTTGTAGTCGATGTGCACCACCTCTCCGGTGGTCATGTCGATCAGGACGTTGTCAAGGTGACGGTCGCCGAGGCCTATGATGTATCCCACCATCGACATGACGGCCGTAGACCTCGCGTAGGACTGTAGGGTAGAGAGGAAAGAGGAGATTAAGCATGTAAATAATACCACGTTGAAATACAAGATCTAAAAGTAGGGAAAGAAAATCTATAGTTCCTAGTAACAAAATAAGGTCCAGTAACTTAAAAATAATTATTGTTATCCTTAAAAAGGGCTTGTAATACATTTTGGCAGTCTAGCCGTTCAAACGGATTGCCATGAGAGCCTTATCAAACCCTGCAGATCCTTGGTTGAAAGGCTGACCTGAGTGACCCTCCACCATTCGCTGGGAGTGGTGCAGGAGCACCACAGCTCCTTGGCCAGCAGGTTGGGGGGCGTGGTCTCCATGAGCTCCTTCAGAACCTCCTTCATGACGCCCAGCGGCCAGTCACGACGGGACACGTCCAGGCTGAGGCCCATGGCCTTGAGGGCCGGTCCGATGCGGCTGTAGTACAGCTCACTGGGCCGCGGGACCAGGGGCACGGGCTGGGCCTGCAGAGAGTCCTGGACCTGACGCAAGGGGGGAGGCAGGCCAGATCAGTCGCGCATATAAATAACAAAGACTAAAGTTATTTATATCTTATTTCTTCATTTGCAAGGTTAACATTTTCTATATAAAGTGCACATAAAGAAGGAACAACCAATTCAAGGCATCTGTATATTCAACGTTCCTGTAAATGCTAAGCCTTAAATAAGAAACTCCACTCATTAATAATACTTAATTTCAGTCTACTGATTTCCTTCAAGCTGATTCAATGGGTGGTCCATTTGCCCAGCTAGCTATGTAGCCAAATGGATGTACACTGGCAT
The DNA here is from genome assembly GCA_027122715.1 of Trisopterus minutus. Classification (NCBI taxonomy): domain Eukaryota; kingdom Metazoa; phylum Chordata; class Actinopteri; order Gadiformes; family Gadidae; genus Trisopterus; species Trisopterus minutus. The sequence continues at coordinate 17,383,483 of JAOPUD010000089.1, forward strand.
TATGGCATCGGTGCACAGCTGCGTTCCAAATCGCATAAGTTTTCTTTTAACTTTTTGTACGTACTGCAGCTCCCCTTACAAAGTACGCACTGCTTCTCACTGTAGGCATACAATTGGGACACACCAAGGGTGATTTCACTGACTAGCTGTAGGGCTACCCATCTGGCATACTTAATAGTAGGCTAGAACGCTGTATGTGTATTGGAATGCAGGGAGAGTTTAAGAGCAGGCTTTTTAGATGCATAGCAACAAACGTTAGGACGAAGATACTTGGCGTGTCGTTGCTTCTAACCCTGTGACATTTTTGAGTTACATGTCATTGTAAAGACCCCATCGTCAAGCCTAAAACGTGTTTCAAGGGTCTGACCTTCTGGGCCTGCAGCACGGCCTCCCTCTGCTGCCAGCGCTTGTAGAGGCCAAAGAGCGGCACGGCGCCGTCCACCCACTGGATGAGCCCCGAGCGGGAGCCCAGCGGCGTCACCGAGTAGTGGCGTGCCTGGAAGTGGGGCTGCTCCTTCTGGTTCACCTTGGTGAACATGGTGTTGACGATGGACAGGAACTGCATGATGCGCTCGTCCAGGTGCAGGTCCTCCAGACCTGGGGAAGGAAACATGAAGAGAAGTCTGAGCAGCCGCAGCGTGGAGCCGTTCCCTCTCATTGCAAAATAGATTTAGCCGATTAAGACCTTCGTTTGAGAATGAGGCCTTCAAATGAGTTAAAACTAAAACACTTGATACATATTGTGCCTCCTATAATGCACTTATTGCACATCCTGGCACTTAATGTGCACAATTATTGTATGTTGTACGTACTGGCACCTAAAAAGTCATTTTTTGTAGCATCTTAAATGAACCCTAACCCTACGATCTTTGTTTTATACAGGGAATGGGTTAACCTAGCGATTGTAAGTACTTGGGCACTTGGTTCTATGATCATCCTTACTGCAACGAGAGCGATATATTGAGGTTTCTCTGTCTTCTGCGAAATGTACTTATTATAGGTCGCTTTGGATAAAAGCGTGCAAATGCCCTAAATGTAAATGTAAAGGTCCTATAGCTGTGCAAAAGATATGTAGTTGTAGTTTAGTACATAGAATGTGTAATGGGTCACCAAAACAAAACCAATAGAATTGCACAGTAGAATAGCGTAGCATTCAATTTCACCCACCTTTGAAAAGGTAGGGGTAGTTGCGTCCGTCCGAGCCCAGGAAGAAGAGCTTCTTGGGCTTGGTCTTGGTGGGCAGGATGGTGATGGTGTTCCCCACGCTCTGGATGGTGATGGCGTCAGTGGCCGAGACCTCCCCCGGCATGGCGATCTCCGTGGCGGCCATGGAGGCCAGGCGGGGGCTGATCTCGTTGAGGTGGAGCAGGTAGCTGGCTCTCTTCTGGGATCGCTGCTGCAGGCTCAGCATGATCTTCAAAATAAAAGCAAGGAGTTTCTGTTAACCATTGTCCTTCTTATACTCTGAAACTTGATTGTTTTAATCTGAACTGTAAAACCTCAGGGCACTTTGATAAATGTTGACCTTTTACTTCCTTTCATTTTACAAAGGAAAAGCATGCAAAACTATATTTGTAGCATTTTGTATGAATATGTACAGATGTATACTGCAACAGTATAATATTTGTTATTTGGGGGTCATTTCAGTGAGACTCCGTTACCTGCTTGAAGGGGGCCCAGCTGCTGGCCGGGTTGGCCGGGTTGTTGGGGCTCTGCAGGCGCTCCAGGGCGTTGCTGATGGCGTCCCGGTAGGTCTGCTGGAACCAGGTCTCGTGGGGCGTCTCGGCGGGCGCGGCCGTGATACTGCAGACGTGCTCCAGGGCGAACACCACCGGACGCATCAGGGCCGAGTGCTTCTCCCGCATTATGGCTAGTTTCTCATCCCTAGGAAAGCGTGCGACAGCGAGCGGGGTGTTTCCCCATCATGATCCCCATTTTAGATTTCGGTAGTGTTAACTGCCACAATTTAAAGGGAGGAGGACTCCGAATTTTTGGGGAATTAAGATCGTTTTACACAGTCCCACCCAGAAGCGTTTCTCAAGCAGCACAGTGCTCCAATTCAACCAACATAGCATATGACTTCCAAAAATCAATAGAAGCTGGTGAGAATGAATAGCAGCTGAATTGATGGTCAAATATAAATCATTATAGGATGCAATATTCTCAAACTCACTTGCGCAGCGTGTTGTTGTTCTGGACCCTCTTGACCTCCTCCTCCAGCTGCTGAATCCTGCGCAGCACGTGCATGTGCTGCTGCTGCAGCACGCCCAGCCACAGCTCGTCCCACAGGAGAGTCACCCTGCGCAGCTCACTCACCAACAGCTGCACCTTTGGGACGAATACCACAAAGCTGTGGAATGGCCTTAAACATCCATACCTGTCGCATGTGGTGTGTGCGTGTGTGTGCGTGTGTGTGTGTGTGGATGTACCCTACTCTGCCCAGAAACTGGTACAAAACAATCGTACTTTTACTTACAACACTGCATTATTAGTCCTCACCATAAGAAAGTATATATATAAACAATAATTCCTCCATGATTGTTCACCATCATCTCCACGAGTTAAAGAGTACCACCTTGTGTGTGTGTATACACTGTATATGTATACCTGCACCACCATGGTGGGGTTGGCTGAGGCGAGCTTCTCCACGATCTTGCTGTAGCAGTCCTGCATCATGGCCTGGTCCAGGCTGGAGCACAGCGCGGCCAGGTCCTCTCCGCTGCCCTCGCGCCCGCCGCCGCTCTCCTGGGAGGTGGGCAGGCTGGGCTCCTCCTCGCCCTCCACCGGCAGCACACCCAGGAAGGGGGTCAGGCCGGACGGGAGCTTGCTCCCTGAGAGAGAATGAGAGCGAGAGGGAATTAATTTACTTTAATGGAGAATAATAATGCTTTATAAAGTGCTATTCAAGAAAATCAGACACTTTATTATAGCAATAAAAAAGGGTAATCAATTAATAATAAAATATAAAAACACATTAAAACATTTTAAAAGCAATAGAGGGGTCAGGAGCAGAGAGCCGTACCCGTGTTCTGAGCATCCCCTCCCAGGGACAGCGAGCCCACGATGGCAGGGTAGAGGATGAGGTGCGGGGAGTCCTGGGCCACACGGCACAGCAGGCTGCAGATGCTCTGTCTGATGTAGACCTCGGGGTGGTTAAGACGAGAGAACAGCTGGGGAATGATACCTGAATAGGAGGGGGATAGAGCGGAGCGTTAAGTAACTTAACTTAATAAATTAAAAGGGTTGAAGTTCTCAAAAAGAGGTGTGTGTCGGTTTGTGTGTCCGTCTGTCCGTGTGTGTGTCAGCATACCCCTCCAGGGTGCAGTGGGCGTGGAGGCCAGGCCCAGCTCCAGGCCGTCGCGCAGCTCGCTGGCGTGCTTCACCAGCAGACGCAGGAGGCGCAGGGTCGCCATGACGATCATGTCATCATTGCTCTGCTTGCAAGAGTCATTGGACAGCAGAAGCTTGGGGTCTTCTTCGTTCACTGGGACCTGATAAAAAAAACAAAAACGAAATGTCGAGTTTAGGGCGAGTTCTCGACACTATATATTTCGAGACAAATGTGTTCAAGAGAAGCCAGCTTTAAAAAATGTCTTACCGTCTTACTCATGTGCATATAAACGTACATATAAACTATAATGACTGTACCACGTCAGACTCAGTCAACGCCCGCAAATAAAGGAAATAAACCTTCTGCCTCACCTTCCCGGCGTTGAGCTTAAGGAAGGTGAAGTAGGCGGTGCAGGCGATGCGGTACAGGCTGAAGATGCGGTCCGCCACCCTCCTCCACACCCGGATCAGGCCTTCCGTGACGGCCAGCCCGGCCTCCCCCAGCCAGGGGCAGGAGGCCAGCAGCTGCCTCCAGATGACGTCCACCAGGTCGTCCTCCTCGTCCTCCTGCTGTAGGGCCAGGTCCTCGTCCTGGAAACAAACCGGCGCGCGTCTTATTGTCCACATCCGTTCCTCCAGCGGACTTAGGGTAGGCCTTTGCTTGATGTATTGAAGTATGTATTCTAGGATTTATGCCGTGTCATTAAACAGGTAAATTCTAGGATGTATTTATTATACGAGTACATTCTAGGATGTATGGATCTTCATTATGCGAGTACATTCTAGGATGTATTTAGCATCATATATACAAGACCATTCTAAGATACATTTGTAGCTTGCAGCATTCAGGGGTATGGTTGAGAGCCTTGATGCATTTAAGTGAAAACTATAAAAGCGCCAACCTGTATGCCGGCCGGACGACACATGGCCTGTCCGAGGATGCTGAAGATGGCGTTCTTATCCTCCTCACTAGAGTCCGGCAGCAGCTCCTCAATCTCCTTCTTTTCCCCAGAGAGCAGAGGAACACCCTCCCCTTGGCTGCAGGGTCAGACCACATACAATCAGCAGATATGTTAGAGAGCCACGCACGGATGGAGGAAAACTGCACGCAAAAGACCCACAATCATGTAGATAATGTGATATTGTTTAGAATTTTTTTGGGATATAAAAGATAAAATAATTTAAGACGCCCTCTGCCTAATGCCATTTCACTGAGCTTATTCAGAAATTCATGTTTCATTCACTGATAAATTATGAAGCAATATTTGATTGCGTCAATGATTTAAACAGAGTGATTTCCACAATTTCCCCTTGCAAAAGTTGTCTATTGCTACACACATACTAACCTGGCGTTGTCCACCACTTTCCTTCCCCAGCGATAGGCCCAACTGGCCAGGGCAGCCCAGGATTTGGCCATCTCTGGAGCCAGACTGGTGGAGAGCTGATAGAGCTGGCCGAGTACAAAGTCTGCCTCCCCAACACCAACGCTCACTGGAGAGACCAGAAGAGAAAAGAAAAGAGAAAAAAAACGCAGATTAAAGCCAATTCAAGCTTCATCATTGGTCTGCGTGTGTGTAATCATGGCACACATGACCTACAGCAAGAGCAGCAGTAGAACTTTGTAAATGAGTGCAACATGTGCGTTATCATTAGCTGTACACAATTATGCACCTTTAAACGAATGGCTTTTTGTAATTTCAATTGTTGTAATTGTATTTTTCTTATATAATTTCGGATCATTCGATTGCGTGTACAAAAGATTCTGTTATGGTTTTCTTCGTCAAGTGTTTGTGAGGGCCTCCCCCTCACAAACTCCCCCGCGAGGGACTCCCCCGGCCCAGCGACGGTGTGAGGGCCTTCCTCTCCCCCGGCCCACTGATGGTGAGGGCCTCCCCCTCCACCTCCCCTGGCCCAGCGGCAGTGCAAGGGCCTGACCTGTGCTCTCCGTGGTGATGCGGGAGGTGCCCAGCTCCCCCAGGGGCAGGGCCAACAGGGCGGCGATGTTGCGGCTAAGGAGCGATGCAGTGCCCGTCGTTACACTGGTGGTGGTGCTGTTGACACCACACGTGTTGTTCACCACCTGGACGAAAGCAATGGAACACACGTTGTTGTATGATCGAACAAGAACAGATGCATGCCTTTTAGAAATGTGGAATAAAAACACGAGATTGAAACCCCCAACGCAAAAATGGGGTGTTTTGAACCCTTAATTTCGCCATCAAGCAAAAACTTTTGCACATTTTTCCTTAACTTGATCTTACTTGCGTACACAAACGTATAACTAAAATGAGTACCATGTCCGCTTCAGCCAATGCCCGAAATAAACACCCTGAATTATACATAAACTGATTTCCTGCTGCTGATTTCCACCCGTTGGATTTTGTGAGCGTGCGTTCGTTAAAGTTAAGAACAAGCATAATCAACTGATATGTTACTTGTAGGACCAGTCTAGACAAATAAAACTGACTTGACTTGACTAGAAAATTCCAAAAATACAGGTCGTTATAACGATTCAAGAATAAGTGTGTGAGTTGGTTCTTAGTCAATTCCAAGTCAAAAAGTATTCCCAATCGACACAAGCAACACAAACACCTTAAAAAGGTTGATGCATGCATGCCATTATATGCGCCCATCATCTCATCAAGCTCGGGGCTCTTAAATCCTTGCCTGTTTGAGCTGTGGGGTCAAGTCCTTCCAGTCTACCAGGAGCCACTTGCACAGGTTGAGGACCGAGCGGCACGCCGCCGGCTCACACTTCCCCAGGTGACCGTAGGAGAGTGCGCACGAGCTGAGGGCCACCATGGCGGACACCGACTGGCCTGGGGTGGCAGAAAAAGGGGTGGTGAAGGAATGCTGGAAACAATTCCAAGTCCCTGCCGATTTAAAGGACAGGACCGCAGAGTTGCTTAAGAGGGCACTTAAAAAATAAAAAAATAAAAAATAGCACTTCCTAGCCATCGTTGTTATAGAGGGAATTGGTAAACCTAGCATTTGTAAGAGATTGGCAGTTGTTTCTGTGAACATCCTTTCCATAGTGGGGTTGCCTGAGGCGAGCAAGTCGCTTTGGATAAAAGTGCCTGCTAAATAAATGAACAAATGAAATAAATATGCACATCTTTTCATATTTCATACGTGTATTACTGAATTACTGGATTTGGTGATCTTCATTTTATTTTCCATGCCGTATCATTTTATGATTTCCATCTTGAGCTGTAGATACTGTGTGTAGTCATTTAGGAAGCATCTGGTAATATTCACATTCACACTGTACGTGGCTGGAAAGGAACCGGGTTCCACGATCACACTTTTCATTGCGACACCGGATTTGTTTCTTCCCCTCACCTGCTGTGTAGAGCACTTTGGCCTTCTCCATCTCCAGCTCGGGCCCCCACTTCTCCACGGCTGTGCCCTCCAAGTTCAGGCACCTGAAGGAGGAGGCCAGCGTCTGCTCATCGTCTCCTCCCGTCTTCGCCTCCGGGTTGCTGCACTGGCTCAAGAGCCGGGTCGCCAGGGCAACGTTGCCCTGTTTACGGGCAAATTTCACAGCCACGAGACACAGCTCCATGAAGTGCCCGTCGATTGCCGCAGAGGAACCTGGAGCAAAGAGTGTTCAAAACACTTAATTTCTGCTTGGTTTCTGCTAAGACGACTCAAATGTTAAGACCGTTGCCGAATATATTGAGTTTTCAATACAAAAAAAAAAAAATAATAATCAATTTTCTCGTTTTGTTTTACCTTTGAGTTTGAGTAGTAGCCGTCTCTGGAAAACAGTGTAGCGCAGTGCCTGAAGCCATGGCTGCACGTCCTGCTGCTTACAGGAGCTCAGAGCTTCGCTGTCCAGCGGGATCACACAGTCCTATGGAGAAGCATGAAGATGAACACAGACGTCAGCATGGTCCACTGGGTAGACCGACAGGGGGAGATGGTTACATTTTAAGGCGAGGGATGCACACCTCCTGTCCCGTGAGAGTGTTGTCCAGGGCGGTGGTGCAGTGCAGCTGCAGGGTGGACACACTGGGCAGGGAGCTGGACAGGGTGAGGGTGGAGAGACGCAGGGGGCCCAGGGAGATGCGGCCTGTCTGCTTCAGGTAGCGAACCAGGGTTCTGCAGGGAAGCCAGGGAACTCGTCAGTGATATGACAGCAGATGCTTTGATCCAGAGCAATTGGGTTAGGCTGAACGAAGCAAAGGGTGCATCAAAACTAGGGGTGCAACTGTACACGTGTTAGTATTGTACCGCATTGAATTGGCTTGATTTGCATCCAGAACATTTCTACTTCAGATCCCAGTTCTCACATGGACAGATTAGGTGGCAGACCGGATTTCAGTACTGCTTTAAAACGTACGTTTTCAAACAACAGTCCCTTATGCTTTTTTTGGTTGATTTTGTGCTCAAAGCGCAAAGGGAAAAGTTAATTTCCTAAAAAGGAAAAGGTAATGTATAATATAACCTTAATAAAATATATCATGTAAGGTTAACTCTGCACTTAGGTCAATGTGGGTAAATGTCCCAGTGAGTAAAAGTAGTAGCGGTGAGTAGCGAAAGCTACTCTTTACACACATAGACGATGGTGAGGACGTACAGGAAGTCACCCTCGGAGCATACACAGCCCCCCAACCTGGCCCAACACGTGACCAGATGGGCTGACAAAACAGCCGATCGCTTGACATGATTGTGACTCGTTTGACTTGAGGAAGTTCCTTACTCAGAGCTCTGTGTGGCCTTGTTCTCCTGCTGGTTGTTGGCCACGGTCATGGCGCTGACCGCACTGCGGAGGAGCTGCACCTCGATGGCCTTCTGGAGCTCTGAAGGGTCCAGACTCAGCACCGAGGGCAGCAAGCGCTTCAGATCTGACCAGAACATGGACACACACACATGAGTCAAACGGTAGAAACACAAATCAGGGAAATGCATACTATAGAGCTACGTAAACTAATGAAAGAAGAAGAAAGATGATTAGGGGGGATTGGGGGGGGCCACTGCGGTCACTCACAATCGACGGCTCCTAGGGTTGGGGTGCGGGTCGCTAACTACATACACACACACACGACTCAAACTGACCTATGTTTTCAAACTCGTCCTAAAATCTGAAAAGAGTATACAATACAGAACAGTGACCAAACGGAACGGCTTCTTTCAAACTAAATGTGCCACCCCACAACAAAATGGAACCCTGCATGCCATGTGCATCACCATTGTCCAACCGCGGAGCGACGGGAGTGTAGTTACCGAGCTTGTCCTTGGAGCCAGTGGCGCTGAGCAGGCTGCAGTCCTCCCCGGGCAGCAGCTCCAACTGGGCGCCGCACTTGTCAAAGTCACCGTCTTCAAAGTGGCTGAGGGCCTGGATGTAGTTGAAGTCCATCTTGAGGTGGACCCCGGGCGGAGAGGAGGAGGAGTTCTTCTTGAGGGCCTGGACGCTGGCCTGCCACTCCTGCACCGAGGGCCAGTCGCACAGCGCCACGTAGCACTGGCACGCCTTGTTGGCCAGGAAGTTGAGCACCTCCGAGGAGCACTCGGTGGATTTCAGCAGCACCGTCTTCCTGCCTTCGCCTGCATGGATTTAGTGTAAAAAAAAAAAGTTTAAAAACACAGACAAGACAACAAGTTGGCTTTGTTATTCTAGCTCACAGCACATTGATAGCCTTTTACTTTCCGGTCACCAAATGGGAATCAGTCCATGTTTGTTCCATGGCTTTGTTAAATCCTTGATTCAGATTTGTCACTCACGGCATTCAGCCGTCTGTTATTTCTGTACAACAGACTGCGGCTACGTATGATCATAGATGGCCAGCCCTTCTATAAATAGTCTGCATTTGATCACCATTAAAGGCTTATTATAGTACACTAAATATATATGGTTTTATATAGCAACCGTTGCCTGTGTGCTTGGGGCTGGATGCCGCTCCGGTGCAGATACTGGCGGTGGATAGCTTCAGCAGGCGCCCAGAGCCCTGGATGGAACAGTCCATCCCTGTGACGGCGGTCAGCTGCTCCTGGTACTCCACAGCGGCCCTCTCAAAGCTACAGCACAAAGAACAGATAACACTCCATGTTAGTCATCAATAAAGGACATAGAAGACTAAATGCAAAATCATCAATACAACATACCTTAATTTGCCATTTTATGTGCTTATCAAATTATGTGAAGTTGTGTTCGTAAATCATTACCATTACCATCATTACCATACTTTACTCTTACTCATACTCTTCGTAACCACAAGTTTCGTTTCAAGCTAGCACTTCACTCAACTCAATTGCACAACTGATACACAAGTAATGGCCTAACAAGTAAAAACGTGGTAATGCGGAAGTTTAACTTAAGCAGTTCAAATGACAGCAACCAAGTGGTAACAACAAGCTAGGATTTAAACAAGGAAGTGCTTGAGAAGACTGGAGAGGACATTGATTTGCATGGCACAGTTGCTATTGACTGTGTGTCAGCTCCAACAGTTGTACTCCTATACCGCACTTATATACTGTAGAATAGCCTTGTTGAAAGTTAAACCAGCTCAGTACCCTGGGGACAACCAGGTGTCCACGGCTGGGTTCCGTGCAATGGGACCCTTTGTGGATTAAGTTAAAATAAATATTCAGTAACTACAAAGCTACATAATAACTAGTTTGTGTTGTGTACCCAGTGACGATTAGTGATTCGTAATGTTTTAACCCCGTCTTAGACTATGTTTGAACTACGCTAAGCTACTACAACAGGCCCTTGCTACAAAAAGAAGCAGATCCATAATAAGTTATGAGCAACAACCCTTGTTGGTCCTTCAATGACACCCATCACCCAGCAAGCATCCGATACAAAACCCCAAAGCCCTTACCGTCCTTCTGCCTGCAGGGCCACAGAGGACAGCCAGGCCAGGCTCTTGCCTGTGTTGCAGAGGTTCCAGGCGGCCAGGCCTTGGATGGCCTCTGGGCAGCGCAGCTCACACAGAGCCTCCACCAACATCATCAACGGCACCTCTAGCTCTGGGCCCTGAGGAGAAGAAGGGGGGGGGGCAGTGGTCACATTCACTTCTGTGGAAAAATAACCTGTACTTGAAATCATATTTCAAATAGGAAGTGTAGGTTAAATTTAAGAGATTTATTTCGCTGTAATTGGTTAGGAATGCCACAGCACATCCGAATATTGGTTTAGAGTTGACTGCATTGGCCTCTGTACTCTGATTAAAACAGTACGTGCGTATGTTTTGAGGCATCTGTCACTGATTGGTTCTCAACCACACATCGAAGCGTAAAATTCAGCACTTCTCATTGGTAGAGAAACAGAGAGGGAGGGAGCAAACCTTTTTTGGGTAATCTCTCAACCACTCTTAATCCTCTTCTGCTCTCTCGCTTTACAACTCTCAAATCGTACCTTTGCATTCATTAGTATTTGCTTGTTCCCCTAACATACTTGGGTGTTGCTATTCTTGATCTCGGTCATCAGGTCAAAGCCGTGGCGCACGGTGACGGCGGGCTGTCCAGAGAGCAGGCCCACCCTCATCAACGCCAGGCGGATTCTGGTCAGCCAGTCCTGGCAGGTCTGTCGGTTTGTATAGAAGAACGTCCTTATACCCTGCGATGGGACAGAAGAAATAAAAGGTAAATTATATCCCCCAATCATTAAACTTACTTCAATGTAAACGCATCCGTGATTCTGCAGCATAGAGAACCACCTGAAGCAGAAATACAATAGTTTGTGGTATTCTGATTCACTGATTAACGACCACATCTTTGTGTGTTCCGGACTTAACCCAAACCCTAGTATACACACACAAACATTAAACAACCTATTATTATTTACGGTGGTCTGTCAAATATAATTGAATGACAGGAAATGCCAATATTTCATAGCAAACTTTCAAATTAATTTCTGCACAGTGCCGATCATAAATAAAATAAATGCTAAATTATCAATACTTTCAATTCTGCCTCAAGATATGAAGAAGAAATGGCAGATACATTTTTTTTTTAGGCTTGAATAGCAAAACCAACAGTGAGGGGCTCTCGGTTCGGGAGCGCTGAGCGAACGCACCTTGGGCGGGGCGGTGAGGGCGTTGGCGCAGCCCTCGTAGGCGTTGTACATGAGCTTCTCCAGGTTCTCCAGGAACTGCAGGAGCAGGGTGAGCCGCAGCTGGTTGGAGTGGTGGCCGTCGCTGTCCCCGCCCGTCCCGCTCCACGCCCCCAGCTCCTGCTGCTCCGGGTTCAGGCTGTGGGCCGCCAGGCTCCGGATGATGGCTGATAGATGATACAATAAATGAACAAGAAGGATAGTCAAAAAGCAGTTTTTGACCATTTAAAAAAACTGAGCTTTGTGGGAAACGCCTCTGTGGGTAACGCCTCTGTGGGTAACGCCTCTGTGGGTATCCTACTGGTTTCTGTGCGTGGGCGTTGAAAACGGGAACTGATTATTTTGATTCAGACATCATTACCTCTATTTGTACCTGACTATTTTATGTTTGGGAATGGATGATATTCTGTGGCAAATTATGCATTGACTCAATCCATCTGGTGGACTGGCCTCAAAGGTTTTTACCCTTTTTTTAGCCAACCCTTTATACTTTTACAGAACTTTTAGTTTTATTATACATTGTTTATTATTTCTATTATAATTAGTGTGGCAGTCAAAGATTTCCATTTTGCTGACACTTCGGGCGATTATCTGCCATTTCTCCCCAGAGTAAGTAACAGTAGTAACAGTGTCATCGCACACACCCTGTTCATAACATTCACAACACTGCATGTGGGCTCAAACTCCATTGTATTCCCTCATTAGGCAAGATAATGACATAAGACATTTATTTGAAAAATTGAAAAGCTTGGATTACCACTCTGACTTTTAACCAACAATTAGAATTGTCTCCTTTATGCTTAGGGTGAATAACGTAACAACCCAATGCACCTCAAAACCAGATCCCTCTCCCCTGCCTCTCCTTACCTTCGATGGTCTGGAAGGTGTCCTGTGCGCGGCCCAGCGGCGTGCGGAGCTTGGAGAGGACGGTGAACTGCGCCGCCTCCCACACGGCCCACTGCCACAGCACCACCTCCGTCTTCAGCAGGCCACGGGGCACGCCCCCGCTGACGGCCGCCGAGCCCCCGCCCTCCCCCGCACGCTTCTCCAGCCGCTGGCAGCTGTGGTACAGACGCTCCAGCCACGGGTCCTTACTGCGGGGGCCGGACAGAAGTATAATTATAACCGCCACTCTTTACTTCATTTCAAACGCTTTTGTATACTATCGACTCGTTGCACCTAGAGATAGCTCCCTTCCTCTGCCTAACTGAAATGCGTTACAACTCTGACCACTAAAACGTGGTAAACTCTAGAGGCCACGTCACCCCTCTTCCCAAGTCCCCAAGTTAACTGGGCCACTTAGTGGCTTTAGACTGATCTAAAGCCCTCTATCCCACAGAAGTAGAATCCCATTGTTCCTGTGAAGATGCTTGGGACAATGCTGCCTGTCTGCCCTTAAATTGCTTCATGTGGTCATGCAGCAGATGAAACCAAATATTTTACAGTCAAGAGTACACAGACATCATCCAAAAACATTATTAAGAGAGACTTAACACTCGAGAATGAGATGCAGGCAGCTCTGTACATACCCCCCACGGTGCACTGCCCCATACAGTATGAAGCTGATGATGTCACTGAAGTCCTGGGGATGCAGCGTGCCACTCGGGGAACGGCCCATGTGACGGCGGATGGTCATGGAGATCTCGCCCATTTCTGGGTGGCTGTGGTTACTACAAAAGAAAACACACCAAACGCATCAAGAACATGTAATAATCGATCCGAAGTCATCAATCTATACCCACTAGCCAACAACTCTACACCTCGAAACACTAATTATTTGCTTTTTTCTAAGAATTTGCCTAAAACTGTTTCTTGCTATGCTTTCCCTCATGGCACCCCTTACCACCCTGGAAGGAGGCCCTGGTCCTTCTCAAGGGGTCTTTTTTGTTAGTTAAGGGAGGTTTTTCTTGCTCTTTGAGGGTCAGATAGCAGGGTGCCATAAAATGTTGCCTGAGAAACCCTTTGAGACTGTGTCTGATCGGGGGCTATACAAATATGATGCATTTGACTTTACCGTTCTAGTTATCTTATTGCACAGCGATAACCTTAATGTACCCCACACTTTGGACACCCATCTGATACATGCAGTGGCTTATGAAATCAGCATCTCAACAAAGTTAATACGGCAGAAAAATTGCTTCAAAAGGTGAATGAAATGGAAGTGCATCTGTGATTCTGTAGCATATAGCCACCTTAAGGAGAAATCAAATAGTATGTGGGGTTCTGACATCTATGTATGCTGTGGACAAATCCTAGTATGCACACACATTACACAAAACTGCATTTTGGGAGTATATCAGTCTGGTAGATATAAATTTAATGAATGGGTGGAATTGCAGGAAATGCCAATACTTCATGCAGACGCTCTTGATTGCGTGTGTCTAACATATTACCCAAGTGCCACACTCAGAGGGATGGTCCTTAGTAGCTTTCCATAGGCCTGCCTCACCCTAACCATTGAGTGAACCAGTTGGACTCTGCACACATCCACACACCTGGGAAACGAAGCACAGTCAAGCCAAATTGGTTAGAAACATTTTCCAAATAAAGAGTTGTGTGTAATGGCTTTGAAAATCTATGAAATTACTATATTATCAAATTATTCTGTCAGTAAGTATGTGCATAACAGAGCGTGTGTGCGTGCGACAGTATATGCGACTGTGTGTGTGCGACAGTGAGTGCGTGTGAGTGTCATTGTGCGTGTGTGCGACAGTATGGGTGTGTGTGTGCGCGACAGTGTGCGGTTGTGACCGTGTTTGTTTGTGAGTGACAGTGACAGTGTGAGTGACAGTGAGTGTTTGTGTACCGCTGCAGTAATTCAGTGGACAGAGATGCAGAGAGGACCTGCAGGCTGTTGCAGCTCTGGAGGCAGATGCTAGGTTCATCGTTCAGAGCTGTCCAGATGCATGGAGAGAAGAGAGGACACATTAGTAAACAAAGACGTAAAACCAACACTAATTTCATTTTTAACACCATTGCGACTGCACATTTTGAGTGTCAGGGTTTATTTATCAACTCGTTAATTAGCCATGCCGTCGACATCTTTATCAATTCACTAAAGCTTAAAAATACCATAGCCATCCATTTATGTGGTCCAGTGAGCCTACCGTTGGCAAGCACGCCTTTGCAGAACTTGTGAAAGGAATTCAATGAAAACAGGGGAGCATAGGTGTCCGTTTTCTTCATCAGCAAAGAAATCTCCTGGGCCCAGGTTAGCAAGAGCTTCCTAAACACAACAAATAAATACAAGACTCAGATTGACAATAGATTGGCAGTTCATTTTAAATATTATTTAGAAAAAGATGTATGGCCATGGCAACGTGTGGCCTAACTGATTTAGTGGAAATTTGTGTTGTAATGTCCACCTTCTTAAAGAGTAAAACACACTTCTACCAGTAACACTTTGATCGTGCACACTACATTCAGAAGACTCATTTAACCCAGTGAGAAGCAATTCACATGACTTTTAAATGACCCGGGACTTATAATCAAGCTAAGGAAAATCTACAGTCAAGCCTTGTTTTCATAGGATCTCATCTATGACCTGTGTTAGCTAAATGGATACTACCATGCATGGCTGAACTTAACACCGTGGTGTGTATACCTGGCTTCTGGGTAGAGATGCTCCTTGGACAACAGGGCACCGAGAAGACTCAGGAGGGTGCTGAAGTGTTTCTTTGTCGCCGTGGTAACAGTGCTGATGACGGCCCCGTCGAACAGGGAGGGGGATGAGGTGGACAGGCTCGCTGATATGAAGTGGTCGTGCCTGCAGACGGTCAGGGAAGACGGAGAAAGTGTTTGCATTAAGAGCTCCACATATAGCAGCTTTTCATTTGTTCCCAAACTATTACCGGCAACTGACTTTTCCGGCGAGAAAATCAGCTGTTAAATATTTACCATTGCCACAAAAAATGTGCTTTCTGCCTCAAACGATGCAAGTTTGAGACAACAGTTACTGTGAATGAATAGTAGATGCGTTTGACTCTCGAGACCTTTTCTGCGACAGGAATTTTGCTATGCAAGTCAACATTTGAAGAATTACATGTGCAGGTTTAGTGTGTGTGTGTGTGTGTGTGTGTGTGTGTGTGTGTGTGTGTGTGTGTGTGTGTGTGTGTGTGTGTGTGTGT
>JAOPUD010000089.1:17418858-17432417 GCA_027122715.1 Trisopterus minutus
CACACACACACACACACACACACACACACACACACACACACACACACACACACACACACACACACACACATACATACCATCAATATATTGGAAAATAGGGTCTGGAGGTCTGGAGGTCTATGGAGGTTTATTCACAACAGCATCTACACATTTGTTTTCTATGAATGGTTTAGAGACACAGAGGCTGAGGCTGTTTAAAAGAAAGCACATCCTCCCATTCATTCTCAGGAGAAGCTAAAGAGGTTAGGGTTAACCCTGGTACTGAGAGAGGTCATCCTTGGCGGGGTCATTCCGGCAGTTCAGAGGTTGTACCCCATCAGGTTCACTTTGCTTTGATGATAGACTAGAATGTCCCCCTGTAGATAACTAAGATTATAGGTCACTCTCAGCACCAAAATAACTGACCTGCTGACCTGAAGCTTATAGAGGGGCGCAAATAAAAGTAGGGAAAACTATTGAAATAAAACCTTTAATACATTCATACACAACTGTTTTACTGTCATGCTTTGTTTGTTATCCAATGCATAGTTTTTTACCAGATGTAAACGATTTGCTTAATAAATATATTTTCTCGAGACAAAACTGGGTTTAGACTTGCTTTGGTAGGCTATGGGAAAGTACCATATGCAGAATGATGCATACAGTCACAGTATCGATTAGGAATGAAATTGAGTGGCTTACACTTCATGACAGTGAGTAAAGACTCTCATTCTCTCGTCTTAGATTGAGACCAAATCAAGATTGTATTGTGGTTTAACTGAAATATTACCTAAAATCAGAGCCAAATATTTCATGCTGGATAAAATGCCAAATATTGTTCTTCATTTTTTTTCAAGCATTTTTTACATATAGTGCAATAAAAGTGACTTTATTTTGTGAATAAAAGTTCCCTGCTTTACTATGGAGTTGCTCCGATGGGAGGGGACTTGAAAGAAATGTGACTCAGGGCTAGGCTGCTTTTCCAACCCCTCCATTACCGCTCTCTACATCTGTACCTCTCTCTCATCACTTGTCTTTACACTCAAGCTTTCTGCTCTTGGAAAACAACAACTCAAATATGCTCTGGTGGGAATTGTTTTTGCTTCTGGTCCTTCCAGTGGTCCAGGTCAGAAATCTGCCCAGCACAGACATCAGGATTACACATGGTAAGGTGTCTTTTCCTTTTTAACACAGTTTTGCCTATCCGAGGTAGAGGAGGAGAATGTAAGGGGAGGCCTTACAGCTAGACTTGATCATTGATTTATAATTGTCTAATTGTTTTGCACAACTGCCAGTTAGTAAGTCATATCGATTTAAATTGTATTTATATTCAAAATATACTAAACTGATCATAACATAATCATATTTGACTCAATATGATGCGACCGTAAGACAATATATGATAATATCTCATATTTTCTAAAATGACCTTACTTCATCCACCTTTCCCTCGCTCCTTGCCATCTCTGGCTAAATTTTAATGCTAATCTGGCTAATCTCCAAACCTCAGGCCTGCCGTTACAGCTGTCAGACCCGGCCCCCCAGGTCCTCTGTCCCCTCTTCTGGACCAAGTTTGGGAGTAATTGCTACCGGTATTTTCCACTTAATAAAACCTGGGCCGAAGCAGACTTCTACTGCGCCGAGTTCTCCAACGGACTTAAATCAGCCAAGCTCACCTCCATCCATAGGTAAGACTCACCATAATTATGTATTATGTATGTCACCTTAGGTAAGATACACAGAAACCACACATTTCACCATAGGTAAGACACAGAAACCACATATTTTACCATAAGACACAGAAACTGCAAAATTCCCCATAGGTAAGACACAGAAACCACACATTTTACCATAGGTAAGACACAGATACTACATAATTCACCATAGGTAAGACACAGAGAAACTACACATTTCACCATAGGTAAGTCACAAAGACGCAACATATTTCACCATAGGTAAGATAGTACCCATATTAACTATGCATCTCATTTTAACGTTGATCCCTTTCAAGGTACAACCATATGTTTCATTGACATTTCTCCAAGCAGCCATTGGTGCTTTTGCATTAGGAACAATGCACACCTGTTTTTTCAAGGGTGGGTTTACAAACAGCTGTGCACAGTGAGAAATGTGATGTGGCTAGAGATACAATTACCTGGGCTTACTGTAGACTTGGTAGCAGAGTGTCTTCTACTTTCTGAGTGTATCTTGTTATTTATTAGATTGATTTCACATCTTATTTCATTATTTCATGTTTCTTTCATCTAGCTGGGAGGAGAATGTGTTTGTGTATGACCTGGTGAACAGCCATATACTGGGTATCCCCACTGATATCTGGATAGGACTGCATGACAGAAGACAGGTAACGGGCACACATCCATATGCTCTCACACACACACACACACACACACACATACAAGTACCGGCACATGCACACACACACACACACACACACACACACACACACACACATACAAGTGTGGGCACACATGCGCACAAACAAAAACACACACACACACATACATACAAATGCACATGAACAGATTCTGAATAAACAAATGGAATAAACAAAATGGGATCTACTTTTTCTTGTAATTTATACATACAACTTCACGTTGATGTCTATTACCCAAAGGAGGGCACACTGGAGTGGACCGACGGCACTGTTTATACGTACAGTTACTGGGATGGCAACCAGCCAGATGATGGCATCCACCGCATCCCACAAGAAGAGGACTGTGTTGAAATGTGGTTTCGACAGAGCAGTGGTGAGAACACATCCGAAAAGAATTGCGTGCAATACACACCCAAAAAGTAATGTCTCAATTGCACAATCCTAAAATGAATTTATTTGATTAACAAAATGTGTATATTTCAATCACCTTATGTATCATGTATAAAAAGGGGGTTCGAAAGACATCATGATTGGTAGCGACAGCCCTGTTTAGATGTATACATTAAATAATAATCCTGGTGGTTTTCACTTGTTGGGCTAACTCTAGTAGGAGGTCAGAGAGGGTTCCTAGTGTCCATTTGATCACCAATACCAATGTTGGAAACTGCCTGTATGAATATTGCTGGTGAGCACTGAGTCAAGGGCTAAAAGGAAACGCCCATGCTGGCTTTCTAGCAAAATCATTGCTCATCTGATAATTATAGACCAAAAATGAATGGGACTATACTTATTGTTATAATTGATAAGACATGATGTATCTGATAAAAAAACATATTCGATAATGTGTGTATTTGTGTGTGTGTGTGTGTGTGTGTGTGCGTGTGTGAGTGTGTGTGTGTGTGTGTGTCTGTGTGTGTGTGTTTTACAGCACTGAGGTCATGGAATGACAACAGCTGTGACAAGCCCTTTTCTTTTGTTTGCAAGATCCCAATCCTAGAATACTAGCTCCTCCATTGCTCTTTCGGCGGCAGCTCTGTGGTCATCACTTCACTTTTGTTATTTCTACTACACCATCAAACCTGTTAGTGACCTATTGTGATATTTAATATAAATGTACAGTTCATACCTCTGTATTTCTCTTCTTTTAATCCTTCCTGTTGGCACCTTTGAAGTCCAAAAGGAGAAAGGCTGATCAAGGTGATGCGTTAAACAATATATGGAATATTTTGTAACCATGCTTCACTTGAAAGGCTACGTGTATTGATGTTAAACACATTCATTCATACTTAAAGAGGTGATATCATGCCACCAGGTGTGAGTGTGATTAGCCCATACAAGCTGTTGGAAAATCTGTCTTTTCCTGTGCAAAAATAGGGATCGTCCATCTAGTTGTATTCTGGATGGTGGTCTGCAGCAAATGTTGCTCATCTATCCATCATATATACACATAGATGGACACTCCCACTTGTGATGTCACTAAAACAGAGAAAAGGTTTGTTTTCAAATGGCTTGTAATGGCTAATCACCCTCGCACCTGGTGGCATTATATCACCCTTTCAATAACAAATAACTAGCTTTATTGTATAAAATGTATGAATGATTTTACATGTTGTTTGTTTTTGTAAAACACATACAATAAAAAACTATTTTCCGTTAGTTATTCTATATTGGCTGCCTTATTTCTTTAAAGTTTCAGAGTACAACACAAAAAGAAATTGGGTGAATTATTTATTTAGTATCTTACCACAGTATTATTGCTAAACATACTAAGATCAAGCAATGACACAACTTATAACCTGTTGACATGTTATTTGATGCTTTGTTTATGCATGTTTTCTGTGTGCCCAGATGAGGATTTGCATAATTGTGTACATTCTTGGAACAATATTGTAACAATGATTACTGTGAGCGAACACTTGTTTGAAGACTGAAAACACAGACACTATTGCTTTAGGTCTTGCGATGGCCCAGCGATATGACAGAGAGAACATACATTCATATTGACGGATTCTATTAATTCAAGTAAATTAAAGGTGGTTGCATACATTGTATATACAGTGAAAGAATACTCTTTGTGCTATACACAATCTAGCAAGGTGACTACATGAAGAAATAGACGCAGATACTACTATGAGTACACGTAGTATTTAGACATATTGTTGAATATACAGTATATTGACAAGATAGATATAGAGTAAAAACAGACAGAATTACAGCAAAACGAAATTACTCTGACATTTTTTGTTGTTGACAAAAACATATTTTCAAATGTGTTCATACAAAGTATTTTTTATTCTGTTGAAGGAAATTACATGTAAATCCTTAATAATAATTCTTGTTTCTCCTCCCCTGATATCTTCTTATACCAACCATCCTTGCACACCAACTCAAGTATATACAGTGTTAGATGTTACTTTAAGATTGGCAACATAAATGGCAGCTCTAATAACAATAAGTGATAGATTTTATAATGATCTGGACAGTTTTTTTAAATTGTAATGAGTCGCATGACTCACACTGGGACAAAACACTGAAGCACTGGGGAAGGCTAGATTATAAAGGCCAATGTTTTCACCCTGAAGCGTAGAAATATGAATACGATTTGGATTTAGGTCATAGGTAAATAATTGTTATGTTAAGCAGAACAAATATCAACAAATCATTATTTGCCATTTGTTATGCAGACAATCATATGACTACTCGGTAACCGCTGTTTAAAGAGCTCATGTACATGTATTTATTGTACATTGGTTATTTATGTCGACATGAACTCATCTGTGTTTTACCACTCAGTGTGCACCGCAGAAACCTCAAAGAACCTTTCGAACCTTTCGATTTGCCACACTGAAACACCACACCAAAATTGGAGCTTGTCTGTAATCAAAGTGTTTGGGCAGCTGCTCCAACGCCAGCCCTCCATCAGGCCACCTCCAGGGAGGCAGGGGAGACCCGGTCGCACTCGGCCCGGGTACGCAGGCTGTGCCACTGCTCCACGGGGGTCCGTCGGGAGGTCAGCAGTCTGCTCCAGTGGGACGTCTCGGGGGGGCCCGTGGAGAACTGACCAATCACGATGCGGCCCACGAAGTCATTGCTGCTCTTCATGTTGTGGCCGTACACTAGAGGAGGGGATATGAATAATGTGAAAGAGGAATAAGTAGTCGACACACTTTTGGATGGGAAAAGCAAGGAATCTAAGTATATCGGAGCAACCTTCTTTTAATCAAAAGCATTAAGTTGCCGTGCTCCTTGAAATTAATACAACTTCATAAGCAAACATATCCACGGATATAGAATGTATTACATTCGCATGCATAACATTTTTAAATACATTTAGCTTCAGGAGACATTAACATAAACAATACGTTTATATTGTTTTGATCGCAATGATTTAGTCACAATGATCAAATCCCACCAAGCATTCATTACCCTTCCTACAAGTTCAACCCACAAATAGACAAGATGAAACAATCCGTGGGAAGAAATCCTTCCACCACCCTCTGCTGGATCCGTCTGTCAGTAGGATGGCGGCCAGGGATACGTTTGGTGCTGGGAGGAGGAGGGGCTCCCCACAAACAGCCTGTTTGACCTTCTCCCCCCAACCACAATCCCTTGCTACCCCTCACCCGTGAAGACGAGGCTGACTTCCCTCAGGTCCTCGTGCGACACACGGAAGCTGAAGGACTCGTTGTAGAAGGGGTCAATGGTCCCACGCATACAGCAAGTCTTTTTGGTTTTCACCAACTTCAACCCTGCCACCAACTGCACCTTCACAAAGGGATCTGGGAGGAGAGTCATATGTTTAATGTCTAAATATTATGTAATCTTCAAGTTCTCTATGCTACTGCTCTGAAAATAGACACTATGTCCATGTTTTTAACTGTCCAAATAAGATCTTTCATATTGGACAATCAAATGATCAGGCTGCTTACATGCAGAGGGAAAACCCTTGTCTAAACCTCGGTGTGTCTGTGTGTGTGTGTGTGTGTGTGAGGGTGTGGGAGGGGGGAACATGCATATGTCTATGCATCAAATGTTGAGATATTATAAGTTACACCCAATCGGTATACATGCAAATTAATAAACAAGATCATGTTTGGCCTAAAATAAAAAAACATATGAACAAACTGTTCCTGGTTACTCGTGGCCCTGTTTTGTATTTAAGTGTTTACATGTTGCAAATCAACACCAGGACGTAACTGAAAACGGGCAGTGACACACCTGAGCCCTGGCACATGTCCGTCTGCAGCAGCTGCTTGGCCTTGATGATGTCCACATTGAGCCTTCCTGCACTTGGCAGGTAGGTCAGAGACAGCAGCAGCTCCCCTAGCTCCACTTCATTCTACAACAAAAATACATTAGGAGGAGTCACTAATTGATTCTGCATGGAAGATAGACAATTGTGTGGCCTTTGTTGATCTAAAAACATACTATCAAAGTTGAAATCTATGGGTTTGTCTTTTCCCCTCGGGTACTCTCTTCTCTGGCTCTCTCACAAAGCTGTGTGCAGTCAGCTGTTCGAACGAGTTTAATAATTGTAAACTTCAACTTCAAATCTTCTGTGGTATCGTTATTTCTGTGCTAGGTATGACTTGGAGAGTGGTAAAGGTTCAACACTTATTAAGGTCAACAAGCTTGCACTGTGGAGGTGGTTCATGAAGCATCTCTCGAATACCAGTAAAATCCAGTCTATATAGATCAGAGAGATCAATTATAATAATGGCTAGATCTTTGTTGTACATTGCTACCATACCTGTGCATGCATGGCTGTGGGCGTACTTTACCTGTGAGCTGGGCACCAGAGCCCTCCACCAATGCCCCCCTTTGACCAGGTCCACATCACTAAGAGGCAGTGCCACCTTCCCGATGACGCAGTGTCGGGAGAACTTGTCAAAGTCCACCACAGACAGCAACAGTGTTCGCCTCTGAGCTTCCAGGAAGGGCATGTCAAAGGTGAAACGCTCCTCAAACACTGGGTTCTGGGTCTTCCTCTTCACCCCGGTCTGGCGAGAGTTTTTGTGGTCCGGCAACAGGCTCAACTTGACATAGGGGTTGGAGTGGACCGCGTCCTGCCGAGTGCCATCACAGCTCAGTGGAGGGGTAAGGTCACGAGCCTCGATGACCCGTACACCCAAGTGCCTGTTGATCAGGTCGTATCTGGTTGGGTGGAAGACGCAGAACACATAATCAATCAAATATCTTGACATTTTAAAGTGGTTATTTGCTTTACTCTATAACAGTGGTTCTCAAATGGGGGTGCGTGTACTCCGAGGGGTACTTTGGAATTTTGTGAAAAAATGTATTAGAGGGGGTACACTAGTAGAAAAGGTTTGAGAACAACTGCTCTATTAGATACTTACATACATATTAGATTAGAATAAATGGGGATTGGGAGTCAATCTGAGATGCTCTCTGTAACTTATTCCTACTGACTTTTTGGGTTTGTATTGATGAGGCTTACTGTGTGCTGAAATGGAGCATGCCCAGCTGGTACCGTAGGAGAATCTCATCATCTGTCAACAAGTCCACGTCATCACAGCTGGGTTTGTCAGAATAGAGGCAGGGCTCCAGTTTGTCAAAGTACTGACTAGGAGGGCTCTGAGACCTGCGCAAAGGCTGGACCGCCTCCTTCCGAGGTCCAGTAGCCCAGAACTCCATGGGTTTGACATTCACCATGAGTGCGCTTGGCTTCTGGTTGTCTGAAAAATGTGAGTAAGACAAGAGTCAAAGCTCAAATGAAGAACGTGCAGGTATGAATGATATTTTATTTAGATCAGGATTTACACATGATTTTGTGCAAAAAAACATATTAAACCCAATAAAATGACAGCTCGTCGAGTCATAGGCTTTAAGCATACGTCTTTAGGAAGCCAACTCATATTTGAGGCATCAACTGCATGCTGGTTTTCACACGGGGGATACGACAGTTGTGTGCATCATGCAGGAAGGGATTCCAACAGGCTGTTGTTTTGGTTCTATGCAGATTGAGGGTTGTTGTGTGGAATGAATGTTTTGGAATGAATTGACAAGCAAAATAACTGATTTGCGGATATTGCGCACCGGCGACTTCCGTTGCCCTTGTACGCTCTGCCCAGACGCCAACCCTCGCCTCAAGTATCAGGAGTATCTCTGATATGTGTGAACACTTCTGATGCGGCTTTGTGTTGCATCTGTGGATTGGCAACTGCAGGTCATCTCAGGACCCGATTCTGCATGAGTGCATGTGTGAAAGGCATATTAGTCTAATAGGCCTTTCACACATGCACTGTATACTGGACATTCTCTGGATCATATCTGGAGGGGCAATATGTGTGAACTGAAATGTCAGAATCCACCCCTCCGGAGTTTAGACATGCCTCTTCCACTCAGTCGGAGGCGAGTTGCCGCCACTCCTCACTGCCCACATAAATGTGCTAGCGCCCGGCACGCTGAGGCAAGTGCTTTCACATTTCTATCACATGGTGGGCGGCCGTCCACCAGGGCGGCCCTGTCTGTTCTGATCAGAACAGACAGCGTGTCAGTGGCGACTTATGTAAACCAACAGCTTTATTACCAACTCTGTCCTCCAGTGAGCAGCAGTGGGCTCATCATAATCTGATCTTAAGTCCCGACATTATGAGACTGATCTGGCAGAGGTTTGGCTCAGGTGGACCTTTTAGCGTCCAGAGAGAACACCCACTGCAGGTTGTGGTTCTATCTCAGCCCCTTCGTATCTTCCCCCGTGGGTAGATGCAACGTTGTATATATCCTGTCCTCTACCATTAACAATGAATACGCTACTACTGTCTCTTATGTGCGGTTGTGTTGGTTATGTGGGCTTGTGTCGACTTTTAGTCCATCGTCACATTTATTTCTTGCAACTACACACACAGTGTGTTCACCAGCAAGCTAGAACTTCTTGGCTGCTCTTTGTCTGTGTCTATTTCATGAAGGCTACCCCGTCTAGGCGATGGTGATTAAGAGGGACCGGTTATTGGCCTTATTCTAGAGCTTCTTCATTGCTTTGTTAAGACGATTTAGCTGCTCTTTTCCTTTTTAGGCTTGCCAGCA
The DNA here is from genome assembly GCA_027122715.1 of Trisopterus minutus. Taxonomy (NCBI): domain Eukaryota; kingdom Metazoa; phylum Chordata; class Actinopteri; order Gadiformes; family Gadidae; genus Trisopterus; species Trisopterus minutus. The sequence goes on from JAOPUD010000089.1 coordinate 17,428,280, forward strand.
AGTTCCTCCGACCGCCTCTCATTGGGAGCAGATGTATGATGGGCCTTGTTGCTCGTCACAGTAGACAGCTTGGGTTTTCCTAGCTCTGCCTCTGGTATAGCAGACGTAGGAGAAGCCTTGTTGCTCTGCCCATTTTTCATGGATTCGATGAAATACGGGTTGAGTCAGAGGTTACAGACTCGCTCTTTTCTCTTGATCATCGCTTTGCCTGTTCTTAGGAGAGTTCAGAGTTTTTATTTTGCTTTTGTGTTTTGTACATCCTCTGCTTATTGGGTCTGATGTGCCCTGAGACCTTCTTTAAGTCTTAGGTCTTTAAGACTTAGGTATTTTTGTACTTAATTGTTTAGCATGTACTTAATTTTGTTGTGCATGCATGCTGTGTAGCATGTACTTAACTGTGTAGCATCTGCAGCAGCTAGCTACCACTGCTGTATACCGGGAATGGGGTTAGCCTGGCGATTGTTAGTACTTGCACTTGGTTCTATGAACATCTTAACTGTACCGACGGCGATGTATTGTTTCACTTCTTATGACAAATGTACTTATTGTAAGTCGCTTTGGATAAAAGCATCTGCTAAATGCCCTAAATGTAAATATAAATGTAAATGTCTTTGTGACGTGGGTCCAGCAGGAGTAGGCCTACATTGATCCGCTATGCTCGCAGCTTCACCTTAGCCCATAAGGCAAAGTCTGGAGCCTTGGTCTGAATCTCCTGGTGAACCAGGAGTTGTGTACCAAAAATCGGGAGGAGGAAATGGAAGTGGATTGGTCACCACTCAGAAGAAATCAATCCATCACTAAACAGGCACTGATGTGGAACCCACAGGGCAGGAGGAAGAGCGGCAGACCGAGAACAGCCTGGAGAAGAACCTCAGAATAGGAGATGGGCTGTCGTGGTAACATCTGGAGTGGAGGAGCTAAGACCGGAAAGGATGGAAGAGCTTTGGCGATGGCCTATGTTACTATGGGAATTTAAAGACCTAACTAACTAACAACTCCATGGGCATGCACACACAATAGTGGTTGTATCTTCTTGTTTGAACTAAATCAAGTCAAGTAATGGAGATGTTCAATTATACAAAGTGAATTAAGTCATAACCTTCATCATAACCATAACCATAGTCCTTTTGTGATTGGAAGTCAGAACACTTGGTCTGTGCAAGAGATGCATAATTAGATCAAGTAAAAACAATACAATTTGACTCTACTAACCCGTGGCTAACTCACCAGAGAGCTGTTGGGTGGAGCTGAAGGGAGACATGGACATCTCAGAGCTGGAGTCTGTGAGGGTGGGATTGTTGTGCTTTGGGACCAGGCTATCCACGGTATTCTCAAGTGTAAAATCCATGTTGCACTGATTCATTCTAGGGAAAACAGTATTTATATATATAATATGTGAAATCTCTCTCTCTCTCTCTCTCTCTCTCTCTCTCTCTCTCTCTCTCTCGCTCTCTCTCTCTCTCTCTCTCTCGCTCTCTCTCTGGAGTATTATATTGACATAAAAGCAGGCAGTTATATAGACGAATTAGACAACAGGGACGTGAGACTCACAGCCAGGCGGGGGTCTGGGCAGGGAAGGGCCCTAGGATCTCCACCTCCTCATCACTGGAGGCGTAGCAGGCTCGCTCCCAGCACCTCAACAGACACGAGTGACAGGCCCAGCGGCACCAGAGACAGTCTGACAGCGTGGGCCACAGCCCCTGTATCGGGACACACATGTAGTGTGTCGCATGGATGAAACTGTGACTCTTTTTGTTCTATCAATATATTTATCAATGCGAGAATAAGTATTACATTCAAAAAGTGTCACAAACTAAAAGGATATATATATAAATCTATATATTCTAAGCGCCCTAACTTAACTGCCATTTTGAAACACGTCATCAGAGTGGTAGATGCCAAAGCTTGATAGAAACAGAAGTATTGTAATAAACATATTGAAAAGTATTTGCCTCTGGACTATCGACCTGCCATTAGCCCGTAAGGAGGTAACCATTGACCAGTAACCATTTTGTAACAGCTCCACTTTAATGCCCCAATAAGCAGAGGGGCGAAAAACCATGCTCTTGTGTACACTTAACAATTTAACTTCCAAAATACCACACACACACACACAGATACACACTCACACAGATGTAGTATGTATCCATGTTTTTGGACATGCTTGCATTGTCCAGCTTTAGCCCATTACTGCTCTAACGGTAGAGGTTAATCTTGTGCAATATTTTTATTGTTTGCTCTGTACCTCGTTGGGTTCCAACTGTCCTTTTTCACACAGGCGAAGTGAAGCAGAGGATCATGGGAATGAAGAGGGGATGAGAGAAAATTGTTTAGCATTTTTACCTAACACACATTGACTGACGCTGACCCACTGTCTTGGCACCTAATAGTCCAAACCGATTTTTTGTGTGTATGTGTGTGTAATACCTGTATGATTGACTCCGGTATAAGAAAGCAAATACATGTGTCATGTCAGTCGCTTTGCAGAAGAGCGTCTGCCAAATGTAAATGTAAATTGAATTAATAAACCTTTGAATGTACTTCTACGACTTGGACGTTGGTTCAAGAGTGTCTGTCTGTGTGTGTCTATCTGTCTGTCCCTGCGTTGCACCAAGGGGACATAAAATATGGAGGACCTTTATGTGGTTTCTTTGCCATTCTTTGTCATTATCCTCAAAATTGTATGTCCTCTACTCTCACCAAGCATTCCTCTCCCTTGCTCCTCACACTCTGAATGCCCCATCCCCGACCTTTGTCGTGATGTTGCTCTAGCAATTAGCTGTGGCTGTAACCATAGCAACAGCACTGGCTTCCATGCCCTGCCCTCCCAGAACTAATGCAGTCAGAGCTCAAGAGAGACAGAGAGATAACAGAGAAACAGACTCAAAGACGTCTAAGAGTGAGAGGAAGGTGGGCGAAAAGTGATGGGGGAGAGACAGAGATATGAAGAAGACAGCAGAAAGGCGGGACATGGGTAGAGGTGTTAGCACCTACGTCATACAATGGTCTACTGAGAATTACTATTAGGCAGGGCGGTACATGGAATCTTGCATGGCACTAGACACACGTAAACAGAAAAGCCTTTAAATAGCCTTGAAAAACATGCGGAAAAACAAAATGTGTGATATAACCATGGTCGTTCACTAAATACCTATATACTACTCCATTAAAGATAAAATCTTCTTTATTTTCTTTTCCTGCCATGTTGCAAATAAGGCATAAATGGCTGCGGTTCTTAGGCCTTGCATTATGTTACATTTATGTGAGTAAAATGCAAAGTGATGAGAATGAATGGAACCTTTCAGCAATGTGGTGACGAGCAGACATGCAACAGGTGAACACAATACATGGACAGAGCTTAAAACATGTACTACAGCAGGTCTGTGACATAGCCAAATGTTGAGAATAAATACTAATAATGTTAAATAACTCTATTCTCTCCGAGCGAAATCTACCGTTTCTCATATGTTTAAAAAAGCTGACATTACTTACAACGATCTAAGCAGTTACATACACAACAAAAGAACAAACATTAAGAACAAAGCATGACTTCAGTTCGTCACACCATTGACATAACCTTAAGAAGAATAAAGGGGGAGAAAGAGCATGGAGTAAATACAACATTTAAATAGAATATTCCGATGAGGAAGAGGAGAATGGAAGAAAAGCCCAAGGGATGGTTGCGGCTGTTCCCTGCACAACAACAGGTGTCCGCAGAAGAGAGCGAGACGTGAACCACCGCCCAGAAAGTAGAGTGCAGTCTATAGTAGATTGAGTCTACAGCTTACACTGTGTTCGGACTGTATAGGCAGCCTACCTGTGTGTATGCCATAGTGTCCCTTTTCTCCTGGTCTCCGGTGCTCACCTCTCTGCTCTCATTGTAACGCACTCAGCCATGCCTCCCCCATCTTCCTATCACTTTGATTCCAGAAAGATCCATTAATTTCCTTGATCAGGCTTCTCTTTCCTCATCTGGTGTACATCCTTTATAATAAATTGCATGATCTCCCCACTGTCTATCTCACAGATCGCTTCCATCGCCCGTCATTCTTTTGCACTTCAACCCAACCCATCTCTCGCTTTCTCTCTCTCTCTCTCTCTCTCTCTCTCTCTCTCTCCCCCTCTCTCTCCCTCTCTC
>JAOPUD010000089.1:17453229-17464049 GCA_027122715.1 Trisopterus minutus
TGTGTGTGTGTGTGTGTGTGTGTGTGTGTGTGTGTGTGTGTGTGTGTGTGTGTGTGTGTGTGTGTGTGTGTGATTTTTTTAAAAGCAGATTGTATGAAAAGGTATCTTGTGATTATGTATTACCAAGTAATAAAATGTATATATATATTTGAATAATTAGAGAACAAAAATGTCAAAGGTTAATTTTGAATGTGCCAAAAATACATTTTGAATTTTTTTTTATGCAAGATTAGTTTTGTAAATGAAGTCCCATTATATTATGTAATTTCCTTTTTGCATTGTTGACCACAAGGGGGCAGCTATACACAGCAAAAAAGTAATGGCCAGAACATCATGCGAGTAGCGGCCAATCCAGTAGGATACAGTTGCCACACACCATCTGTTTATTCTTTGTGCTACTTTATGTTTTTGTTTTGGAGTAAAAACTCCTCAATGTGAACCATCGACACCTTCTCCGCAGCAGATCAAGTGTGCACTAACTATGTGTATGTACATGTGTGAGAGAGCGCCTGAGACAATGGTTTCGACTTTTTTCTTTATGCTTAACCCCATTGGGCGAGACGACACAACGACCATAGAGCCCACCTCCATCCGAGGCATAGGAACCACACATCACTGCTGACGCGGAGCTGTGTCCCGATTCTGCCTATCATCAATCAATGCTTTTGAGATTTTTGCCAAGCAGGTGTTTACGCAAAATACAGACCGAATAAGACCGTGGCACTATCGTTTGCAATACGCGGTAAGTCTCCTTTACTGGTTTTGTAAATAGATACAAACCACCCTTTTACGTGACTGCTAGACGACGATTTGCCATCGTCTGGAGCAGTCTTGGACCACCGTAAGGATCCCTGTCGGGTTAATGGGTTTAGGACGGGAATGCAAGTTTGTGGATCCTTCACGGTGCCAATTTATGCGCATACATGCTGGTGTAATGAGCGATCGGTCGCGGTGACCTGCACTGCACTCTGCAGGCGTCAACACCATATCAGCACGGCATCTAATGATATAAGGTATAGATAGCCCTGCATTGGGTCTAATCGATGTGTTTCCTATTATCATTTTGCTAAGCAGTCGCAGAATTAAAGAGTAGCAGTGCGATGACGCCCATTGCTACTTGTATGGTAGGCTTGGTTGCTCATTGCATTTTCTAATATAAACTGGGACAATATCGTGTTGGCATTATAGTAACGATTTAAGGACATATTGGGTTGACAGCAGAGTTGGGGTTGCATGGCTGTGGATCATATCGTCGACTGTTTAAGAATAGGAGCTGTCAGCCACCAAAGCCTTATTGGCTCGATGGTTATAAACAAGGGGTGGATCTTTTTTGACAATGTTAACAGTATCGCATAATAAAGAGACTCGCCTTATCAAATTATCTTAAAGTATCTTAATACTCGACAAAGATAGAAATTTATAACCGTTCATTAGTATATCGTGACTAAAAGAATGCAGATTGAAAGTTCTGATTACAATCTTTCAAGAATGTCAGCAAGCTGCTCAAACTGGCTGCCTCCAGCTGTCTGGGTTGTGTCCAGGGCCGTGTCTAGCTTATTGGGGGCTCTATGCAAAAGGCTGTTTGGGGACACCCTCATTTGTGTATTTGTGTACACCCTCAGGAGTATTACTTTCCTATTAATGTAATCACCTAGGCTCCCAATAAAATATTGCCCATTTCAAAGGGCATTGGTGAAATGCAGGCACCTACAATTTTTATGACACCTGCCGTTTTGCAATGCAAAATCACCGCCCTGGACCAGAACATGCAGAAAGGCTCAACGTCCGAGTGCGAGCTGCCAGTATCTAGCCAGCGAGGCAAGTAACACTGTCTAGATAAACGCAGGATCAAAGTTCAGATCTGTTTCACCTTCACTAACACCATAGTTGGTTTTTTTCTGAATGACTTGCGTATTTTGTAAGTCAGGGATGGCAGTTGTGCCAACTGTAGGCCTAGTGCTGCACTCCAGCCTCATGTACTGTACCACAACACATGGAAAGCTGCCCACTGTAGATCAAACACAGAGCCAAGTGGTAAGGCTCAGTGTTCGGCTAATGAGGTCTTTGTGAGGTGTGAAAAGGGTTGTTTTCCCCTCCTTATTTAAGGCCTGGGCCACTTTTGGCTACCCAGTTCACCTTTTTCATTCCATCCCTGTAACTAGTGGGCAAGCAACTAACATAAGTTGGTCAAAAGTACTGGGCTCTCAGATGATGTAATTGCAACAGGTACAGCCTTATTACAGGCACAGAACATTAATCTGAAAATAAATATAGAAATGAATAACCATCTAAAATCGGATACCTTTTTTTGGCTTTTCAAGTTCTAAAAGGTTGTTTGGGGACACCCTCATTTGTGAACCTATGGTGGGGGCATTCCAAACTCTCTAAGGTGTTCCAGGGGCATGTATTGCAGGGGGAATGCGTTTTACCTTTTTAAACGCATCAATCAAATGCACCTTAAAGGATTTCACCCGTTTGCCAAGAACCAGATTACTGTTGACAGTTTCTACATCAAGATGGGACATTCCGAAATTGGGCCATTGGCAAGCCATTAGACATTCACTTTCTTTAAGAATTTCTTCGCTCAGGATTCTAGCAGCACGCCTCTGTGAGCATAGTAGTGGCATGTAAGAACAGTTGGTTGGTTGGTTTGTGACCACTATTGGAGAAAACAACTTGGTCAGGTCCGCTAGAATGCGCAAACTTGTGTGGAGAAAAAAAGGATCTGCTAGGAGCGATGCTAAACACCTGTTTGGAATAGAATGGATGTCAATGGCTTACTAACTGCCAAATTCCGTAACATGCCTACTCCATGAGAAGGGTTGAGTTGACCAAAAATCATGGCTGAATTGCAGCTCGACATAGACAACAGCAAAATTATGATGGGGTCAGATCAACACATAAAAGTTGACCCCAGCAATTCAAACCAAAACAAAATTATGATCAATGGGAAACACTGGGGCTCTCCAAAAGAAAAATCTAAAAATGTGAAATTATAGAATCTGAATCTGAATCCCCAATCTTCATTATAACATCTTCCATATTCCAAAAAATTAGACCAAATGTTTATTTAAAATGTTTGCAGATTATATATATTGTCATGTATTTTTAGCATTTAGGTGCATCCCTGTGTTCGGATGAGGGCTACATAAATGCCCTTGGCTCATCTTTTGGCGGGGTAAAGATAAACCTTATCTATAACCAAACCAAACCACACATAGCAGCAAATGGCCCTTTGTTATGACGAAAATGCATAGGGTGGGGAAGGACACACAAGCCCTCTTGTTGATTAATCCCTTATTGTACCGAGAGGGTCATGTCACATTATCTGAACACCGAATACAGCTGCCACTTTGAATACATTTAAAAAGTTGAATGGAATGAGGCACTTTTGCATTCTCAAAAAGACCCATCTTTTTCTAGCACACAGACATATAAGCTGAAAAATGTGTCTAATGCAAGGTGGTTTTAACCATGTGTTTTGTAGCTGCTGCAGATGGCAAATGTTAATATATAATATAAATTGCCCTATTTTATAATCTGCTAATGCAATGATCTGGCCAATTAGATTGATTTATGACAATACATATCAGATCATACCAACAGCTGGACACTGCAGTCAAATCCTAGCATATGGCTTCAAAGGACCAGACCGTCCCCATTGCTGCCTTTGTGCTCGCTCATGCTGTCATGTAGACATTGCAGTAAATCCTGTTGATACGTGACATGTGTATTATGTTGTGTAGTCCTAAAATGGCCAGTGCCGTGTACCAGTTTGATAATGGGCTGGAATGGACTGATAACAGCTCAAAGAAAGGAGGTTTCTGAAAGGATTTTCTGGTGTAGACCACTGGTCTTCAAAACCCAGTTGACTACAGACACTCGTCTTACAGCAGTGGTTGAAGTGGCAATTTGAGGATGCATATCTATCAACATTCCTTTCAGCATTGTATGGTGTAGTATGCTGTGGGACGTCTTTAACCGTTGCTCCTAATCCCACCACACCTATAGGTCCAGTGTATTAGTACCTTAATAATTAAAGTGTGGGCGTGCACACAGGGTGTTGGTCTCCTTCCAATTTAACTAGTTTCTCAACATAAGAGGGTTGTGTATGAGGAAAGTATATCCCTGTTTCATGTTGTCTTAAAACCCTGAAGGCAACAAGGTCCTACAGACCTTGTTACGTTTCACTGAGAATTAATTAGTATTAATTTCCTATTTATTTAACCACCTAGGCTCTCAATAAAATATTCCCCATTTCAAGGGGCATTGGGGAAATGCAGTCACCAACCACCTTAAATCACCGCCCTGGACCAAAACATGCAGAAAGGCTCAACGTCTGAATGAGAGTTGCTACTATCTCACCAGCGAGGCAAGTGACACTGTCTAGATAAACGTAGTATCAGAGTTCAGATCAGGTTAGCCTTAAATAACCCCATTGTTGTTTTGTTCTGAATGACTTATTTTGTAAGTCAGTCATGTAAACGCACTAACTTACAAAATACGCAAGTCATTTATAAATAAACAACTATTGGTTAATTTAAGCTTAACCTGATCTGAACTCTGATCCTGCGTTTTTTTAGACAGTCAGTGCGTTTGCATGACACTCAAGAAAGTCAAATTATTGGGTACGTCCAACTATGATTGGATTATTAAGATGCATGTATACACCTTTTTAGGCTATTCATGTTAATTTTTATAATGTCAAATCAATTTCTACATCATTTTGTAACAGCTTATGTAACAGTGCCCCTCAGCCAATGGTCATTGCTTGGAAATGGCCATTTTAAAAGTGGTTGTCCATCCTCATATATGCTGTAGAATTGTTTTATATATTCTTGCAACCTTTGTGATTTAGCTGTGAAGTTTATTTGTGGACTAATGCTTCCTCCATTTATGCTTACAACTATTACCAAGATGATCCTATTATCTCTGCCTCTTATACCACGCTTCATTCGTTTTTTCTGGCATAACATCAGAAATGAACTGCAGAATGCATTCAGGAAGAAACATACAGTATAGGACCCCCTCCCTAACATGTGTATTACGTTAAGTGTTGATATCTCATTCCATGAGTCACAGTGTCAATTACAGTAATTACTCTTAGCGTGATGCACCATTTTGCCTGCAGGTTGTCCAGAATCAGTGTGTGTCTGTGTGTGCTTGTGTGTATGTGTGTGTGCTTTTTCGTGAGTAAAAAAAGACCCAGTGCTGAAGAACAAATGCCCCTCTCTGAGGTATTGTTGCGTCTATCAGAAATGACGTGCCCCCTTGAAAAGGGTCACTTGCGTGGGAATGTGAATACCTTTCAGAATTGCTTGCAGTGCTAGTTATTAATCTTTGTTCTATGGGGTTGAAGGACATGTAACTGACTAATTAAATCTTCTTTCACTTGTATACAATATCTACATTTTGTTTATACATAATTTTTTTATTATCATTTTGGTTGTTTTTGCTTAAACCACACAACTATTTGTTCTATATATGGGGTTAACTACCCGTGGATTATATCGAGATAAAAACTTCATTAATCCCCTTAGGGGAAATTTGTTGAGACTTGACATGAACTTTGTGAGTAATTAGGAAAATATATGTGTGCATTTAGTTTGTCTGGTCCTGTCAGGTGATTCATAATAATTAGGTAATAATGAAACTAATTTCAAAACCTCTTGCAGCAAGCAAACTCAAACTGGTGTGTAATAGTGTAAAGGCCGCCTGGTGCAGCGCCTACATAATCAATCCCTACATTTCCTGTAATGGAGTCATTAGTACATCAAACTCAAAACTATAATTATAAAAACCACAATCAGGTCACTTCAGGTCAGACAATGTGCTAGAAGGAAAAGATTGAGCTGTGATGTACACATCCTGTACTCTCTATATGATTGCAATTTCTTAACATTTCTGTTCTGCTTTTCTTGTGGTATCTCTTTGTGTCCCAGATTAAATCAGATGTTAAAAGGAAGCTTAGCTAGTGAGATCTGCATACCAAGTGTGGGAGCATTTGTGTGTAGATTCTATAGTCAAGAAACTCGAGTGAATAGTAGATGTGAGATGAATAACAATGTGTCTACTTAGGTCTACTTAGGTCTACTTAGGTAAACCTAGACAGAAAAAAACACTGTTCCGGCTTTTCTGAGTCCTGATTCTGAGTTTGGGCTCCATGTCAACCTGTACATGTATGAAGATATATGTATATATATTCTATATGAGTGCATTCACATTCTATACTTTGTTACCCTTTCAGAAGGCCTAACAAAAAGACATCTAAATAAAATTAGTCTTGCATTCATGAGCCATTGTCCGGCAGACCTAATTTCAATTAAAAGCTGCAATGCAATGATGTGTTTTCAAATCCACTTATTAGGATGCGAAGTGAATCTGCTTTTTAGAGAGTGAATCTATTTCAAAGTTCAAGTCTTTTGAATGAAAGCCTTGAATAATCAGATTAGACCTCTCAAACCCCTGAAAACATTAGCTGCTGACTTGTTTGGTGCCAGCTTTTGTCTTCACGGTTACATCACATTAAAGAACACTTTGGATGCTTTGAGTGTCAAATAATGAAAAAGGAAGCTCTGTTTAGAATGTGATATCCCATCTTCACAAATATGTTTAGACAATGTTTTCATCAAACAACTTCCCTATCTCGGGAAACATGGTGGTTGCTCCACATGATCTAGTTTAAATAAAGAGCTTTGAACTTTATTTAATCAACTTGGTACAAAATAGCAATATAAAATGGCATGCTCAAGTGTTACCAAATATCTGAAGACATGGATAAATGAAAGATGATTCTTAATATCTAATCTGCTACTTTCACTGCTGCTCACTCTTGCTTTCCCTCTCTGTAGGAGAGCCTTGTGTAACTCTGGCCCCCCAGAACCAGTTCTATCCAGTCTCTGTGTTGCATAATTTCCATCGGAACAACATTGCAGTCTTTTCAAACGGTCGAGACCAGAGCACGGTGATAGGGGATAGGGGATGATAGGGGGACTTGAAATCATCCAGGATTTTGATGATTGTAATACTATAATAAAGCTTGGATACTGTCCTTCCTGTGTTCCCATAGGGTTGAGTATACTGGTAGCTTCATTTCTGTTAAAAAAACAATAATAATAATCTAAATATTTATATATGCATTTGCTGAATGAATAATGTTCATGTCTTACTACATTGTATTGTATCTAGAGCCCTGCACTCATTTCGTGCATGTCATTCAGCACCTCATTCAGCATTAACTAGGTCACCAACAATATGTCATGGTTGCATCCCATCCCTCCAGGGTGTTACATTTTATGCAAGTTGTTTTTTTCTCAATCGGCAATAGCCGTATGCCGTTTTGACCTAGGGCAGAGTAAAGTATTAACGATCAAAGGTCACAGTAGGTGGATTCTCACCCTCCCACTCTGTGCAGGTGTTGTGCGGGTGAACGCTGAGGACAGCCCGCATATATTCCCGTCTCCCAACGTCCGGGGCAGTCAATTGCCTACCGCTCGCTGCAGCTATGGCGTCTGCCCTCCTCAGACAGCAACTCACCGTCTCCGTGCACAACTACTGCCTACGCTTTCCTGTATCAGGTAACGATTGCACACCGCACCCATACGGCGGCAGAAACTCACGCACGCATTGGATGGGGAGCTGCTCTTTTATGAGGACTTATGAAACCGGTCCTGACCCAGCAAGGGTTTTGTTCTGAGTCTCTGCGTTTGTTGCAGATGAAAAACAGTTGAGTTCATAAACCAGAGGCTGGAAAACCTTCATTTTCCACCTTGGCTGTGACCTGAGTTCACAGCCAAGGTGGAATTAGCATGACCTAGCATGTCCTAATAAATTGCTAAGGTACTTACGTTTGTCTATGAATCAATCGCTTTACGATTGCATGAACATGTGAGGTCTGCCTCAGCAACTTTATTCTATTCATTCAGGGCTCAAAACATGTCTGTTTGCTGCAGCTTTTAGTCAAAAAAAGTATGTCTGCAATACATTTATTCTCTTACCATCTTATATATATATTTTTATGTTTTTATTATATTTTGAATTTTGAATGAAGTTTTTGCTTTTAATAAAAGTTGTTTGCAAAGACCCCTAACCAGACAGGATGTTCAATGTCTTGTTAGCACAGCTCACTATGTCATCAGTGTGAGAGAGTGTGTTCATTCATTGGAGAATGTCAGGCCTTACTAGTAAATGTTAGACTTTGGAATAAAGCTTTATCTTAATGCAAGCTGTCTTTCTAGGCTCGTTTAATTTATACCACTTGTTACCCTGGTCTTAAATAGCCGCCAGGCCTCACTGTTAATTGTATAGTCTGTGATTGCATTGGAGACCTTTCTGGCCCTAAGGAACATCTTGTGTGAACGTAGTAGTCCACTTTCAGCCCTCACCTGTCTGTGTGTGTCTGTCTGTGTGTGCATGATTTGCAAGATATTTAGAGATTTTCTTTATGGAAACCTTGAAGGGTAAAGGTCCCCTCTTTACAAACTAACTGGCTAATCATTCATAACCACGACCAACTCACTCCGATATTATAAATTTGGGTTTGGGGTCACAAATCATTTCATTTGTGGGCCGAAATCAAATTGGGTTGATGGTTAAACTGGTTGATGTTTGTGCGGTGATTTTCCCCTCTGCAGGCTGCAGGTATGTCAGCAAGGCAGCAGTCAACACCCAGGCAGACTATGATTATGACCGGCCCGTCATGAAGACACAGGTCCCTGGGCCCCGGTCTAAGGTAACACAGACATACAGTGTACAGAATCTACATTTTGCATACTCACATACACAAACGCACTTTGAGCCCACTTCACTGACTGTGACACCTCTGTTTCCTGACATTATTAGGAGCTGACCAAACAATTGGGACAGATTCAGGTAAGCATTAAGCAGCCACTGAATAATCCAAAATTTTAGTGCTCAGTATTTTTGAATGTACATGATAGAATGACGAATGGATGTCTTAAGGACGGCTTTTATTTCCACGTCGCAAGATCTAGTGCCGTGGGTGACCATCGGAGCATGCACATAGCATGCACATAACTGAACATAGCGGGCCTATTTGTTTGTTTTCTGTGCGTGTACGGCAGATCATGCATTCACTATGAAGATCTTTCAAATCTAGCAGACAAGGTCTAAGATGTCTGGATTGTTAAGAAACTGTATGGTGACAACCTATTCCAATGAATATATTTTTCTATTTAATTAAGGGTTCTGCATCTTGGGATATTGGGATTTCTTTTTTTGCAAGAGAGGGCATGTCACATGACATCAAGTTGAAATGAGGGGATTGGGTGCGTGTGCATAACGTGTCCTGTTTTATCTGTCTCTTGCACGATCCCCACGTTATCATGATAACTGAAACACAACGGAACGCTATCTATTCTAAGATGAAAGACCAGATTGACACTGGTTATTTCTGTTATCTGGATAAAAAACCAAATGAATGCCATGTTCTGGTTAAATATTGAACATTGTGACATTGGATTTTTTCCTTTTGGCTCTACTGGAAAGTACAGCAACACTACCAAAGAGAGAGAGAGGGTTTACAGCCAGTGCCTTTGTGTCTCTAGGAGGTCACTGATAACTGAAGACAGCCCCCAACAAGGCTGATACTGTGCATCTGTGCGTGTAATTCCTTTTGATATTTACATGCCTAGTGAATCTCTCTTTTTTGAGTGTGTGTGTGTGTGTCGGTGGGCGAGGGGGTGTGTGGGTGAGGGAGCAGGTGAGCGTGGGTGTCTTATCTTATAAATCCTCATTAAAGTGTTAATTTTTCTACTACTCTCATTCTATGTTTTAATACTGTCCCTTCCTTTCCAACCTGTCTGAAACGTGCACTCCAGACAGTGTATCGATATTTTTTAAATCTAGATAATTAATTTAAATTCTAGTTAATTTAAAGAATTCCTCCACCTGTTTGGGACTTTATGTTTGAGCGATTTTTCTTTCAATGTTTTTGCCCAGCTCAATTTATGTCATTTCTAGTCATGGAGACAAAGAATTCGGTGAGCCGTTATGTAACAATTCAGCTTCAATGCACATGGATGCCCCTATGTATTTGCTTGTTCAATGCATATGGACAGTGTAGTACTGTACTGAAGAGACAACCGCTTATCTGATGTTTGGAAACAGTTTTTACTATGCCCAACCAATGATTCCTTTTCATTAGGCCTGTGAGGTAATGCTGCTACAGATTCTACTCCTCTGCAGCACTCTTGCCATTGTCTCGAAGTAATAACCGTGAACGTATTGATAGTGTATCTGGGGCTGACGCTGAATGCCCTCCTCAGAATAACATCGCCATCAACTTCTTCTGCAACTACGAGGAGAGCCGGGGCAACTTCCTGGTGGACGTGGACGGCAACCGCATGCTGGACGTCTACACTCAGATCGCCTCCATCCCTATCGGTGAGTCCTTATAACACTCTGCCTTCTGGCCTGCAGGAGAGACCTGCTTGAGGATTAGTGATTCTCAAGTATGACCTTATGCCTCATTTCCACCCAGTGGTGCGGTCCGGTTCAGTGTGGGATGAAAGTGGAATCGAAAGTTTGGCAGGGTCCCAAAATAAGCGTGCTGAGCCGCACTAAGCAATTCAAATAAATAAGCGGTACTGCTTATTTTTCGGTACTCCTACTCCTACTCCTCGGGGTACTAAGTGGTTCTGAAAGGGTGCCGAAAAAGGTGAAGCTACGCACGCCGTCCGTTGATTGAATGTAGGCCAGATTTAGCGTAACTGAGCTCTCCTGCGCCGAGCCACGCCGTAACCAACCAAACTATACCACTCGGTGGAAACAAGGTTTTACCTGAGAGACCCCCCGCCCAC
>JAOPUD010000089.1:17464149-17493405 GCA_027122715.1 Trisopterus minutus
CCACCCCACCCCTCCTCCTTTACTTCCAGAGCCCCTCCCCCCCTTTCAGGAGTTCTCACATGTCAATCAGGGGGGGCTTGGATTATTCCTCCCAACATTTCTGGGCGTTCATTGGTAAAACCAGTGGTTTATGAAACATGGTTATGCAAGCTCACACACCATCTCACTCTGAGAGATGCATCGGAAATTATTCAATAGCCAGTCTGAGATTAGGGTTAGATATTAAAACCACAGTTTTGATATCTTTCTTATGTGCCAAACAGTGGTGAACAATTAACCTGAGTGAGGGGGGATTTGGAGCTAGCAGATGAATGTGGCAGTTTTTTTTTTATTTAAATTATATTATCCCAAAGTATTCGTACGAATCCAACAGCTGTTGGTCATAGGAACACACAAATGAGATGGAATTGTTAAATTGGCTGACGAGGTTGATCCTCATTGACTCTGAAAGGATTTTCAGTATGTGGGTCATCGTTGTTTTGAATCTACCTCTTATGCTCCCATTAGAGTAGCCTTGAATCTTTTTATGAGCTGTATAGTATATGTATATTTATGAGCTTTTATGGTAGTATACTTAGAAGCAACTGTTATTTTATGATAACCAATCATCCAGAGGTGTGCATGTAAGCTAAAGTCCAAGATGTTAGTAATTCTAGTTGAGAATAATTTATTAATATATAAAACAGCTAGTCTCTGACCCCCCCCCTGCTGTTAGTGAACTAAACACATAATATATGTAATAATAATTACATATATATATAATAATATGAAGACTCCTTTCTCCTGCCCTCATCCCCCCTCACTGCCAGACACCCGTCTCGCACTGCAGTCGAGGAGTTGACCAGGAAGCATTTGGAGGGGGTTGGAATTAGCATTAGATAGCCTTCTTTCATGTATCAGTACAACAACAGATCCCCCACAGGCCACCTGGCCTGTGTGACTATATCCTCCAGGTATGAGGTACCACACAAACACATCAACCCAGAGAGGGTGAGGGCAGTATGTCTTTTTTTGTAAAAACAAAAAAAGATCAATCTCGTAAAAAAGCTATGTTCTAGTAAACATACCTTTTTGTATGTGTACTAAAATAGGTCATGACTGGAAGGTATCCAATAGCCATGCCCTGGTCATGTGTTTTGATATTAGTAAGGAGTTGAACTCACATGATGGGAGAGAGAGTAGCACAGAGTACGAGAGAGACAAGTCAAATGTCAACCACGTAGCAGGACGTGAATAAAGGATTGAACATTGCTTGTCTTGTGTTCTATGGTGTATTTTTGACAAATTTATCATTGTACCGACAAATTAAATATTATATTATACAGTGTATAATATTATAAATATTTGACATCGTGACTTCTCTTTCTTTCCATCCATCTCCTAGGCTACAATCATCCAGCCCTCCTGAAAGTTATATCTGATCCAAACAATGCAGTAAGTCCTCCAAGAATCCTGACGATACAATGTGGTCTATTTGCTACTCAATGGTGTCCAGTGTAAATTACTCTGATTAAGGGATTGAATATAAATATTGGCTTCACGCCCAGGTGATCTGTTGGTAAATATCTCTATCTCTCTGTCTCACTCCCTCTTTCCCTCTATCTCTTGATAGAGTGCATTTGTGAACAGGCCGGCACTTGGAATCCTTCCACCTGAAAGCTTTGTGGACAAACTCAACCAAGGTCTGCTTACGGTGAGTAAAACACACACACACACACACACACACACACACACACACACACAGCAAACACACAGCAAACATACAACAAACATACATATATGTGTGTGAATACAATCATCCGAAGCCTCAGATGGGCGTCCGCCCTGCGTCTCGGGTGCAATCCAAAGCATTGACAACAGCAAGGACTTCTTATACAGTGGCAGACAGATCTCAGGATGCTGAGAACAGCTCTGCCCCCCAATAAAATGATAGTATTGGTTAATCAGATGGTAGTCAATGATTGATCGAACTCCTCAGAATGTCATAAAGGGTGACGTAGCCGTGCTTTATCGGTTGGAGCCCTGGTTCCTTGACCTTCCCAAGGGGGTCAGAAGAACAGGCCCATGCTAACAAAGAGCAGCTAGAGAAACAGAATGTGAAAATATAATTTTCCAATTACGACGGGAAAAAGTAATACAGGTGTAATCAGTGAACAAATTGGTTGTCATTGGCTATACTTTGTATGTATAACTTTATATCACAAATCAAATGTAACTGTCACACTCATTTAGTCTTCCTGAACCTTTTTTCAATTTCAACCTTCCTCATGTTCTCTCCACCATTAGGTGGCCCCTAGGGGACTTAATCGTGTTCAAAACATGGCGTGTGGCTCTTGCTCCAACGAGAACGCCTATAAAGCCATGTTCATCTGGTACCGGGTGAGTACAGGGAAGACTGCATCGTTTTGCTGTGTCCTCTCCTTCATAATGACATTGGAAAGTTCCATGGGTCAATAATTTGTACCTTTTTCGCAACACAAACAGACAATATTGACCTGCCTTACAGTCACATTTAGTGTTTTTGAAGATATCCTTCCGCAAACAGTTCTTGTGTTCAACAAAACTGCACATTTTCACAATAAATCGTAGCTTTCTAGCTCTTAAGCGTTCTGTTGTGTTAAAGGTTGTGTGTGTGTTGTGTGTGTGTGTGTGTTGTGTGCAGAACAAGGAGCGTGGAAGCAGCACTCCCTCTGATGCAGAACTCACCTCCTGCATGATCAACCAGGTGGGAACAGAGTCACATTCATGTTTTGATACCGCGTAGAGAACGGCTGCTGTTACAATGACTCAGCTCAAGATGCAAATGCAAAGATAATTGAAAGTAAAAAAATGCATACAACCCCAAAGAATGCCAAGTCAAAAAAAATGCATGTTTATTATAGTGGCACTCACTCATCTCTTCTGTACCACTTGTTGGAGTCAACTAACAGCGTTTGCAACGCGAGTGAATAGACAAAACAATGTTCCTTCGTTTTTAAATGTTTACTTGAAAGTCTTCAAACAAAATACACGTCTTCACACGAATTAAACTACGGTCTTACACACGGTCAAACAACTGTGTAGTTTCCATCAATGTCAGACCCCAAACTGAATTATGTTGCCATCGTTACCGTTATAACTACAGTGATGTCATTAGATAAAAATCCCAAAACATAGAGAATAACATATTTACCATTTATACCTCACTAAATTATGCATTTTAACAGTTTTACGCATTATGAATTAACATGAAATTACTAATAGCAATTTTTTAATAATTTAAAACTAAATATTTATTATAAATCAATTATTGACATATTGGCTCTTACATTACTTACCTAATTAATTGTTTGGGCAGGTAGACTAAGCAATTATGAACTAAAACATCAAGAGCCAAAACAAAACAATGCCCAACTCAAACTGGTTTCTTGTGATTCTTCCTTTTTTTTTTTTTTTTTTAATGTTCTCTCCTGACGCTGCTTCTCCTAACAAACACAGTTTGTTAACAGGCCTTTCCAAGAGACTGATCTTGGTCTTTATCTTCACTCTTCGAACCGCTACGCTGGAGTCCGGTAAGGTTTCAACCACTCTCCCCATGAGCCAAGAGTTTCGAGGCGAAGAACTGTCCACTAACAACACAACATCGCCAATAGAAAAGTTTCTTCACGGTCTCGACCACTTCTGCCGCTCCTGGAGTAGTGGGAGGTACTCACGGGTCCATCTGGTCCAGAACAAGTCTGCTATATATTGGACTTGCTTCCAGCGCTTTCTTGTGTATGCGTCATTTTTGCTGAAAATGCCTGGAGGCATGGTGGGTTGCGACTTCAGCAGCAATAAATTATTGGGGGTAAGAGGCTCGAGATCATTCACGTCGTCCGAGATACTTGTTAGAGGCCTGCCGTTGATGATGCCCTCAATCTCGCACAGAACTGTCTGAAGACAATCATCATTCACAGCTTGTTCTTTCAACAAAGAATTGAGGATTCTTCGCACTGTTCGAATCTGTCTTTCCCAAACCCCACCCTGGTGGGAAGCTGCCGGGCTGTTGAATATCCACTGTATTCCCTTTGGATGCAAGACTCTTTCGACTTTGTCATGATCGAGGAGTTGAATTGCTTCCCTCATCTCCCTTTCAGCGCCAACGAAGATGTGCCGTTGTCAGAGCGCATGATAGTAACTTCTAGATACAAACACACCTCTTCTAGATACAAAACGCCGGATCGCGTTAATGCAGGAATCTGTATCGAGGCTATCGGCAACTTCGATGTGCACGGCTCTAAGGGTAAGGCAAGTGAACAGTAGCCATATCTCTTGACTGTACTCCGGCCCCACTTAACATCGAACGGCCCGAAAAAATCAACATCGGTGTTCCTAAAGGGAGGTTTGTCTGGCAAGATGCGGTCTTCAGGCAGGTTTGCCACACTTGTTGATTATTTTTCGGATATCAGAATTGGCTTGCGGGATCCAATACTTGCTTCTTAGTTGTGCCATGACATAACTGCGTCCGCATTGTCCTGTTTTTTGGTGTATGTCTCTCAAGATCAATGTGGCGACTCTACAGTGCTTAGAGAGTACTGCTGGGTGCTTGACGTTCTCTGGCATGGCCGACTTGTTGAGTCTTCCGCCAACTCTCAATGTGCCGTCTTGCAGAATCGGATCCAGCTTGAGCAGCTGACTGTTTCGACTGACTTGTTTTCCCTTTTGCAGAGCTTTAATATCCTCTCTACTGTACTGTTGTCTTTGACTGAACTTGATTAATATGGACTCTGCAGCGACCATGTCCTCTAAGGTAAGTGGTTTCTTTTCTTTTGTTGTTCTGTATTTCTCCATGTGGTTTTCTAACTTTGATCTTCGCTTTTCGGGGTCCTTTTCGGTTTGATTGACTGTTCCCGAAAACTTGGTTTTCTGAAGGTTTCCTTCAGCCGTACAATCCAGGCACACTTCAGCTTATGCCAGTCGGAGTAGTAGTCGATCAATCTGTTAATTGGTTCCACGTCATCTTCAGCTATGACTGTGTTGACTGAAACTGTGTTCTTGACCTCTGGGTAATCTTGAAGGCTTTCCTTCCTTTGCACAGGTTGTTTGGGCCAATCATGTTCGCCTTGCAGCAGGAATTTCGGTCCGTTAATCCATGTTCCTTCTTGCATCAATGTTTTGGCTTTCAGGCCCCTGCTAGCTTGATCTGCAGGGTTTTTTGCTGTGCCGACGTAGTTCCACTGAGACGGCTTGGTGGCTTTGCGAATCAGTGTAACTCTGTTTGCAACGAAAGTTTTGAATCGAGCTGTTTCACTGTCGATAAACCTGAGTACGGTAGTGCTGTCTGTCCAAAAGGTAGACGGTTGAAGTGGAAGTTGGAGCTCTTGCCGTAACATCTTGTCCATTTTCACCACCACAACTGCCACAGTCAGTTCAAGCCGGGGTATTGTGACCTGCTTGAGCGGAGCCACTCTTGATTTCCCCATCAAAACGAGCAATGTTTCCCGCCTTGCTTGTTCTCTAGCAGCAGATAAGTCACAGTGCCATTTGCGTACTCTGAGGCATCCGAGAAATTATGCAACTGCGCTACGGCAGTGTATCCGAAATCTGGAGGTTTTAAACATCTGCTCACATGGAAGTCAGTAAGGTGAGTAACATCTTCTTTCCATTTTTGCCAATCTTCAGCATGGTTTTTGCCAATGCTCTCATCCCAACTTCGTTTAAACCTCCACTGGTACACAAGGTGCGGAGATCACTTGCCAATGTCACAGCGTCTTCTTCTGTAGCTACGCTCTGTAAACAATCATCCACGTAAAAGTTCTGCAGAATTCTTTGAACGGCTTCTGGGGTGGCAGTGTCTCTGTGGTCCTCAGCGGTTCTCCGAAGTGCGTACGAAGCAACGCTTGGCGATGAGGTGGCCCCAAATAGGTGCACTGCCATCCGGTATTCCATGGGCCCATTCAAGTTACCATTGGGCCACCACAGAAAGCGGAGGAGATCTACGTCTTCTTCTGGCACCTGAACTTGATAAAACATCGACTGGATATCTGCCATCATGGCTTTTGGCTCTTCACAAAATCTTAAGAGGACACCAACCAACATGCTGGTCAGATCGGGTCCCTGTAATAATTCACCATTCAAAGACCGGCCCTGAAACGAGGCTGTGCAGTCGAAGACCACTTGTAGTTTTCTTTTCTTAGGGTGATACACCCCGTGATGCGGTATGCATAACACCCTGTTGTCGTCACGGTTCAGCTGGTGTGCCGGAACTTGGACAGCGTAGCCTTTGCTTCTGATGTTGTCCATGAAGGCTTTGTACTCTTCAAAGAACTCAGGATTCTTCTGAGCTTTCTGTGCAAACTGGCTATGCGCTGCTCCGCCACACAACGGTTATTAGGCATTTGGAGCTTCTCGTTCCTGAGCGGCAATCCAATGCTGTAATGTCCGTTCTCCAGTTTTGCTGTTTTGTGCACGGACTGCATGAACTGTTTATCTTCTTGCGACAACTCTTCCTTGTCGTCGTAGTTGCGCTCTTGGAAATCTGTATTATACTGTTGGACAAGTAACTTCTCAACTTCAATCAATGAGATCCTGTTCACTGAACATTGAGGCGGTTTGTTCTCTGTGTCCTCCAGTTCCTTTCTCATGGGCCCATTCACTACCCATCCAATGGCAGTCTTAACGGCATAAGATCCTCCATGTTGACTGTTAATAATGCGCCATGGCTCCATAGCCTTCAGACAGTTTGCTCCAATAAGTAGGCCTACATCTGCTGCCAATCCTGGCAAATGCACTTCACTGAGATATGGCCACTGTTGAATATCGGATTGGCTGGGTATGTTTTCAGCATGAACTGGTATGTTGCTATGTGTACACCTTAGGAAGATCGATATGCTCGGTATCTTCCAGTCCGCACACTTCCAGGTCTGATATCACGTAGCTACTTCTGAGCTTTTGTTCTCCTGGCTCGTCTTGACCCATGGTGCTGAGAAGTATCTGTGTTGGTTTACCTTTAACGTTCAGTTTTTTTTGCAGGTCTCCCATGCAGAACGTTGCTGTACTTCCCGGGACCATGAAGCCGTAAGTCTTCACATACTTGTCGCTCTTTTTTGATTTAATCTTCACCGGTACAATCGACAGCACACATTCAGCTTTTCCGGCCCCAGTTAGACTACAGGACTCTTGCGTGACAGAAACTTGAGCACATGAAACTTTCCGTGAGCACCGTCTCTCCTCTCAGGTAAGACAGAACCTTCTCTTTTCACTATGTGTAAAATGTCTGGATGCCTTAACGCACATTTTTTGAATTCGATCCTTCTTTTGCAGAACTTGCTGTGATGGCCGGAAGTTAAGCAGCCAAAACACAAGCCATTTTACTTCAGGAACTCCACACGTTCTTTGTGAGGCTGATATTTTTTTTTGTCGCATGAAGCTAGAGTGTGAGACTGCTGGCAGTACAAACACAGCTTCTCAAATGCGATCCTGGTCTTGCTTGGATTAGCTGGCATCACATATGTTCCTTGAGGCCTTTTATCTTCTGTGAAAACGTTCGTAGCGAAGCTGCTTCCACGGACTTCTCTCCTAAAAGGATGTCTTTCCTTTTGTTCAACCTTCCCAACTGTGGTTGGTCGGCTGTCTGGTAGATTACCGAAGAGGGGATCCATCATCATTTTAGCTTGGTGGTCTATGTATTTCACCAAATCAATGAACTTTGCTCTTCTGAGTCCTCGCTCTTTGACATTGTAAGCTTCAGCATGCCAACGTTCTTTCATTTTGAAGGGTAGTTTGGATACCACTGTCCGTAAGTTGGTAGGGTTGTCCATCTCTTCCAGATATCGTCTGTCTTCCAGATAACCTCTATGTCTTCCATAGTGTTGCGACACCCAATCAAGAACATAGCATAAGCATTTAATGCTTTTCCGTCATCCGACTTGATCTGTGACCATTTTAGTGCTTTATCAATGTACGCGCTGGCGATCTGTAGCTCGTCCCCATAGTGCTCTTGAAGCAGTTTCTTCGCTATAGAGTAGCCTTTGCTAGCTGACATGTGGGCACAGCTGCGAACTAGCATCTGGGGTTCACCAGCTGTAAATTGTTCCAAAAAATACAATTTGTCCTTATCGTTGTCTGTCTTTTGTTCAATTGAGTGCTCGAATGTTCTGATGAAAGATTTGTACTGCAGTGCCTCACCCTTGAAGACAGGGATGTCTTTCGTTGATAGCTGGGATTGCCTTTGTTGTTTTACCAGTAGCTCAGTGATAACATTCTGATTTTGCATGACTTCTTCATCTCTGTTGGCTTGAGAGAGCCAACAGAGAGTTCTTGAGAGGCCTTAGGTACTTGGGATTGCAGCATTTGTGTTTGAGCATGAAAACTTGGATTTACTGGCTGAGGAATCGAAACACCGGATTCTTCTTGCTCCACGTTCCCTCCTTGTAGTATTTGTACTAGCGTGTGGCTACTGTAACCATCTTTGGATCTTTCATATTCTTTAAACACTTTTAATTTTGCACTGCTTTCTGCTAATGCAGTTTTCAAGTCAAGTTCTTCTTTTGCCCCTTTAAGTTTCGCTATTTCAAACTCAAGCTTCTGCCTTTTCTTCTGAGCTGCAGCACGTTCAAGCAAAGCTGCATGTTCAGCCTCTTGTTTAACACGTGTCGACGAAGCACGTGATGTGGTTGTTTTGCGACTTACGTGAGATCCGTTCTGATGGTCGTGTCCAGCATGACTGGCACCATACTGCGAAATCCTGTCACTTGATTTAACAGCATCTTGCGGGTCAACTTCTGCATCATCCTTTTGCAACGAGCCTTCGTGCACAGCTGCGATCCAATCCGATTTAGTTGCTTTCATAAATACTTTGATTGATGACATTTTGGATTCAAACCATTGTTCCTGTTCAAATGTTTTTTCATCTTCAGGCAAAAGGCTTACAACTTCTTTGTTGAGGCAATAAAACTAATTTAAAGAAAAATCATTTTCCATGACATCTTCATGTAAATTTTGAGTATCGCTTATCATTTTCTCCACTTCATTTATTTCCCTTGTGCGAGCTCCTGAGAGCCCCTAATTTTCTTCCTCTTTTAATAATTTTAAACTAAGTATTTTTTATCAATCAATTATTGACATATTGGCTCTTACATTTATAATAAGTGTAATGTACAGACAAGGGGGGGGGGTTCGATTTGAAGTTAAAAAGGTACTTTCACCTCTAGAGTCGTAGGTGTTTACTAATGACCATATGATCACTTTCAGCTGCCGGGCTGTCCAGACCTCAGCATTCTGTCTTTCTCAGGGGCATTCCATGGAAGAACCATTGGTAGGTTACAATACTACAGGCTTTACTCCCTTGACCACCCTAGTCTCATGCTCTCTCTCTCTTTTTGCCTTTCTCTCCCGCTCTCTCTCTGTATTTATTGAATTTTCTTTACCTCCTAGAAGTAATATGTAATTACAAGGCTTGAACCCTGTGAACCCTGTGACTATGTTCACATATGACTATGTTCACATATGAACATAGTCTCTCAGACACACACACACACACACACACACACACACACACACACACACACACACACACACACACACACACAGTGAGGTAAAGTGAGCAAAATTAATTCCTGATTACTGTCATGCTTCACGTCTCTCAGGTTGCCTAGCGACAACTCACTCCAAACCCATCCACAAGCTTGATGTGCCCACGTTTGATTGGCCCATTGCCCCCTTCCCAAGACTCCAGTATCCCCTGGAGGAACACGTCAGGGAGAACGCACAGGAAGAGGCCCGCTGCCTGGAGGAGGTGTGTGTGTGTGTGTGTGTGTGTGTGTGTGTGTGTGTGTGTGTGTGTGTGTGTGCATGCATGCTTGCATGTTTTATTCATATGAGCATTGCATGACCTTGAAAAGGTCACGCAATGACCCAGGTGTTTTCTACCCAGGTGTTTTCTCCAAACATGTAATGAGATTGTGTGTGTGTGTGTGTGTACGTACGTGTTTGCGTATGTGTGTTTGCGTGTGGGTGCGTTTGTGTCTGCTTCTGTGTCTGTGTGTGTGTGTGTGTGTGTGTGTATCTGCGCGTGTTTGTGTGTATGTGTGTGTGTGTGTGTATATGTGTGTGTGTCTGTCTGCGCACGTGTGTGTGCGTGTGTGGGTGCACGTGTCCACCAGACAGAGGACCTGATCGTCAAGTGGAGACAGAAGGGCATGCCGGTGGCGGGCATCGTGATCGAGCCCATCCAGGCGGAGGGCGGAGACAACCACGCCTCCGCCGACTTCTTCCTGAGCCTCCGCAAAATCGCCAGAAAGGTGGGAGAGGTCACCGCGGCAACCGCCAATCCAGTATACATGCATGGCCTATAAAGTATTCAAGCCAGAACTCCTCTTAGAGCCTTATGTATTGTGTATATGTATGGTAACGCAATTCTAACAATTCTGTTATTGAACATGATCCGCAACATTATCCAAAGACTAAAACTGGAACAACACGGTCGCCAGTTGCCCGTTTTTCTGAGACTGTCGAGTTAAGCAGACGGACCTGAAACCTTTACATGTGGATCTCCTCCCTGTAACCAGGCTGAGATGGTTGTGAGCGTGTTTTGCCCTTTGATGCAATATAGGTTTCCAAACACCGTCGCACAATCTAGGTATTTATTCCATGACAACCAATAGCCAATAACAGGACATCGCTGTCCCCCTCGTCCCTATTCCATATTCCATATTACACTGCTGGGCTGGACTGATGTTACACTGTCCACAACCAGGGCTTGTTGGTATATTTTCATCGGGTGCAACTTGGGGATTCTTACAAGAGAACAATGGCTGTGTCCCTAGCATGGCTGTGCCTTCCACGTGGATGAGGTCCAGACGGGTGGGGGGGCCACGGGCAAGTTCTGGGCCCACGAGCACTGGGGGTCCGAGGACCCCGCCGACATCGTCTCCTTCAGCAAGAAGATGCTGACGGGGGGCTTCTTCTACAAAGACGCTATGGAGCCGGACAAGGTCTGTCCCGGTTGCCGCTGCGCTGCTTTCTAGTGTGTTGTGTTGTGTGCTGTAGTGTATATGCTTTACCCCCTGGACCACCTTATTCTCTCGCCCTTCGCTCTCTCTCGCTTTCTCTCTAGCTGCCTCTCCCTCTCTCTGTATTTATTTACAAATATTTACATCCTAGTAGTAATATGGAACTCCAAGGCTGAAACCCTGTGAAGATATGTTTGCATATGAACATAGTCTCAGACCCCTCAGCTACACACACACACCACTTACATACACACACACGGTGTATGCATCATGTTGTGTGGTGTTTTTTTCTTTCTACAGCCGTATCGTATCTTCAACACCTGGATGGGCGACCCCTCTAAGAACCTGCTGCTCACAGAGGTCCTCAACATCATTCGTCAGGAGAACCTTCTGGCTGAGGTGAACCGTACAGGAAAGGCACTCCTAGGCGGGCTGTATGAGTTACAGGTAGGACAGTCCAAACATGCTACCCCAGGTTTACATTTGTTACCTTTGAAATGTATGAATTTGTCTGTTTACAATCTTGCGTGCTGAGGTAGTATTGCAACAAGATAACTAGCATCTCTAAACCATGCTTTTTATGTTCTGTATCCTATCGTTTTACCACTGTCATTATGTTTTTCTGCAAAAACTCGGCCTCAGTGGCAGAAGCTAGTAATGAGTTGTGCGGTTGTAGTCGTAGTACGATATCTTGTTGATCCAGCTCTGTCTCTCTGTGTGCTTTCCCCAGGCAAAGTACCCTGCCTTGCTCAGCCGAGCACGTGGACAAGGCACCTTCTGTGCCATCGACGTCTGCAGTGCCTCTGCACGAGACAAACTCATCGCCCAGGCCAGAAATAGCGGTACAATTTTACTCTTGTTTTTACCTCAATCAAACTTGAAAATGTCTTTAACAAATTCTTTATGAATGTAGTTAACAACCATGGATGCAATAAGAGGATGTGTGTGAGTAGCATAAAAGGCTGTTACTTCCGCCATGATTCATTTTGGACTTTTAACTCAATTAATTCCACAAATGTTCTATAGTTGTATGTTTTATTGGCTACAGGCTTGACCGTATTTGTATGGTGGCTGTAGTATACCTGTTTTTAGTTACTTGTTGACAGTAACATGTCGTCAATAGTAACCAGAGCTTGACTCGTAAAGACCTGCTGTGAAACTTCACTCATTTTTAAATATATCCCAGCTTTGAGCAGTTGTGCCATCACTGCCTCACCTGGAATTGATAACCGTGATGCCTGATAGCTTGATGAATCGAGCTATAGCTTATATTTGCTCTGCAACGCAAACAACGACTAGAATCCTGTTTTAAATTAAACACAAACGGGCCGCAAATTTATTATCGTCAAACTTGTAATACATTTAAATAGTATTTTTTATAGCGCTACTGTATTATAAAAAAAAAAAATTATTCAATTGATTAACTGCTTTGGCTTTGCATTATGATTTCCAACCACAGGCGTGATCCTTGGGGGCTGTGGCGACAACTCCATCCGTTTCCGACCCGCGCTGGTCTTCAAGGAGCACCATGTGCACATGTTCCTCAACATCTTTAGTGACGTGCTGGCCGCACACAAGTAGGCAAGCAGCAACATGTTATAGTGTAGTATTGACCAGCCTGCAGGACCAAGATGGAGGGAGAGGAGAGGGAGGAAAAGCACAAAGACGTCCATTGTCCCAAAGAGCAAATCCATACTTATTTTCACTCACACACACACGCACGCAGACGCACACACACACGCACGTACATGCACACGCACACACACGTACATGCACATGCCACACGCACACACACAATCTTAATTTGCATATATAGGTACACAAAGTGCTATTCTACAAGCTGTCAAACTTCCCAAGTGCGGGGTGGAAAATATACAGTAGAACATAAACAGACCATGTTGTCACTGCAGACCGGTGTACGTTGTCAGAAAATGATTCATCGTCCCTTTTCTTGGTTTTAGATTTTTGGAACATTGTGTCATATTGTGATGAAGTGACTCAAATGTACATCATCGCCATCGTGGTCAGTCCCCTATCGCCGGGACACTATTCAACCACTACAGATCTACTAAGACCACCGTCAGGGTTCATGGACAAGCTGAAGACAAACCACAACCTCTCAGTGGGTAGAGGATCAAACCGTGTGGTGGCAATGTGTGGCATAATGGTATTTCACTCTGCCATAGTCACTGATAGATGGTGATGAGTTCAAGGTTTGAATTACAAACTGCCTTTGGTGTTTGGTTTTAGTGTGTGGTTCAATGTCATGTGTTCCCCGGACATTGTTTTCCTTGTGCTGGTTCTACAGACTGAAAGGGGTCGGAAGGGGATTCTAATTTAAAGTATATTACACCTCTATTTTTGCCTCGTATTTTCACACACTCAAGTACAACACACACACACAAGTATTTTTAACCTCAATCTCATTTTCAAAATGCTGAATTATGCCTGTAGGTCATCGATTTCCATCCAGATTCTAAATGTTTGTTAGGCTTTGTTCTATGGCGTTGTTCTGTTTCATATACTGTGAATTTTGTATAGAACCAGGGAAATGTTTATCATGGATAATTTAACGCCTGCGTGTAAATGTATTATTTAATGAACACCCAGGTGTTGGTATTGGCTGCTCTGCACTGATAAGAAACATTGTTTTTTATTAAATTTAACAATGGAAAATAAAGTCAAAATAACTTGCGTAATATGTTTAGGAATACTAATTTGATTAAAGACATGTTGTATAACGATATCTAGCTCATGCCACATAATTGTTCTAATGCTAAGCCAAGATAATATTAGCCTTTACATGTGCCTTTCATTCTTTTTTAACCTAACCTTTACAACCTAACCCGAATACTAGACTTTGGATGACTAACGGACAGGTGACGGTTTTTCTTTTGTATAAATTACTTCAAAAGTGAAAATAAATGTTGCTACCCTAACTATATGGACATTTAAAGTCACTGCAAGAATGAAAAACCCATGAAAAGGTGTGTAATATAAATGGTGGGGCAAACAATAAGATTATTGCAGATTATATTTTGCACAGCTCTTTATACTTTTATTTTTTGTGTGATATCAATGTGTGCATTACTCATCATGAATCACATTGTGTTACAGTTCATACAGATATAAATAAAATGTTTATTCCAACATATTGCAGATAACTATAGATGATAGCTTTTATAATATATATTTCTGATGGCCAGGCATTCAATAAAACTAGAGATACTAGTCAGATCCCTACAAAAGAATAACGATTTAAGATGGATGGAATTGTCCCAGGAAAAGTGCATGGTTGTCTGGTTAAGATAGTCCAGCATGTGTGTGATGTATCTCTCAGTCAATGTTTATATCTTAGTTTCGATATGTGAAGTAGGCGTAGTCCACCCCTTGACTTGCTATGGTGGTTGAGTGATGATGGAAGTTTCATCATTGTGGTAAATCACAAGAAGAATTGTGAATCAAGTGATGAATTGTCTTAACATTTTTTTTTTAACCTGTCATTTTAATTTCTTGTGAGATACAAACACATGTCTCTTTATGTAACTTTCTGATGGTTCTAATTAATGTCGTCAAAACTGTATCCGCTTTGTAGCATAGAAGAATAAACAAGTAATTTGGATTGTTCTGTAGATGTGTATTGCTTTTTATATTTTTACAAAGAAATAACAGGAGGGGGCACTATAACCCTTCCTTAGCAGCTGGGAGGTGGTGACTTGCAATAGATAGAGATTTGTGGTTCTGCTGTTTAAGCTAAACATCAATACTGTTACTGTAATGCATTGAGTTGGGTCAGACCTAATGATAATCAGTGGTGATTTTAGTTTTAGGGGAGGACTGTAGTGTATACATGTTGTGTGCAGGTAGACGCTACAGGGAGTTCTGCTAATCAGATCGCTAATGATAAAATGAGCCATTATCACACATACAGACTGGTGGTTCCTCTCACCAGTTTGGACCATTTTACCAATGTGGAATCAAATGGGAAAGAATATCTGTTTATTACATTGTGGTCCCAAAGGAATATGTCAAAATACTAAATATAACACTGCTAACCTCAGTAAATGAACCTTGTTTGTTTAGAGCAAATGTAGTAGTTTATAACTCATGTTAAATGTGTTGTGGTATGGCATTTAACTTTGTTCAACGTGTATAAATAAATACATAAATTATGAGTTCTGCATATAAATTGATTCCAGTGACCGTGTTGTCTCCTAGCACTGCGTGTTTTTGGAATTTTGTACAAATATATTAAAACGTGTCTCCTGATTTCCCAACAGTTGACAGTTGAGGGGATAGAGAAAAAAAAAAAAAAAAACACTCCCTCCATCCACACACAAGAACGTAGTCTGAGCCTTTGTCAATCCATGGACAACCTCATGTAAATTACAACATCCTGTTTATTCCACTGCTAGTACAAAGGTGGGGAGGGAGGGGGGGGGGCACTTAAAGAGAAACCAACACACTACAACTCACTGGACCAAATAAAAAACT
Organism: Trisopterus minutus; assembly: GCA_027122715.1. Classification (NCBI taxonomy): domain Eukaryota; kingdom Metazoa; phylum Chordata; class Actinopteri; order Gadiformes; family Gadidae; genus Trisopterus; species Trisopterus minutus. The sequence continues at coordinate 17,479,614 of JAOPUD010000089.1, forward strand.
GGTTTTGTTTCTGTGGTTAACTGCCAGGATGATGAATAAAAGCCATTGCAGGTGCATTTGGAGCCCCCGACATGGAAAAGTCAGAGACCACAGCCCGTGCTGCTTCTTATTCTTCTTCTTCTCAACAACATAATAAAGTATAAACTCTGAAGACCCTGTGACCGACTCAAGGCTCGGGTCTGTAAGACGACGGCAGGTTGGTCCCCGGGGGGGTCTGCTCTGTGACGGAGGGCTGCGGTGTGTCTGCGGTGGCCGGTGGGGGGGGGGGCGCTGCTGCTGCTGCAGCAGCTGCCGCCGCCGCCGCCTCCTTCTTCACCAGTTCCGGCTCGTCCTGGCCGGCCTGGGGCGGGTGCACCAGGACCCGGTCGATGATGCCAAAGTCCTGGGCCTCGATGGGGCTCATGTAGCGGTCCCTCTCCATCACTCCCTCTGGGGGGGGGAAGTGATGTCAGCGGGGTTAACGTGGTGCTGGAAATGTCAGGTCAAGTCGGACCGAACCATTAGTTCAGCAGTTAACTGAGCTATGATGGTAAGAAATGAGGAACTACAAATAAATGCATAAATGCATTAGGTCAATCCAATACTGGTGAAAGGAGAACCCGGGAGTTCCCCAGGGTCGGACCAGAGATCTGCCAGTAACATGGCCGCTTCGCCCGGTGGATTAGGATCTCGGTTAAAGTAAAATAACGTTTTGTTTATACAGAATTGAATTGTTTCTGCAGACTGAAATCGTGTGTAGACTACCATAGCAACACATGCAAATTGGTGTGAATAGAAATTGTATAGTTTCGAGTTCAACCTTAAAAAGAGCCATTGAACCATTGAACCACTCATATAAGACAAATGTGGTAATTTGTCTTATATGAGTCTACATAGTAATCTATGCCACTATAAAAACAGTTACTGAAACAAGCCCCCAATTTAGAATTTTTAAATTGTATCAAAGTTGTATCAAAGTTGGCGTGGGTCGTAACCATGGGGATAACGCACAACCCAAGACGCTTTATCTCATTAGAAATCCAGCTGAAACAGTGAGTTCACTAGCTCTTTAAAAAAGATGTAGTGTGCAGAATTGGGATTCACTTCAGAATGGAAGTCCATGAGGAAAAAAATGCTGACTACGACCATTCCAAAAGGCAAACAACTCAACAGAGTTCTATGGCGACTCAATAACTCGCAAACAAAGAGAAACAATTAGCCTCATTATTCAATCAATCTCAAGTCCATGTCAGAGTACCTCAGGGCTTGAAACTTTCCGTGCTCACTCACTAGCCTTGTCAGCATAAGCGTGCTCCACGAATATTGAGCATCCAACACGCAACCACACGCATTTCCTTCAGAAATTGCACATGTCTAGTTCAACAACACAACACAAGACTCTCTCCCACTAAATATTTGGTTACTCGTTGCTGTTGTCCACCTTGATGTCACTTTGGACGTACTGACAAGACACCGTAGCTTCTCCCCCTTCATTGGAAAGGGAGGGGTAAGGGTTGGGTATGCAGTTGGTAGCAATCTGCAACCTCACTACTAAATGCTATTTGAATTATACACACTGCACACGTATTATAAAATAAAACCTGCTCATCAGTGTTGACACAACCTACCGATGGTTTCCAGCGGTTGCCCGGTGTGCTTGGCATAGATTCTGTTGATCTGCCTCTTGAGCTTCATGATTTCCTCTGCCTGGATGGCGATGTCTGTGGCTTGACCCTGGAAAGCAGGAGTTCCGAAAGTCATAAATCCAAATATGGGATTGTATCCAATATTTAAGAAAATAAAGTAAACGTTTCAATACAAAGATGCGGTCTGTAAATATGGACCAAATGTCCCCACAGTGCCCATGAAACTCTTCAGACCTTCGGTTATACACTGGAATATCACTAGTTGAAAATAAAAAAGCTTTGGAAAGCTATTGAAAACCAAGTAATCTATACAATACCAAGAAAATATTCTCCTCATCTGGAACCATACAGTCAGCACCACTACCACCGTCCCTCCGTTCCTACATCAGCCCTCAGGTTCAACATATTTATACCTTTTACATTTGCCCTTCTCTGGTTTACCCAATACTAAATGTATCATTTGACACCATCGTATGAATTCGTGGCTAGTTATGGAAGTCCTACTTTGTTGTGTGAATCAATCTCAATCAAATGACCCGCTGCTGTAGATGTATCCAGCATTAAAAGAGATATTAACAGATGCAATAACTAATAAATAAAGATGAATACTATAAAATCTGATTCTTGTCTCAGGGACAACTTGGTCTACATGTACTTCATTTGTTGCTAGTGTGAAAACAGTGTTTGTAAACCATTGGGCTTTTTTTTTTTTTTTACTCACGGTGTTGACATGTTCAGTTAGTTTACTGAATGTTGGAGGGTTTAGCAATGATGGAAAATGCAGTTAGAATACAATAAACCCTGTCAACAATTACACTCACATACAGAACACTCCCTCTGCCCTCTATAGGATCGCAACTTCATTACAAGGCGTGCCATACATTGGCAACCACTGCAAACTTGCATACTGTCCTTTGCCGTTGCCTTACCCTGGCACCACCTGATGGCTGATGCACCATGATCCGGGCGTTGGGCAGTGAATGCCTCATGCCAGCTGTGCCAGCTGCCAACAGCAAGCTGCCCATGCTGGCGGCCTGGCCCACACACCACGTGGAGATGGGGTTGAGGATATACTGCATCGTGTCATAGATGGCCAAGCCTGCTGTCACCACGCCGCCTGGGAGGTGTAAACATGTACTTTACTACCAATACCGTGGAGGTCCTGGTACAAGCTCAGCAAGGCAGTGCAGCAATATGGTTCCTCTACAACATATTTCAGCATGTCCAGAACGGTTGGATAATACTTAACACTGATCGGCTAAGCAAGAACTATGCAGATCTATGTCGTTTCATATACTAGTGCAGGGCTAGTCATCAAACAAATATCCAACTAATATCCAGCAGCAATATCATTAAAACACTGAAACATCTTGCAGCAATCATACTCTATTCTATTCTTTGGTGCATTATGGTCCATCAGAAAATTTTACCTGGACTGTTGATGTACATGTGAATGGGCTTATTGTTGCTCTCGGACTGCAGAAATAGCAACTGGGCGATTACTAGGCTTGCAACTGTATCATCAATCTAACAGAACAAAAAGGGGAAGAGAAAGCAATGAAATAGCTGGAACAGCAATCAAATACACACTTTTGAATAATGCAGAAACTTTAGATTCACATCTAGGATTGGAAAGAGAACCTCTGCAGTAATTCAAACTAAGGTGTTTACAGGTAAAACCAAACATGAGTCGCACAGGAAATACTTACCGGGCCCATGACGCAAATGATTCTTTCTCTCAGCAGACGTGAGTAGATATCATACGCTCTCTCCCCTCTTCCCTAGAGCAAAAAAATATGGTGATACAACTTTTGTTATTCAAGCCCTGGAATAGCCACAACAAAGCACATGATAACCGACCATAGATTGCAAACAATATTTGAGTACTTTTCAAATACTTTTATTGGCCTATTTCAGTCCGATTATTGTCACCTTGGTATTTTTGGATTCACTAGATAAATAAAGCATGTTTTATCATTCTCTAAACACCCACACCGCCATTTCACTGCAATCTTGAGCTTACGACTACATTAGGTAGACTGCTCAAAATATGCACAGAATTTAAGAATGTACTACATATCTATTATACTATAAAACTAAACTATATAGTACGTTGCATTTCTGCAACAAAGGGAGATAATGAATAGTTTCATTATTTTCCATTACAACAGCCAAAGCAAAGCCCCATCTTCTCTTTATTGCCCCTCAATTAAAGGAGAACTCTGGCGATTTTTAACCCTATTATTGTTTTCCTGAGGGTCGCCCCATGTTGAGGGAAGTTAAAAAAGAACACGAAAATTGAATCGACCAAGATCTGATCTGCACTGACTGCGGGCGCTACGGAATTGCTATAACGCTCACATTTGGGGGCAAGCTCTTTATCGGCTTTTGGGGCTTCTAAACACATTCAGAAAACCATTTTAAGACCTATGTAACCTGAGTTTCGCAGAACAGATGCACTCCCAGCCACTAGCCAGTGCATCCGCACGCATCCGTTCTGCTATCAGCTAGTAAGAGCTTTCTGGATAAGTCAACGGGGTAATCTGCGGTGAGTGTTTACATACAAAAACGCAGAGTTTATACTGTTTTGACACACTATTTGAGTTAAACAAGCACGGTGGTGTCTTGTAGAGGAACCAACTCATGTCACATAGGTCTTGGAATGGTTTTCTGAATGTGTTTAGAGGCCCCAAAAGCAGATAAAGAGCTTGCCCCCATAGGTTAGCGTTATAGCAATTCCGTAGCACCGGCAGCCAGTGCAGATCTCTGGCTTGGTCGAATCAATTTTCTTTGTTTCTTTTACTTCCCTCAACATGGGGTGACCCTCAGGAAAACAATAATGGGGTTAAAAATCGCCAGAGTTCTGCTTTAAAGGGGTAGTTTGGGATTTTGGACATCGGACCTCATTTCAATGTGAGCCACTGTGTTATTTATCATTGGAGACCGTTTTCAACACTTTTCATTCAGTCCTTGAAAACGGTCTCCAATGATAAATAACACACTGGCTCGCTTGGAAATGAGGTCCGATGTCCAAAATCCCGAACTACCCCTTTAAGCCAATAAACGCACCACTGTGTTGTTATACTCTAAGGGTCCAAGAAGCTTAATCCTCATTCGGATGTTGTCATCAACATCTACCAATGCATAAAAACGGCTATTTGACGTCAGAACACCACCGGCCTTCAGAGCAGAGTGGAACATTCACAAACTGGTTGGCAGAGACTGGCCAAAACCTAGAATTGTGCTCCCTTTTCTCTAAATGACATTCTTATTTAAGTAACAGTGACACAATGGCATAGATTACTATGTTGCAATCATTAAAAGACAGGTTACCACATTTAAAACAAAAAGAAAACGCTTTTGGGTTCACTGACCCTTTATGGAGGATTATCAAGACTTACTGTTTGTTCCACAACCATGGGTACAAGTGGACTCCGCCAGACAGGACTTTGGTGAAGAGATCGGGTACATTTGAATGCTGAAATTCCAAATCCCAATGCACTCTGTAACAAAGAGATAAAGGAAAATCATGAATTATATAAGTTATAAACAAAGTGTTTATTCATATTTTGAGAAGAGGCAGATTTGTGTCTTGTGTTTGTAGTTTTTAGTGAAGATTATTTGTTCCCAAATGGCTTTTATATAAAACAAGGTATACGAAGCATGCACGACCAGAGATTGCACAGAATGGTTTGGGTTCTAAATGAATGCAACACACACGCACACACACACACACACACACACACACACACACACACACACACACACACACACACACACACACACANNNNACACACACACACACACACACACACACACACACACACACACACACACACACACACACACACACACACACACTTTTTGGGGGGCATGCTGCTGTACTAAGTGAATAAAAAAGTTATTATGCTATCGTTTTTTGTAATCCAGGTATGCGAAAGCGTAGGTTACGCAGTTAGACGTCCTTGTAAACGTTGCTGAGTAAAGACAGCTCAAAAAGGGTTTAATTTTCATGGCATGACTTCTTAAAATCTGATCCGTTTCTCTTAACTACATGACTGAGCCACACGCTTGTAAAAAAAAAAGTAACAACACCGAAGAAAAACACTTTGCCATACGTTACATCACCCTAGGTCAAAATGATTGGCCTACAGAAATGTTGATCCCTATCAAGAGGTAGCATATTAACACAACGAACTTTGCCGCGTACACCCAACGAATATTATACAACACAGAAAATGTAAACCAGCTGTCGCATTAAATACATATTCGAATCCATCGTTTTAGATTAGAATCCCGTACTCACTCGTATTGACATGTTGGAACCCGCTCTGTGCGACTACTTTAGCGGTTGCACCGGAAGTTATTAGTGTAAAACAAGTTCCGTTCCGGCCTCCAATGCTTGATGAAAATAGGGATCATATACAGAATATATCTTATGGAACAGTAATCACAACAAAATAAGGAATACGTTTTCATAATGAGAAATAACAAAATAAAACACCGCAAGTGTAAATCTTTCAAAATTAAAATATTTTAATAAAATAGATAGGTCTATGTATTTAATTTCAGATTTTTTGATTTGAATGAAACCTTGAATTTGCGTTAGGATAGTTGGTGAATCAATGTTTGTGATAGGCCAATACAAACAGTCATTTATTCATGATAAACTATGGCTTGAAAAAAAATCCAAGTTATGTAGCTTTTTCCTAAAAATGTTATACATCAATACATTAAAACTAATTGCCAGTGTTAAGTCTGTTTAGAGTAAATGTGAAATAATTTATATGATTTTACATGTTATTTAATCAATATCTAAAAAATATATATCCATCTATCAACTTGAATGTATCTTGGTGAAGAAAAAGTTATGATTTGATGCAGGTAAATAACCTGCACCAATTTCGATCACGTAGTTAGACCATAGTACTGTTGAGGATCATACAGCAGGTCATATGTTGCATGGAAGACAAATATACTGGTAGTACAGGCAGCCACATGATGGACTAGCAGCCACAGCTGCTAGTCAAGGAAACATCTTGAAACATTGCACCTGTAAATTGATATTCTGAGGTTATACCACACCTAGATATGTGTTACTTGTTCAATAACCAAAAAAATAGCATAAAAACATTTTCAATGTGATTGTGTGATGCAGTGCCATCCAAAGCTTGAGTGTCCCCTGAAGCCTCCAAACAATGCAATCCTTCAGTGGGACTTGGGACACACACACACACACACACCCACCTCCACCCCACTACACACGCACGCACGCACGCACGCACACACGCACACACACAGACAACCTTAAAATATGGATTCAATGATTGAATCTGATTCTTGGCATTTTAATGATCTTGCTTTTTTTTTTGTAACTTAGAAGATGAGTATTATTTATTAGAATGTATGGTGGAAGAAACATTATAGAAACTGAGAATGGTGATCTAAATTGAACGCTGACGTAGCCAACGTTCCTTTATCGTCGGAAAGGTCATAAACTTTCCTAGTCCCTGAAGGGCACTCGAACGCCCCATTATTTCCCGCCAGTATATTGTACAGTAGGCCTGAAGGAAAAATTAAAGGAATGAAAATGGTAACGCCAATCCTTTCAGCATTACAATTATGTGGCATGTCACCATGTCAACATCAAATCTAACGAATCGCGCAATATTGGTTGATTGCACATTGATCAACATGCGAATCATATTAAGCCGACGAAAAAAAAGGCATACAACGCCAAATGTCCATAGATCCATCCAGCCATGTCAATGTGTCTTCAAGACGTATTCGTTTCTATTTTATGTCCACCAACACCATAACCACACACGCGCGCGCAAACACGCGCACAAACAAAGAGCGAAGAAGAACGGCACATTTCTATTGGACGTGAGCGCCGCCGACTCGCAGCTATCTCTACCTCTCCAGATCGAAGATGGCGATGTCGGTGTTTCCCGGCGTGCGGCTCCTCTCCATCGGAGATGCGAACGGAGACATACAGCGCCACTCTGAGCAACAACCATTGCGTCTCGAAGTGAAAACCACACAAGACGCGGCACTTATCAATCTCTCCAATGGTGAGCGGGGTTGTTTATTTGCCCATCTTCAGATGTTCGGCCTGCTATAGCTATTAATGCTAATGCTATGTACCGTATACTGCTAGTCGATCCATATGCAGAGGTAACCTAGGAAAGACGGCTAGCGGGGATCCAACTTTAGCTGGATTCTGTTCAAATCGCAATGGAACCGAGGAAAGCGGGGCCGTTCTTATGGCCCAGGGGGCTTTTTAATACATGTTATTTGTTCCCCGCGGCATTTTGACGGCATGGGGAAACTTACAGCACGAACGCCAGCGTCCGGCTGTATCAGCTAGCTATTTCATTATAATGTCCATAATACCTGGCTAGCTGAAACAATACCGTGGTACAGTTTGAACCGAGACCGCGGTGCAACATGCCTACTCGCTGCCCGTCTTGCCTCTTTTGTTGAGGGCGGTTTTGATTTAACTACAATGAATCGAGTACCCCCAGTAGCGTTATGGCTAAAGCTAGCAAACTCGCGATTGTTTTTGGGCATGAGAAAGTATGACTGACTGATTTTTGCATTATCCATTACGATGCACACACTCGAGGCTGACTGACTGTACCTTTTTTTGTAATGTACCGGTAATAATGCAAGTACAATCATGGCTTTAATACGGCGGCTTTAGTATTGGCTAGTATTTTATATTTTCCCACTTTTCTTAGCGAGAGGGGGCCCACATTAGTTAAGCATTCATCTTTGTTCTCACCGGAACAATAGCGTAGTCCCCTGCCGGTATTATGAGCCCACCAGTTTTCAAGCTGTTTGGTGACCAACCGCGTGCACGTGGTGTGCGTGAAATAAGATGGACCCCATCGCCTTACTCATTTGTAGTCATATTATTTGCATATAAAGTAGACCTGCCCACTCCTATTCGATTTCACTATTGAGTAAGGGGGCTCATGCAATTAAGTTGATCCAGCTGTCAAAGTTTGGATCCTTATCCTAAAGTCAACCCTTCTCCTCAGGTTATACTTGACCTTACGCAATGTAATATAAGCTTACCATCCTGCAACAAACTGCATGCTTAACATAACTGTTATTGGAAAAAAATTAGACCGGGGCAACACATTTTATTTACGTCATTGCTTTAAAGGCCTTGAGTGCAGAGTTGCAAGAATAAGTCAAGCCAACGCCATTCAGAACTTGCCCACTGTGCCTTTACTTTGAGGCCTCCTGATAACTTTTCATGCCAGAAATGGGCAGAATTTCAAACCAACTATACCAACTTGCAATTGGAACTCAGCAAGCTGCTGCTCTGTTACTCAACAGACCAGTCTAACCAGCAACCTCGTGTTTTTTCTGTTCTGGCATATGCCCCACTCTCTTTCAGACAGTATTCAAGCAGACCTGGCCCAAGTCGGGCCAATCCCAACTGTTAATTTAATATGGGGAGGATTCTGATGCCCTGATTGGTTCTATCCAATTGCGTCTACAGGCATTTTAGTCTGCAACCATTAATGGCGCTCTTTGGAAATCTGTCAAGGTTCCAGGCACACATCTGAGTAGTCTTGTATAATATATAATAATATATTATACAAGACTACAAATAATATATATAGATATTATATATATATAATATAAACGTTATGAAGCTATTATTAGAATTACTACACACTATTGATTTATATTTAATAGTATGTATATATATTATTATTATTGTTAGTGAATGTATACTGTGGTATGCTACTACTGTTATTTTCTTGATATGCATAAAGATATTTTAGTTAAAGAGACTAATGAGGCTGTGTGGCCTACCTCCTGTAGATGTGCATCTTCCAAATCCTAACCAATTCACTGTTCTTTCATTTTCAGGAGAGGACACATGCGTGTTCAAGTGCTCTGTCTCCCGGGAGACGGAGTGCAGTCGCGTGGGAAAGCAGTCGTTCATCATCACACTGGGCTGCAACAGCGTCCTACTACAGTTTGCCTCACCAGCTGGTAAACGAACGCACGCACGCACGCACTCATGCAGGCACACTCTCACACTAAATATTTAAAAACCTCAAGCTGAGAAATGCCTTTTCAATGGACATTGTCATACTGAAGTCAAGAGTATTTTTATGTTTTACTACAGTACAGAAATCTTAACACAATATCATTAAAACTTGATGCTTGATGATGCAAACACCGGATGGCTGTCAACCAAGTGCATTTGCATACAGAGCACATATCCTTTAATCAATTTTTGTCTTTTTTGACGTGCGCTATTCTGTAATCCAGTAGGGGTGACCTCGAAGATTCAAATCTACGATAGGAAGACGTTTAGTAGACACTTCGTCCTTAATAATCGAATTGCGGTGTCTGTAAATTGTGCGTGTGTAACAGCGAGACATTCCATTGGGAGGATAGAGATGCTGAATCAATGATTCCACAGCATTGCTTGACTTCTAGAAGGGAAAGCCGATAAGCTATACAATTGGTTATTTGGGTGGGATTTTTCTTCTGTATGCAATTTGCCGGGTTTTGCTTTCAATAAATGTCCTTATTGTTTGCTTGATAACCACTTTGTGTATTGGCAGTGGCACTTATCAATTGGTTATTTTCTAATTAGAGAACATTCAAGACTAAGTTAAAAAAAAAAAGGCGGCAAAGAAATAGAATAGGTTGGCAGCATTTCTAAACAATTAAAGATGATACAGAGAAAGTCAATGCAACCTGTCAGGCGCAGCTGTCATATAATGCCGCTCGAGCTGGCAGAATAATTCTCTCCTTATGTACTCAGTAGTACATTTTTGATCTTCGGCTGAATTGAATGTACCGCATTTGTTCTGTATGCTGGAACAAATTGTTTGTATTTAATAATTGTAGTACATTAATTACGGTATTTAGTCTATTATATATATATGTTTGTTTTTTATTTTCATCGAATTGAATGCAGGCGATGTGAATGGTGACTTGAGTTGTTCTATGGTGATAAGTTTGCGTACCACAATGCATATAACTGGTGAGGAACAGTACTTTAAGGAAGTTAAACAAACACTTAATCCAAAATCGGTATGTCAAAAAAAAAAACAATCCACTGCCATTAATGGTGTGCGAAAAATGGTCTTCAATAAACCCCAAAGAATAGACATTGACAAGTCGAAACAAAACAACGTATGTCAGGTATCTGCATGGTTCTACCTAACGAATCAAAGAGACTGCGTCTATAGGGTAGCCAACACGTTCGACTCCGATCATACCTGTAAAATGCCACCTGCTCAGAGGGCATGTTATGTTAACAATGGATGCTCCCGCAATTTTCCCTTTGTGACATCCATCTTTTCTTTTTAGTGAGTAAATATTATCATGTACCTTTTACTCAATTGTATGCGTGTCCTCTGTTCCAGACTTTTCATCATTCTATAACCTTCTGAAGAACTGCCGTGGGCACAGTGGTGAGCGCTCAGTGTTCAGCGACCGGACGGAGGAGTCATCTGCCGTACAGTACTTCCAGGTGGGGAGGGACAACAAACTTAAACCAACCGAGTGTTGCATAATGCAACCGTTCTAATATCAGATTGTAGGGATGCACCGAAACCAGTACTCATCCATGCATCCATACTCTTTTATAATGCTCCATCTATTCTTCTGTGCATTGTTTTTTTTTTTCCCTATTGCTTACCGAAAATAAGTATTAATTTTGTATTGATTATTTATATCTGACAACATCTGATGACTTGGCAAGACCTTTAATAGCTATTTGACATGGGGACAGAAGGAAGATGCTTTAACTGTTGCTTAAGATTTTATTCTAAGCCCAGCCATACATGGCAGTATAGCTTGATGGCTCTTTTTTTATATGATGCACTTGACAAGTTCATGTCCGATCTTTCCCGTCCGACTCTCTCTGGGAACTCGTGCAGTTCTATGGCTACCTCTCCCAGCAGCAGAACATGATGCAGGATTACGTCCGGACTGGCACCTATCAACGGGCCATTCTGCAGAATCACGTCGATTTCAAAGACAAGGTAACAGTTTATTTCTCAAGGGGACTGAGTGTTGATTTGTACAGTATCAACAACCTTTAAAGTGTAAATCAATTGCTAAACTAAAATGCCTCACCGGGCACTTGTCGGGATCTTCTTTTCAGGTGATACTCGATGTAGGCTGTGGCTCTGGAATCCTTTCCTTCTTTGCAGCCCAAGCTGGCGCGAGGAAGGTCTACGCTGTGGAGGCCAGCACTATGGCACAGCACGCCGAGGTCAGCAACACAGGCACACATATTATTCGCAAGAAATGTTTCCTTCTAAATAGTTTGAACATCATACTTACCTGTTGTATTCTGCTGCACTATTGGCCAGGTCTGTTATGAAAGACATGTTTCGACGTCAATGATACTAACCTGGTCACATACATTAAAGCTGAGCCTTTAACATGATTAAAGCTTAAGTAGATTTTATGAATAAGCAGGATCTTGTACGCACTTATTATTCAGGTCTCCAAAGCCACTCTTCCACCACCAGTCACCTCGCCATGAAAGTACCTCTTCAAGGCGGGTGTGTCGTCATAGCACACATGCGCGAAACTGCGACACATACGCGACTCATTAACAGACAGGGTTACGCACAGGGGTGTCTCCACCTCTGTCACGGTCCATGGTGTGTTCTGCCTGTGTGCTGATCCTGCCATGTTTAATAATCAATCACTATTGTTGCCTGAACGCTGATGCTAGTATTTAAAGGTGTCAGGCGCGGATGTTGCGCTCATCATTATTCGTCCAGTGGCGTCTCTCTGGCCAATCAGTGGCCAGCAGCCTGTTTACCGTCACACAAAAGTATCAGATGAGCTCTCTTGGAACCTCGGTGGAGGTGAGACTGAAAAAGTACCAGGTACCTCAATTTTTGCGATAGAAACGCAACAAAAAGGCGTCCCGAGTGGAGGCGCGTTGAACTGGTACTGTCGGTGGGAAAGGGGCCAAAAGAAGGTTTGGGCTCTGCCATTTTACGGGCTAGTTTTCCTATTGACCATGTTTCATTGTGTTTGGGTGGACTTTAGGTGTTGGTGAACAGCAACCGCCTAGGCGACCGTGTGGTGGTCATCCCCGGCAAGGTGGAGGAGGTGACCCTCCCCGAGCAGGTGGACATCATCATCTCTGAGCCCATGGGCTACATGCTGTTCAACGAGCGAATGCTGGAGAGCTACCTGCACGCAAAGAAGTTCCTCAAACCCAACGGTGAGCATTGAGAAGGAGCTCATTAACAGTGGTGGGCATTAGCGGTCAGACTATCTTTTATAATGCCCCACCTTTTCTTCTGTGCATTGGTTTTTCCCCTATTGCTTACCAAAATATAGTATGCTAATTTTGTATTGATTATCTATTTCTGGCGATGCAAATTGGAAAGACCTTCAATGGCTATTTGACATGTGGACAGAAGGAAGATGCTCAAACCGTTGGTATCAAAATGTTAATCAAAATGCAGTCCAGATGTCTTTTAAATTGGACAGTTCTCTTGGATTATACTGGGGTAAAGGGTTGGGTCTCTTTCTGGACAAGCACAGTTGCTGTTTCCAACTGTGCTTTCCCTACCTGCCACTGATCTGTCAGAAGTACGGATGATTAAATCTCACTCTTCATTTTACTTAACGCTGGTGGGGGGAGTCAACACATTGTGAGGATTTCTGTTTTTAATCTGCATGTTTACAAAGGTAATAATTTACTGTCTCTTTTCACCAGGAAAAATGTTCCCCACCCTTGGTGACGTGCACCTGGCCCCCTTCACAGACGAACAACTCTACATGGAACAGTTCACCAAGGCCAACTTCTGGTGAGAACCACTCAAAGCTGTGATCACAAATCTGTGTGGGTGCTTGATTTCATCAACAAAGGGGTTGACATGCATCCTTTATTATTATTACATTCATTAGCTAATCAGAAATGACAATTACAGTAAACTAGTCTCTAGCCTAGTTGTAGTTTCTAAAGCTGAAATCCTCCTTTTAGGTACCAGCCCTCTTTTCACGGCGTTGACCTCTCTGCCCTGCGTGGCGCCGCCGTTGACGAATATTTCCGCCAGCCCATTGTGGTACGTAATACACACACACACACACACACACACACACACACACACACACACACACACACACACACACACACACACACACAC
>JAOPUD010000089.1:17498399-17515970 GCA_027122715.1 Trisopterus minutus
TCCCCCCGACCCCCCCCCCTGCCCCCCCCCCCCTGTCCTCGGCCCCGTCCCCGCCCAACTCATGCATGAGGAAACTGAATCTTAAGCTCACAAAGGTGCCCAAACTCAACGGCCACAGCCAAAATCCAGTATACCAAAACCAGTACTATTCAGGCACCCCCTTCCCAGCCTTTTTGCTTTTACGTGATCGTCTACACTATTCTCGATGCCGTCCTCCGCTACCACAGAGACTCTTCACTCAAGCTAACTTCTGGACTTAAGACCCTCCCCTTCAAGCGACTCTGCCTCTCCCCGCTACCTGACCACCTTCCGTCCATGCGACATCCTGCTGAATCTTTTTTTTTGGGACCTGCTACACTACACCGAAACACACACACACACACACACACACACACACACACACACAATGCATCTGGGATCTTTCTTTAATGTTGAGCTGCATGGCTAGACTTTTTTAGTACACCCATCCTCCTCTCCCCTCTCTTCCCTCCCAAAAACTCTCATCCAGGACTGCATGCCAGATATATAGTGAAAGAAACGTCCCTGCATTTCACTCGTATCCTCTCCATATCACAGATGGTGGTGACAGGGCCATCGTGGGACATCTTATTGTGAGATATCAGGTCACTGTCCTTTTTACCCCCTTTCACATTGCAGCGTCAAGTTCACTGCACTACCATCACAGTAAAGAACTGTATAGCAACCTTGCAAGATTGTTGGACTGAGCCGCTGTTAACTCTAGTGATCGCCCCGCCGGCTGCCAAAGGGACACTAGGCCCTTTTTTTGTTGTTTTTTTCTTTTTTTCTTTTTTTGTCTGGGAAAGGAAAAAACATGTTTTGGATGTTTCATGACAAAAATGAACCGCTAAAATGTGAACAAACAATTTAAAAAATCCAAAAAGTGAAATGTGTTTGCAGACAACTATTAGTGTTATTAGAAAGCGAATACTCTTTTTAAACAGCCCATAGCGGTGTATCTTGATGAAATACAACGGGACTGCTGGTCTCTTTTTATTATAGAAAAACCTGTAGCTTAGTTGTCCCCGTTTACATGTTGTCTCCATCGCTCATATTCTTGCCTGGTATCGTTCCTAACCTCTTAAGTTCCACGCCTATCTCCTACCTTGAGATTGTCATGAAAATACCCCAACCCCAATTCAGTCTTTCACTTGATGGTAACCAAACACTAGCATCAGAACACTGGCAGAACACCAAGCACCACTTATGCTGTTGCGCCATCTCTAATTGGCAGTACCGGGGATGTCAGTTGGAAATGACATCACTCTCCATCAATTTGGGTCAATTGGAAACGATGGATGCAATATCCTGTTTCGCCAGAGGTGGTGTTGTCCCTGAGCTCTGGTGCTAGTGTTTGGTTCTATATTGAGGCAGAAGAGAGACTTATGCATTGCTCCCAGTCTGAGTCAGTTTGACTATTTTCTCAATATTTTTTTTTTCATTAACAAAAGCAAAGTAAAAAAAAAAAAAAATGATGGAAAAGTATCATACACCCATCTGGATCCAAGTCTTGCTGTAGTTGACCTAAACATTTTGTTTCATAGTTTGTTGAATAGAAATCATGAACATATCCAAATGCTTATCATGTAACGGCAACTCTATTGGCACTCATGCCCATGTTTCTTATATTGCTCTGTGTAGAAGATAGTGGTATCCACTTTTATTATGAAAAGTGAATGAGGAAGATCATTGTCTGACATTTTGTTGTGTCTGTGTTTCTGTCAGCCCATAAAAGCCTTTCTTTGTTAACGGTTCTCTACCATAGGCAAAGATGGCTGCCCAACAAATATTTTGATGTAATTGTTTACCGTGGCGGCCATTTGGTATTTAGATTTAAAGGTATTATTTTGTTTCCAGTTCACAACTGGCTACTCTTGAATCAGCTCATATTGGGCGGGCGCTGTAGCTTTCCGAGCCTGTAGGTGGCGACGTTAGCTTTGTTAGCCTGAGCATGTTCGTATTAATTGGGGTTTCTCGGGCCGTCTCTCTGCTGATTTGAGGGAAGTTTAAAAGGGTTTTTTGGGGAGGATATGGGAATTATCGGTGTTAAAAAGGGGCTTCCTACATTTTGAAAGATGCCTTGATGTCTGTTGAAGCCTTTCATCAATTTATTTCTCAGGTACATGAAGTTACTAATATCATGGATGCGTGGTGGGGAACACTACTATTCACATGAAACAGCCAATGCTGATGTTTTCTTTTGTTTATTATTTTTTACAAATCTGATAATTGCTGATTCAGCCAGGAAGCTTTAATATTGTTGTTGGGGTCAAACTTTTATTTGTTTTTATTATAGACTATAATGGATAACCACACACTCACAACATGGTCTAGTGTTTATTTCATTGACATGCCCAATACGTCCACACAAGTATTTTAGACCACTCACACACACATACTCAAACTCTTATCGATTCAGCTGAGCGAGCAAATCCTTTCTCACAAAATGCACATAACGGTTATGTAGACGGGTGGATAGGACACCATCGGCCGAAGTGCTTCCTGCCAAGGGTTAAGCTGTGGAATAAGTGACCGTTTTTTTTTTAGCGTGGCTTACATTCATCGTCTTGGACCAATCCGTCCTGTATCTACCCTGATGTCTTGTGCTGGTGGGACCAGGGGAGATCATCCTGTGGCGCACCAAGAGGCTGTAGGCTTACCCATGTTCAGGGTATAACGTTGTATAGGTCCAAGTGGCAAACAATGGAACATTATCTCGTCAGGGTATACTAAACACCCTCAAACAATGGGCATGCCGACTATCCTAAGTGAAGATGGCAAGGTAAGTCACAGAAAGGTGCATGCAATATTTTTTTTTTTTTTTTTTTAACATTCAACCAACAGTGTTTTTTTGTTAAGCAGTAGGAGGGGAAATTGTAGGCAATAGAAATTGGGAGCAATAATTTGCATCGATTGACCAAAACAAATAACAGCCCGTACCAGAAAGTGAACCATCAAGGAATCACTGAATCATGTTTATTTACACATAAATAAAATTTAGATATCACTGTTAAACATGAAATTTGTGGTTTTCCCTCCGGTGTAGTAAGTCATTTTGAATGTCTAACTTATTACACACCTTGAAACAAGTAATGGTATTTCCATGTCTGGTACATTGCTTTTCGTCAGAGAAATGCCATGCCCCTCCCAACTGGAATATTGTTGCTATTGCCTTGCTTTCTGCTGAATGCAAAGCAACCAGTATAGCCGTCTGGATTATGCATTTTGTTAAGATGCCATGAAAGGGAGGAAGAATTGCAACACAATGTTATGTTGATGCTAATCTAGATTCATTGCAATGTACCAGAATGAAAAATAAATACATGGACAAGTAAAACTTAAATCGTGAGTCAAAGTCACAGTTTATCACCAGTAGCTGATCACATAGCAGGGAAAATGAGAGGCACACTGTCAGTGTGCCTGTTGGGTCACTTGGGTTGTCATCATAGGGAGCGGCGTGGTCAATGGTGCTGCCATGTGAACTGCTGTATGAAAGAAGTACATCTGAAAGAACCGATGAACAAGTACTAGATTATTTCCACACCCAGCTAATAAGTGACAGTTTATTCTATGCATATTTTGTTTGCATAGTGTTTGGCATGTATCCCGGTCAAACAAGACATGGCCGTGGGACAGGATCTGCAGTGTTTATTTTAGATGGTACGAGCAAGTACTAGTTATTACTCACACTGCTTCTCAAGGGGCGAGTGACATGATAAGAACATAAAACAACCGTTTTATTGAAATCAATGTCAAACCATGATATTCAAATAGTTGAAAGATATAGGAGAGATGAGCTAGCAACAACATACAGAGTACATGAATTTTACGATATTGAAAATTGCAATACATAAAAAGGATGTTTTTTTCGATTCAAACCTAACTAAAAACGGGATTCTTACCTTGCAGCCGATTGCCAGCAGCGAGTGCAAAATCAAGATGGTCAGCAGAGTAGCGGCCGCCGTCAGCTTGGTGTGGTCACGGACGACGGGCAGGAAGGTGAAGACCAACACAGACCCTGAGACCACTGTGGACACCAGAATCAAGAGCCAGCGCAGCCACTCCAATGGTATGATCCACAGAAGCTGTATCGTTGAAGAATACAACATGGTTGGATACACACATCAATGGAAATCTATTCAGCCACCATCATACTCTACTGGCACATACTGTATAAGGAATTGTATGCAATCATACAAACAAACACACTTCCATTCAATCCAAATTGAATTCAGAGCTATACCTTCAAATATGGCAATCCAATGAAGTTTTTTTTACAGATGGAAAACATCAGGGCTTCCTTAAAGCCTTTTAACGATCAGATAAAATCATTTTTTTTAATGAAAATTTATAGTACGCATTCAGGACGCATTCAGTAAAACATACTTGTCACTACGTCATATTGACCACAACAACTGGTCCTAACATTACTGCTGTATACTCGAAATAAGCGATGCATAGTTTTGTACCGTTCAACATTGTATGGAAGAGGAAAAGGTGGCCTGTATGCAACTCTGGTGGAATAAAATTAGTGGACTTACAGAGGTAGGGATGAAAATGAACAGGGAGTAGCCATAAACACAGACTGTCTCCAGAAAGGTGTAGCCTCCCATTTGGCCCTCAGCGCCACTCCGCCAGGTCAGGAACCCCCAAGCACCCAGTGGCACCAGCGAGGCGTACATGAAGATGACTACTGCTGCTATGGTTACTGGAAACAAAATACATCATATTTAACAAGTAGTATAACGAAAGTGTCACCAACCATCAAAACCGGTGAGACAGTGCCACCCAAATTATACAGTCAATAATGTCTCAGTCCCTTCCAATACAAAATATTTTACCCAAAGAAAAACAACACTGAATTGTTCATATGTTGTAGTTGGCGTGTGTCTGAGGTCAGTTAAGTAGTTGAACTCCCCATGATTGTTATTAGGTGTCAAGCCAGGGAGGTTTATAAAAGCTGTTGTATAATTCCACATGGTCCCCTGGCTACCTTTTGTCCAACTTAAAGCATTGATCCAGAACAGTCCTTAATATCCAAATCTATAAATAGGAACCAATCAGACCCACTCTCTACCTAATGGGAAAGTTGCAAACCTCTGGTATCATTTGATCAAACGTAATTTCTCTACATCACGGTAACAACCAGGAGTTAGTTGACTGTCCAAAGTGTATATTGCAGAGCTCCTCATTTTTTATTTCGGTGAGCCCTGCAGAATATCAACAACGTAAATAGGGCTGACTATGGGACATCCAAGGCCTTTTCTGAATGAACTTTCCTTGTACATAAGTCTTTCTGTATGTGTTTCTGTGGGAGCAGACTCCCCCTGGTGTGGACTTTAAGCTTTGAAGCTTAGCAGACTTAACACATGGATAAGAAAGCTACATAACGCACTAAAGGAGAAGGAACGAAAAATCTAAATATTATCCCTTAAAGACCTCGTTACATCTGGCTAAAGTCAAACAACTTCATATATTTGCAAAGATATTTTTTGCATGGATTGTACTAACCTCTGTGGAATTGAGGTCGGTAGTGGTATGTCTGGTCTCCAAATTGGCTAAGGAATGTAGAGAGGTTGCCACTGATGGCCACTGAGAAGACCAGTGTCACACAGATCCAGAATGGACCTACGCACACACACAAACAGTAATTACCTAGATTAAATACACACCTGCTAATGGGTATGGTCCAGAAATCTTTTAGTATCTACATTGCTAAACTGAGAAAATCATGTATAAACTTTGAATGTTACTTTTTAGCAATGACATTTTACCATATTTGTATTTCACTTGCCATCAAATTCATTTTAGGAAATATGTGAATGAATTATTTAGTCTAAGCTTACCATATAGATCTGGTTTGTTCCTTAGGTAATGTTTGATGAAGTTCCTTCCTGGTATTGGCATCACAGAGCCTTTCAATCTGTCCATAACCTGTGTAACATAAACAATATATTAAACAGTTTAATCGATTCTAAATTAGTTTCCTAATTGATTAGAAACTCTTAATAATAAATTAAAGATTCAGATTTAAATGGCATAGTGGCCATGCATAAGTGTTGCTTATCTTCATATTCACAACGTCAAAAAGTTTCAGTTACCATTGTATACAGGGTTAGCACTGCATACTGTATAACACTAGGTGTGTGTGTTTACATTTTACCTGTACTGTTTCCACATTGAAGAAGGATTTGTAGTAGTCAAATGTCCAGAAGCCTCCAGTTGGAGTCTCTCCTAAGAGCTGGGAGCAGAGTCAGTGGTTAAAGAAAACGTTGTACTTAGTGGTGAACTGGGAAAAGCAGCTGTCCTGTGCAATATCTTACTGAGATGAAGTAGATGGAGGCAACATTGGCCTCAACTCGAAAATCATATGTAACTTTTTTTAAACCAAAAGGTTATAACCCTGATTATCTCATCTACTTTTAAATGCATCAGCACACTGCAAAATCACAATATCCGGTTAAAGTTATTTTTCTACATACCCTTAAGTTAAACAAAATAGGCATGTTTGAATGTCACTGGCAATAGAACATATGTTGAAAACATAGACCTTTAACGTACCTTTGAATTCTCAAGTCCTTCCTCATCCTCGTTTAAGTCTAGTTTGACATCCTCCTCCCCTGAAAGGGGGGCAAGGGAGTCGGAGGCAGCCACTGTGGTGGCATTTGGGTCTAATGACAACAAGTTTGATACCTCTTCAAAATCTGGAAAGGGCATAACAAGTAGGCGTCATTTGTTTGTTTGAATGCTGTTCTGCATACTTGATTTTCCATCTCTGATCCATCTGAGAGTCGTCGGAAAGATTGTGGTCCCTCCCATACACACTTTATGAAAAGCTGAGGTGAAACCAGCAGTTGCACAAACGTTTACCGAATATTTAACACCACTGGTTGGGATGTCTAATGTATATAATCGCATCTCAGCAATCTACGGAAAACTCACCTTGGAATTTGAGTTCATCTGTATTGTCCATCGGGCTGACTTGAGAAACACCTATGGGGAAAAACTAAAAAAAAACATTATTTGGCTAGGGTAACATGCTGGCATTATCACCACGGTTAACTTAGTGAAATATAATTGTTTGGAAATGATGACTTTAAATGATTAGTGTGTCTGGGCTTGTCATGAAGGCTATGTAGGCCCACGTTACATGAACATGTCTTAATCATAAACTGCTCCTTTCAACAGTCCCTGGGTCTATGCAGAAGTTGAGCTAGAAACTTCTTATCCGATCGTCAAGTCACTTGACAATTGCAGTCACATTTACTGGACTTACCTGGACTGCTCGTTACTGCTAGTGACTGGTGGGTGCCTGGCTGCAGACGATAGAGCAGCTACGAAGGTGACATGACATCCACGCCGCTGCAAGGGACGTCAATGTTTTCAGTGCAGAAGGGCGGTTTTAGAAACCCTGTTAGTTAAAACGATTCTTGAAAATCTTCGAATATAGATGGACACAAACGTAAATATCTATAATCATGTGCGCTGACGGCATTTCAATGGAGCAGCTGTCACCGTCCAGGTCCTTTTGTCGGAAATCTTGGGATAATGACGTGGCCGCGTTTGACAACAACTTGGTCACGTGACTATGCGGGGCATCCTGGGAAGAAAATGGCTACCTCCTTGGTGACCAGGAGGCTTTGCTCCGCCGCGGCGGCCGTCAAAACTACCCGATGGGAGAGATTAAAAAAGAGTAGAGTGGGTGAGTGACACTGATAACGTGTGGTGATTCAGGTTGTGTTATTGTGTATCTATATAACTTAAGTTGACATCAACGTTGAGTCCAGATTTTGGAAACTTGTTCTGCTGCCTGCTGACAGCGTTTGGATTTTCCTAGATTTACAAATATTGGGGCTAACCCCTTCGTCGTTTATTCAATATCAAATTATATCTCGAAGATTGAGGTGACATTTCTTTGTTCTTTTCCCCCGCAGGGACGTGGTGCTCCGGCGTGCTTTTAGACTACAAGGAGGCAGTGCGAGAAGTGGGACTCGGCATATGGAACCGTCCGGTTAAATCCTCGGTGTATATCGGCCTGCTCGGCGGTACCGGGGCCTGCATCTACACCCAGCCGGACGAAACCTCATTCGAGACGGAGCTGCTGGACGTCTCCAACAAGCTGGGTCTGCTGTCGCCATGGATACGAAGTGAAACCTCGGACCAGCACGTGCTGAATCTGGTGAAGTTGCGCAACGAAGGTCGTTTGCGCCATATCAGCCTGGGAGTGGTTGCCCTGACCTTCTGCGCTGATTATGACCCTGAGGCGGACCTCTACGAAGCCCAGTGCGGGAACCTGTCTATCCCTTGGAGGTCACTTCATGAGCGGGTAGTGGACGTGGGCTTTGCCGGACGCTGGTGGATACTGGACTCTAAGATGAAGGACTATGATGTGAATGATGCGGAATTCAAGAATCTTCCAGTGCATATGCAGACAACGCAGCCCCCAACTGTCAAAGAGGTAGAGACCACCGAAAAGCTGCATAAAGATTCCTGGCTACCGATCCAAATGGAGGAGGACAAGGAGAATAATGTATGATATTTTAAATAGTGTTTGACCGCCAGACTATACCATAACGTAATAAACATTGTCGCGCTTGGCACCAAACGCAGACTCGTTTCGGGGTCAAATTGGTGCAGAGCAGCGCCTAACTCGGATTGAACTCACACATTGCTCCTTACTTTCTGCGGTTTATTTTCGATCAATCATATTGCCATCACATGTATGTAATTTGAAATGACCAAAAAATTTAAATAAATTGTTTACTTCCAATCATAATGCACTGTCGTACATCTTTTTGGGACAATTAAACTAACAAATATCTACATCTTTATATCTACATAAGTATTTTTGTATTGATTGTTTTGAAATTATATTTAAGATTTCCCGAAATATGGAGTCTCAAATTAATTAACTGGTCACTCAGCTGGTCACTGCAGCTGATGAACTGGAATAAATCATATTGTCCAATTGAAGTATAACATTTCCTTAGCCAATTAGCAAACAATCATCCACCAACATGTTTCTTTGATTAAACAAACCTCAAAAAAAATTTTTTTAAACATTTTATTCAGAGCATATAGGCTCACAGATTATACCTTTTGCTCTGCAATTCCCTTTTGAAAATAGGTCTTGGGTCATGTGACACAAGAGACCAGTCTTGGGTCATCTAAAATTAAAATTGAATAAGTAGCTTGTTCTGCTGAATCAAGAAGCAATGGTGGCTCCTCACATGCTCGTTGCATATTTCCCGATGGCCTCGAGCCCCAGTGAACCTCCATAGCACAGACAAGGGTGCACATGACTGCCACAGGCGGGTATACTCTCGTCCAGAGGCCTCTTACATAAATGAAGCTATGGCAAAAATGTTTCACCAAATTGATTTCACTGACCTTTTACTCTTTCTAGAATTAAGTAAGCCATTATTGCGGTTTTTAATCATATGATTGAGAACATTTGATTCAAGCGGTTCCAGACAGGTGTTCAGTTCTTGGTAATGGTGGCCCGACATCTGTTTTTATATACAGGACCCTGGACTCTTCAAGTTCGGTGCAGTACATTTGACAAATAATCAAATGTTACTAAACACACCATTCAGTTTCATATGTGTCCTATTTGCTACAAAGCAATAATTTGTTTATGTCATGAACTCATGTCTAATATTGAATATGGTTAAAAATAATCAGGAAAGTGGGTGGTGTGTAAATCATCCATGTTTGCTGCATATCATTATTTTTTAGATTCTTAAATCCATACTTATTTTTCTGCCCATGAGCATCATATATCACAGATAATCACAGATAATGACATATCACAGATAATGACATTTAAGCCCCGCCCATCAATAGAAAAATACACAACATACCATTTATTAAAATTCTTTATTTCTATTAGACTGTTACAGCATAAGGTTTACGTTTCTACACTTCTTTAAAGCAATGCATTCATTTAAAACAATCACATACAATTTCAAATGTGTATTTGTTTGTGTAACCCTTCTCTTACTAGCTCTTGTCTATAATCATAGATATCTTTGATTGAAATTTCGGCAACCGTCTCTTACCCATGATGTTGAATGCAGATCTGTCTAACGTGGTGGATGGTCCATCTTGTGTTGAGGAGTCGCATATGCCAAGATATCATTGACATTCAGCGTCCGGCAAGTTGACAGCATTATTCTCAACCCACCGACAGCGATGAATGTGAACTGGAATCCCGCTCTGACATTGAAGCACAGATCTTACTCCATTTTCATGTATTCTCTCTTAATTCACAAAAAAGGAACTATCCTTGAAGAGAAAGTTACGCGGCATTGTAAGGTTCTAGTGAAGCACCTTAAGACTAAAATCATACCAACGACACAAAACAGTGTTATTCTTTCTTCTTTTGTCGGTGATTGTCAATGAGAGGCCTTGGGCTTCTTGCTGAATACCTATTTAGTCGATCGTTGAAACCCAAGGGTACACTCTACGCCCGATGGTTTATCTGAGTCACAAACTCACCGACAGCGTTGAATGTTCCCCCAAGCCCCAAAGCCCCCCCGACCCCCACCCCCTAGCCTGAGAGTGAAGCAATAGCAGGTTGGGAACACTGTGAATATGTGAATAGGACAAGTTGTCAAGGCGGAACCCCTTCCTGCACTTTGCACCCCTTTGACCTTAAGCATTTTTAAGAATGTAGATGTAATTAGTTCTGTATGAAAATACGTTTACTACATATCAGTGAGCTGGTACTGGAGGCTTATGTTTACTGAATATTTAAATATGTGGAATTATTAATATATAGGTACACGGTTGAAATGTCTAAATATAAGGTTGTGTGTGTGTGAATGTGTGTGTGTGTGTTCAGAGAGGAGGTGGGTCAGAGCACAGAAGGAGGGAAATTATTGAAGGAAGGGGGGAAGGGAGACTGTCTGGGTGAGGAGAGTGTTGATCGATTCCAGGCTTGGTATGTTCAGACATGTTGAATGGTAGAGTCAAAGGTCAGCCGCTCTTGTTTCCTATAAGCAAAGACGCATGTGTTTGTGTGTTTCTGTGCATTTGCATCGATAGAGAGGTAGCATACTGCGCATACCAAAACAAGTAACCTTGTGTACAACGTGAAGGCTAAACAAGGAATACCATAGTTTGCATGGTGTCTGGCGTCACTCTGTCGTTGTAGACGTTGGGGGATTTTAGCATTAGAGGGACTGACCTGCTTATAAGCACAAAAAAAAACCCTAGCATGTTAAACACAGAGAAATCACACACAGTCATGAACGCCAAAAGCACACGTGCACACATAAAAAAACACCAATATTACATTAAGAGATTCTCAACTCTGCTTCAACAACAACACGCAAGGCAAACTTTGGTATCAGCACATGCATATAGTTGTAGACACACAATTAAAAGGTGAAGTCAACGTGCGTTGTTTCCAGTTTCAGTGTGTGTCCATACAAGCCTGTCAATGCTGTTGATTCCTGATGCTTATTCTCTGGTCCCGGAGACAAGGTTAGCCGTACCACTAGTCCGTGGCACTGCATTTGAGCAATAGCGCGAATGATAGCGTCCAAGCAAGAGGAGGAGGGGTCAAGACAGACAACTGAGACTGAAAAAAAATGCCCCCACTAACCCCCCCTGGGACTTGAACCGGTGACCTCCCCCTCGGTGAATGAGTTCGAGGGAGGCACAGCCGTTACCAGGGAAGCTTTTTGGGGGCTGGGTGTTTTGGTGTGTGTGTGTGTGTGGGTGCGTGTGCGTGTGCGTGTGTGTATGTGTGTGCGTGTGATTGTGTGTGTGGATGCACATGAGTATAGAGCATGTCTGGATTTAATGCTATATTATATAGAGATAAAAGAGTGAGTTTTTTTTTTTACCACTACTCAAAAGACACATTTCAGCTTGTGTATGTGTGTGTGTGTGTGTCTGTTAGTGTGTGTGTCTGAGTGTGTCTGTGTTATTGATGTTTGAGCTGGATGAGTTAAGTTAATGGTCATGGTGGTATCCCTTCCCCCACTAGTGTCTGGCTGACTGATTCTACACCAAGCTACCTGGGCCAGACTGGATCAATAAATTAATATAATTGTAATTAGCATTTTTTGCCGCCGACTCAGGTCTCACGTAACGTATAGACACACAAAACGCATGTGCATCCCCCACACACCAATTCAGGCTGCTACTAAAGTGAGCATGTAGGTAACATTAATCACACAGCCAAAACACATTTATAAAAATGCCCAGATGTGTGGGGATAATGACAACAAATACCCCACATCAAATACACCAAGTCAACACACATGTGCCCTCCCTTCTTCCATAAAACAGATCCTGCAAGAAGATATGAGATAGAGATGGACACACACACCCTAGAGATACTTCATTGCTGCACCTCGTTGCCCTCTGGTCATGTGAATGAGGAGGAGAGTGGAGCAAACATGGGAAATAGTTAAGAGAATAGTGTTGTCGCTGCTCAGGACGTGTTATATCATTCTATTGCGGTCTCTCCCTGTCTTGTCATTGCATCACGTCCATAGTGGTCAAAGAGCAGTGGACACATGTCACATCAGCTTTGTGTCAACCGCCGGGAAGCCTTCAGGTGGGGACTGATGTCAAACCCACTCCTGTCTCGTTGCGCTCGCAGATAGCCTGGCGTGCCGCACAAAGGACAGTGTCTATTATAAGAAATCCCTGGGATTATGGGAGTGCAAAATAAGAAAAATAAATATAGCGCACCGGAGACATGGATGCAACTTACCAGGTGTCCAGAGCCGAAGGATGCATGGATGCGCTCTGCTTGCTTTCCTTACCATGCTCCGGCGATGACGCCTTGGGTCTTTTTTGTCTTCTTGTGGTCGCCGTTGCATTAAATGTAACTGCGGGTTGTCTGGTGTCTTCTCTTTGTGCTAGTAGCTGCCGGAGAGTGAGAAAAGTGTGTGTCTGTGCGTGTGTGTGTGTGTGTGTGTCTGTGTGTGTGAGAGACAGCGAGAGGGAGTGAGAGAGAATGAGAGAGAGCGCAAACCGGGACACCCATAGACGGTGTCTGCATGAATATACAAATTGTACGTGCTGCTTGGTTTTTCTCTCCAACCCCCTCTGTTTTCCCCTCTCGCCACCTCCCATCCCCTCCCACCCGCCCTCCCTTTGAATGAACCCCTCCTCCACGCGGCTGTCTGGCGCTCTCCTGCCCTCTCACCCGGTGTGTGTCTTTTCCACCTCAGTTCCCCCTTGCCTTACTCTGCTACCTTCAAATTGAATTTAGGTATAAACTCTGCATCTCTCGCTCACATGATGTGCATGATCAGACACACACACACACACACACACAGGATTGTTTTTTGGCAGTAGGCATTATTTGTTTGATGTAAGGTAGAATATAGGCCTAGTTATGTTTATATAGGTTACTGCGATTTAAAGTACAAGAATTATCAATATTAGAATGGTTTAGTTATTGCAAAAGACAAAATCAACGTCAAAGTAGTGATAGAACAATCTCTGTCTCAGAGTAGATTATGAGTACATTTTCCTTCTACATACAATATATTATTTTGTTTAGCTTGCCGCATCAAATGTGCATCAATGGCAAGGAATATAGGCAAAAATAAACTAAAAGTCCACCGAAGCACATGACATCACACATAACCTGCCCTTTTAAATGCAAAGCATACAAGAGACAAGGATGAAATGCAGAAACAGCACATATCATCAGTAGCTAGAGGACAGGATATTCATCACACCGGCTACAATCTGTTACAGCAGCCAATGAAAACCCGGGCACTCCTAATCCCAACGTAGCCCTGGGACACCAATGGGAGACAGAGAGATAGCCTTGAAGAAAAACTTTGGGAATGTTCAATCTGGAGCCTATTTTCCAATAAGTTTAGGTTGAATGGACTAAGGCGGACAAAGGTTAAAAGAGCTTGAGTATTGAGCGAGAACGCTGAAGCCGTACATAATCCACAAAAAAGATGCAATGAAATCCTTTCATTGCACTATATTCTATCATTTTAAAAAGGTTCCCTAAAGATAAGGAAATCAAACAACCTTTTGCTTGATCAATATTTCTTATTGTTTCCCACAATACCAATCTATTGTGTCTCTGAAAACTCATTGCTGCCTTGTTTTGTTGCAGGATACTTCCCTAGTGTCAATCCAACTCTCCCTTACCCAGGTCATTTAGATAGCCCTGAGCTACGCTTTCCGTAGACCAACACAACAAACTCTCTGACCCTAGTGCTCACTCACCTTTCCACTGTTCTCTTCCTGCAACAACTAAACTCAACTCTGGTTGGGCCAGACATGGTTGAACACATTCACAAACCCACCGTCATCAAGCCAGAAGTTACTCTGTAGGGATCCATAATGATCTTATCTAAGCATGTCAGTGGCAAAAACAAGGACTTGTAGAGGACGTATATAGAAGGGTGCTATTTCCCCATAGGAGTACATTGCTATATATTTTTTGCGGATTACGGCTTCATCATTCTCACTCAATTCTGGACCAATCTCAAATATCATTGTTTGCATTAGTCTCTTGGATAGAAAAAAATCCTGAAGGGTTTATCCCAAAGTTTTCCTTTAAGCAAACAGCAAAGTTCTGAAATTGAACAGCGTGTGCAAGCAAGTGACAAGCCATACACATTGTGAGTGGCTTAGTGACTCCAACAGAGAGTGGCCAAGAGAGGCCCTGGTCATGTCCAGCCTGTAAAGATGGACAAAGGGGCTGGGAGACCATGACACAGCTCCGCAAATGTCTTCCAGTGACACGCCTTAAAGAAAAGCTGTAGAGGCGACCACACCCCGTGTAGAATGACCTCTAACGCCCAGTGGTGGCACTGAGCCCTACCGAGTGTAAGCTAACCAAACACCCTCGCATAACCAGCGACTAAAACACTGCTAAGAGTGCGGCCCTTGGCAGCATCACCATTACACACAAACCACTGCTGTGTGGACCTGAATGCCTGCACCAGGCACAAAAGATACAGCACTGCCTCGGACTCACTAGATTAAGGAAGGGGGTGGAAAGCCATAAGCACAATATCACGCAACTGAAAATAACTGCTAATGTTCTTGGGGTGGAAAGCAGGGTTGGGTGTAAACAGCACGAAAAAGCTTTCCTTCTTGAGTACCAGGCAGCTCGGGCTCACAGACTGAGTAGCCAACTCACTGGTGCGTTTGGCAGAAACCAAGGCTAGTAAAGGTGCCATCTTAGAGGATAAAGCACCAACAGTTGCTTAAGACAGAGGCTCGAAAGGGTCTGTGGATATCCAATGCCAAACTGTGGGAAGAGCCGAGGCGTGGTGTCAGCATGCGGAAACGGATTTCACATGTCTAGCCCCTAGCGAGGATTTCTTGACCAATCTGAACCCTTCTCTAGTAGGGACTGTGGCGTGGTGGGTGAATCAGCTGAAGCAAGGGGAATGCATACAAGAGAGCCCACAGCTATGGCGTGTGTGTGCCATCACGTCCCCCTGCCAACAACAAAGAATGATGCTGCGGGGTAAGAGAGAACCGCATCATGTAGCGGGGGGATGGGTGATTTAGCTGGACGCAAACAGTTCCACCGGAACCATCCTGAACCTCTGCCAGATCCGTCTGAAAATGTCAGGATGAAAACACCACTCGTCTCTGCGAGAACCGCCATTGTGGGGGTTCTGCACGCCCGCGATATGCATGGCTTTAAGGCTAAGCATGTTCCTGATAAGTCCACAGCCAGAGCTCGACCGATGCTCAGTGGAGGGCTGAAGAGTACTACTACCCCTGCGTGTTAATATATCGCTGCCTCTACCTACTTTGAGAAGGTGCGCCAGACCAGAGAGTAACTGGATGGCAGGCACTGGTATACGTAAGCCGCACCCATAAAGGCAAATAGCGAAGAAATGTCCTTGTGCCTTGAGAATAGGGACTTGGAAGTCAGCATCCTTGAGATCCAGGGATGTGACCCAATCTCCCTGTCTCACACATCGCTCTGATATTGAGCGTTCTTCATTACCTCAAAGCAACCGAGTTTCAGAATGGTTCGCTTCTCCCCCTGACTTCTTGTGAAACAGGGAGTAGTGAGAGTAAAACCCTTGGTGTGGGGAGTGGGGTCGATGGGGAGAGTATACCATGTATTTGGTATACTCTCAGAAGTCTGAGTTATCTGGCACACACACTGAGCCCTTAAATATAATTATTTTCTTTATATTTGTATCACGTTGGTCATTTTAATGTTTATTTTAAATGCTCTTACACACTTGATTACATTGCTACTTTATTCCAGTCACCAATTTATGAATTACACAGTCTTGCTGTGCGTGCAATACAAAGCAAAGTTGTGTTTTTGTTTTCGAGCTGGTTTGCTAAAGAGGCTAAAGTAGCTAACAATAACAATGACTAGCCAATGAGAAACGGGAAGTGCTGCAAGCCAGCAAATTATGTCACATTCTCGCTAGAGCAGGTCGGACGTACCGGCGTACCATACAAATGGATTGCACCACCACTGGACTATACGGTATACTCTCAGAATTCCGAGGGGGACCGACCAAAAGGGGGCGTGCCTCCGGGAAATGCTGCAAGAAAGCTTGGAAATTTCCCCACTTGCCACTCAGAAGGCTGGTGTCCGAGGCATCTGGAACACACCCTGAGGTGGATTCATTTGCCAATCTCTGCAAAACCAACTTATCAGCAATATTTTATAATTCAATGTCCTGTTCATTTTTTGTTGGCCACATAATGCGGACCAATCACCAATCTAGCCTTTTCTTGAAACCATCACGTGGAATGATGTTCTCTTCAAAGCTGGCTAAACTATATTCACATGATTAGTTAAGAAACAAGCAGGCACTCTCACTTGCTAACATTAGACTCAGAAGCTCAACTTGATGTCCCAGCCCCTGTGCACTCATATATCAATGTTTGTCTCTCCAGCATTACTCCATTAAATGTTAGTCTACCAGGAGTTTATCAGATTTAATTAATTAATGATCTTATTTGAGGGTCTGGGCCCCAGGCAATCTATCAGTTGCTGTTAGAATAGTTCTCCCCCTTGGCTCTGTGATTGGATAGGGAAATTAGTTTCTTGATTGGATAGTGAGATTATATGCCATTAGATACCCATTGGTTATTCATGCAAAAGCATGAAATGTGGGACAAAAGTTTGGTTCCCATAGGTTTGATTTGTTATCGTAGATTTATTACAGCTATAAACGTTTTTCCTCTAACAACAGATAGATGTGTAACTGCAAACCTGATGTGTAACTGAAAACATTTTTGTCGCTGGAAATTATATCTGTTCAAATTCTCACATTGAAATGATTTCACGCAATGATTTAAAAATCTGTTCACGCATTAACATGTGGTAAAACACAGCTACAATACTTTTCACCCTCATTTGATTCCATAGATAACATAAATATCATTAATATCAGCCCCAACCCAAATCACAACCTCCGCGAGCGGGTCTTTGTAAGTGCAAAATAAGCAACCGCATTGTGATTTAAATCAATAGACGTCTACAATGCGGCCTAGCTGTGACCCCTTTGGCCTTCCATATGTGACCAGACATGCTGCCCCCTCCCCCACTGAGGTCTGCCTCTT
>JAOPUD010000089.1:17517908-17540930 GCA_027122715.1 Trisopterus minutus
CACACACACACACACACACACACACACACACACACACACACACACACACACACACACACACACACACACACACATGGGCGACTACAGGCCATGGTTCTGCTTTGGATGGACCCAGACTCGCTGTCGTGAGAAGGATGAAGGGCGTGTGGACCCAGAGACTGATCGGGGGAACACATATTCGGAACTATTCAAACAGCTCGACCTCAATTACGACGGAAGAGTGGACATCAATGAACTGAGGATTGGACTCGCCAGGCGCGGATTACAATGGGATGATGCAGAGGAGGTGGGTGGTCACTGTTAACGAATACAGGCTTATTTATAAAAAGTTATTGATATTAAACTGTTGTCATCTAGTTGCATAATAAACTATAAAGCCCTTATGTTATGCAACTGCTTCACACAAGAGTGTGTCTACACGATTAATAAATAAGTGAAATATAGAATAAATAAAGTAATGTGCCTCAGGCTAAATTATGCATTCAAAAAGGAGAACTTGAAAGCATGCTGGAGATAGATGCATGGTTTAATGTATATTCTCAATAGTGGCAATTGTTAATGTCACAACTAACCCTTGTTGTTAACCTGCATGGAAGTCTGTTAGCCTGCCTGAAGTGGGAATTATCAATTGAACACTCTGTCTATTCAACGTTTCGCATCTGGGTTTTGGTCAGTGCTCTTACAATGGGGGAGCCATGATACAAGAAAAAACCCCACTATTTTCTTCATTACTTACAATGTGTTCCATGTGTAAAAAGTAATTTGTGATATTGAAAATCTATTTCAATCCTAGTTATTCCTTGAGGAGGCTCCAGAAATGAAGCCTGATTCTCTAATAATAATCACCCTTTTGATTGGACAGATTGTGCGACAGGGCGACAGGAACCACGATGGTATGCTGGACTTTGAGGAGTTCTCGGAGTACTTACGAGCTCATGAAAAGAGGCTGTCCCTCATGTTCCACAACCTGGACCGCAACAATGATGGTGAGCACATGCTTAATAATGACAGATGGAACAAATTAACCAGTACAGTGGTTCTAAAACTATTTTACTAATAGACCCATGAGGATATCTTTCGGCCAAGTACCCATTTCACCAGCGAAAAACATTTTGGTGAACGAAAAAATAATAAAATGAAATGTGCTTTTCCCATCACTTCTTGGAACGATCCGATTTTGATAGAGAAAATGGATGGATAGATTGGTTTTAGCTGTGTACAGACCATACCAAGGTTGATTATTCATCCCATGCCCTGCGTCTTGTATTAGGACACATTGATGTGAAAGAGATTCAACAGTCCCTTCAGAGCCTGGGAGTGGAGGTCACCATGGAACAGGCCACCAGGATACTGCAGAGGTGAGCGAGAGAGAGAGCAAGAGAGAGAGAGAGACAGAGAGAGAGAGAGAGAGAGAGAGACCTAACCAAGGAACTGCATATATGAAGCAATCCAGAATTAAGAGAAGTGGTAGTTTGATAGTTGACATCATATTCAGTGTGTCATTCTTACGTTCAGCTTGTTTGTGTATTTTCCCCAGTATGGACAGAGACGGCACGATGTCAATAGACTGGAATCAGTGGCGAGATAATTTCCTGTTCAACCATTTTCAAAACCTGGAGGAGATTGCCCACTTCTGGACACACTCATATGTTCGTCAACCACATTTGTACACCAAGACGTTATGTAAAAAAATATATATGTCTCTCCGTTTAAGGATTTGGCTGGTTTGTCAAGCCCCCAGGTTAACTGTTTGTCTAAGTCCAAATGTAAAACCGCCAGGATTTTTGGTTCAACTCACTCCTCTAGCTGTGGTTAGGGTTAACTCGCATTCCCGAAACTGGGCAGTTGGCAAGCAATTTACATCCATTATAAGGTTAGCAGCTCTCTATGCAGTCCAATCAGTAACTGATTAAACCTCCCCTTGCTACTTATTGAAATGTTGCACTGCATTCAGGATCACTGCCTATAACTTAGCCACTATTTTTGTGCAGAATACACACTCGGTGATACAAGTCGGTGATAGTGTGCAGTCGCAGGTAAATACAGAATCAAAACTTGTGGATTTGTGTATTTGCGGCCACTTTTTGACAAAGTTACCTAGCCAGGGCAGTTTGTGTGTGCTTGGCTAAGCAAGCAAAGATAGAGCTACGGGAGCTGCTAAACAGTAATTTAGGATATAATGGATGTTAATCGCTAACTTTGGTTAATCGTCAATTTTGGATTGCGCCAACACAATATACAATATTAAGTGGAACTTCTGTAGTACAGACTTAAATAGGGATGAGAGGTGGAACACCATCACAGCAGGTTCTCTTATCAGTCCACAGCTTTGAAAAGTAGGGTTTATGCCAAACTGTTATTGGTGAAAATAATGAAGTATGCTGATTTTAAATTGAAACAATGTTTAAACACCAGTGTCATGTCATCTAGATGTTTAACATTGGTGAACATCATACTGTACCGGATGAATTCAGTGAACGAGAGCATAGCTCAGGAACCGTTTGGAGACAGCTGATGGCTGGGGCGATGGCCGGGGCAGTGTCACGGACAGTGACTGCCCCTCTGGACCGACTCAAGGTCTTCCTGCAGGTAAGATCGCGACCGCATGTTAGACCGACCCCGGTCGAGGCGAATGAGTGAGCCTGGGGATAGTGGTTTGGTACGGCCTGGAAGATTGTTGATCAGTAGAATGCATGTTTTTTTGTAACCGTGGGCTACACAAATAGTAAGCTGTTGTATCATGAACCTTTTATTTATCCTCCTCATTGTAACGTGGTTCCCATTGTCCTTAACCCTATGGTTGATCTCCATTCTCTCTCTTCATTTAAGGTACGCTGCACAACTTCCAAGAGGCTTAACCTTTGGGCAGGGTTTAAATTGATCATTCAGGAGGGAGGCATTTTCTCACTCTGGAGAGGAAATGGCATTAATGTCCTCAAGATTGCCCCTGAAACAGCGATTAAGTTCATGGTTTATGAACAGGTAGGGGCAAAGTAAACAGAACTTGAAGTTGAATGAGATGAAAACAAATGACAGAAAGGAGGGTTATTGCTTACAATTCAGCATGCACATTTGCCATCCACGTTGGACATTATTTCTTTAGCATTTATATTGCTGTTTATGTATGTAGTATTTATCTAGGAATAGAAAAAAAGTATCTAGGAGTAGTAAAAAAATTGTAAAACCCTGTGAAAGGTGTGAATTGGAAACAATGAATCAAACTGAGATGTAATGCATTCATTCTTAAAATGCCCCTTTGTCTGTTCCCTGTTTGTCCTGTAGATCAAGTGCCGAATCCGGAGTAGTCGTGAAGGGGGCGCACTAAGGGTACAGGAGAGGTTTGTTGCTGGATCCCTAGCCGGAGTTACCGCCCAGACTTTAATCTACCCGATGGAGGTTTTACATTATTTTATGTATCATCTCTCTTTTTCTGTTTGCTGTATTTCGGACATACACGCATTCCCTACACACCCACCTTATACGCGTCTCCTCTCCTGTACAGGTGTTGAAGACTCGTCTTACCCTCAGGAAGACAGGGCAGTACAGAGGGATTGCGGACTGCGCCGGGCAGATCTTAAGAAAAGAAGGCATACTAGCGTTCTACAGAGGATACCTGCCCAACATGCTGGGCATCATACCGTACGCAGGCATTGACTTGGCAGTGTACGAGGTATGTAGGTGGATGTGTGTAGTATGTTGATGGGTGTAGTTAAAAATTAATGATTAATATGATGTTAACAATTATACTTCAATACTTCAATTCACCCCGCCATTAACTTCTCCATGCCGTGTCTGTCAACAATCCCACCACCCCCCATCGGTCCCCCCTAAACCCACATCCCCCAAAGACTCTGAAGAACGCGTGGCTCCAGAGGTATAGCAAAGGCTCTGCAGACCCAGGAGTGGTGGTGCTGCTGGGGTGCGGTACCGTCTCCAGTACCTCCGGACAGCTGGCCTCCTACCCTTTGGCCCTGGTCCGAACTCGCATGCAGGCTCAGGGTGAGGGCAATACTACAGAATCAAACATTCCCAATAACATTCAAATAACTCAGCAATCACTCGTGTAACATTATCGCTTCCTTTCTCTCCTAGCAACCGGCGAGGGTCAGCAAAGACTGTCCATGTTGGGGCAGTTTAAACACATCATGTTCCACGAAGGTGTGCCGGGGCTGTACCGAGGCCTGACGCCAAACTTCCTCAAGGTCATCCCTGCGGTCAGCATCTCCTATGTGGTGTACGAACACATGAAAAAGATTCTTGGGGTGGGCTTCAACTGATGGACAAAATGGCAAACAATAGTTGCTTATTATGGAGAATGTCTCCAAATAATGGGATAT
This sequence comes from Trisopterus minutus, assembly GCA_027122715.1. Lineage (NCBI taxonomy): Eukaryota > Metazoa > Chordata > Actinopteri > Gadiformes > Gadidae > Trisopterus > Trisopterus minutus. The sequence continues at coordinate 17,522,246 of JAOPUD010000089.1, forward strand.
TGACCTAGACAGTTTCAAACCTTGGATGCATTTTGAACATGAATGCTTTGGACTGCAAGTGCTTTTTTTGTAAATGCATGCTCTTCTTAGAGTATTAAGTAAAAAAAACCGAACCCTATGGAAGCCTAGAGATGCTGTGAGTGGTGCAATAGTTCTGTGACCTAAACTTGATTGCTGTAGACTACATTTCTACATTGGCATACATAACGATTGTAAATATGCCTTCAGAACACTGTAGCAATCAACCATAAGTATCTCATTTGCATTTGACCACCACTCAGGGGTGCTGAAGGGCCAATGGGGGACTGCAAAAGGGGTGTGACTTTGGCCACAAAAGTGGTTTCCAACCTTTGACTTTAGGTGTACCACAATGGTTCAAGCCACCTCGCCGACCATCTAATAGGAAAATAGTAAAAAACAAATATACATGCAATGGCTGAACAAAGAGTTGCTGCGCTCCTTTTGTACACAATTGTAAGAAGGTCATGGTCAGTGGGAAAGAGTCAGCAGAGATGCTTATGCTTCCCCAACCTGATTGTGTTTCTTTAGCAAACACAAATTAACACATGGGATCCAATGGAAAACACAGCCATTGGATCCCACACTATTTTTTGAATAAGTACAATACAATAAAATATTAAAAATATATTCATTTAAAATGATCTGTATTCTTTGCCTATTATTGTCAATTTGTCTATTTCAAGAATAAAATCCCATGGAATTTAATTAATTAGTAATAAAATGGTCTAGATAACTGTGTTGACCATCATATAACATGTTCTCCCTGTTTATGGGGAACACGACCAACTGGCTTCAGTTGCCTCTGATGATGAGAAGGGGTAGTAAAAGTAATTATTTGTAACCTAGGAAAATAGCACACTGCAGCAAATCAGGGAGGCTGGACATGCCAGTATCTATCTAATAATGATTATTATTATGATTATTATTATTCCTTTAGGTTAATGTGGTTGTGAATGACAGCTGGATTAAGCAGCCTCACCCGGCAGAGTCTGAATGGACTATGGGGCTGGGTGAGTCTGTACACTGTACGCTGTGCCCATTCAATAATCAGTGTGCAAAGGTGAAACCAGCCATCACCAAACAAACACGCAAGAGGAGATCTCCTGCATGGCAACATGGAGCACCAGGTGCTTTATAATAAACCGGTTCCATCCACAGCCCCCTGAGTCCTTTTGTCTGGAGCAGCCCAGCAAAAGTAACATAGGTGGAGTGTGGCAGCCACCTGGTTGGCGTGTAGTCACAGACAGCTACAGCGTGCTGAGATGATGCATTTACTTAATTTCAGTCAGAACCTGCACCTGCAGAACCTGCAGAAGATTGCCATGTGTCTGTCAGAGACATTATCCTCATCTAGTTAAATAAGATTCTGCTCCGACCAGCACTATCCTCCCACCCAGGGCCAACTTATCCAATTTGGCAAAATCAACCTGATCTTGTGAATTCAAGTAACAAATGAAGGATATTGCCTAAATGTCTTTCAAGTTCAACAATTCAATCCTCCCCTACAAGTTAGGGTTAGGGTTAGGCAAGTTTGATATCAATACAAGCATGATTCTCACGATCTTGAGAACTAAATAGGTTATGATGAGACAAAGAATTCATAGTTTTGTTATAACAAAAAGATTGTAGTGGGGTTGGTGCGGAAGCTACTTGGGACTACAGCAACACAGGCAGGGCCGGTTTTATAGACTGCTCTGATGAAGGGGCCAATATCCTTGGGCTTCTTTGGAATAGGCACTTATTGATGCCTACAGCGTGCTAACTGTAACCTGCCTTAAACAAAACCAGCCCATGCATTTGATGCTACTGGAGGAAAATCATTCAGCAGTAGACCCTGTGACATGGTACTGTACGCTGCAGGTTTTACTAGTTTGATTGTCAAGAGTTTTCATTTACATTGCCAGACGCTTCCTGGTCAGCATTAAAGGGTGTGGCAAGTGTCATATCATGCAGCTGTCATCGGCTAACATCAAACAACTCTGACTGCTTTCTTTTCACACGATTTCAGGGATCTCGTTAGTGCATCCCAAACTTTGAAACATTGATCGAAAACTATTCATACTGCGTTGTTGCGTTTTTTATAACCTAATGGATCTTGGACCTTTGGTCCCAGCCCCCTTACCCCACCCCCCGCCCTCGTGTGGGGGGGATTTATTTTGCAAATCCGCTCCGATAAATTATAGGAATTTGCGTCAACACTGGAAATCCGTCAGCATTTTCTCCATGCCGTTTGTGGTATTGATATGCAATATGCATTGAGATGCAAAAAAAAATTGCAATTGTATTTTTTTTTTATGAACGAATCACCGACGGAATCCGGCAGCATCCACGTCAGCGCTGCCTGCGTGTATCTTGGTTGAGGGCGTGTGTGCGCGTGCCCCGCTTACAAACGTCTTCATGTCACACCAGGAAGTGCACCGTAATATCGGCTCTGCCACTACACCGAAACAGTGCAAGGTTGTTTACCTGTTGGAAGAGACCAACCATTCCATTACGTAAAGCACAATTCCGTTGTGCCAAAGGACAAATACGTACTTCATGTAGGCCTAATTCAATTCACTGAACACGAAGTAAATAAAGGGAAAAACAAGTTTTCGTTGAGTCCGTTCAAGGTAAGGCTTTTCCTTAGCTTCCTGAATTGATAGTGAATGGACAGGTGTTTCGTTTACCTTCAGTTTAGTGGAGCGAGTGTTATCTTTTGACAGCTAGCTACCTGTTCATGCTCGTGGAGGCATACGTTTGTTTGTTTGTTTTCCCCCGGATTTCCGGGACACCGTCCTCACTAGAAATCGGTGGTAAAAGGAGAGTGCTTTCTAAAGCAATATAAAAATGCACACTTGTTATTGTAATATTGGAACCACATCTATATGTATATTACATGTATTATATATATTTATATTGGTGTATATATGACAATTAATTAATAACGAATGCCTGTTTATGCATCACGTTCTGAACTTTGATCTGGACCTGGAGTAAAAGAATGCAGAATGCTGTATTATAATATTTTCCCCTACAGACCTATCTTTTGGGCGATGGCAAACTCCGCCCTGGGAGAAATGGGCAGATATCTAAATGAGATGGTGACCCTTTTGGAAGATGGCCAGAGGTATGAGCCTTCAACAATGAAATAATCAAGATTGAATGCAAATGTGACTTTTTGGTCTGACTCACTGAAGTCTTATAGTGTATGTGTTCTGTATTATGTCCTTGCTGCTAGATCATGGTGCAGCAGTTTCACAAATCCATGTAGTGGAATGTCTTAACATTTTATTATTTATTATTATTTTTTTTTACATTTAGTTTTGTCAATCTCTAAACCTTTAAAGATATGTTATGCTAGATTTCCACGTTAAACTATCCAAAAAACGACTAGGCCTATTTTATATATTAAAGTTGTGTACTTTCATTTAACCAATTGTATCCAACAATGTTCAAACACAGAGAAATCCATAGTCATGGTAACGGTCCCATTGGATTTGGTCATATTAAAATGGAGTCGTAATCCCTTAACACTTGACTTCTGGGGTAAACATGCTAAAAGAGTAATCCAGTAGTGATCTATTTATATTATATTCAATATCGACCAAGCTAAGATGTGCGACTTTGGAGGGCTGCAATTTGTTGTCTGTCGGACTTGTTTGACCGCATTCTCATTTGTCAGACTGGAGTTACTTTCATAAGGAAAAAACGCTTTTTGTGTGATAGGCTATATTGTGTGAGAAATAACATTCATAATTAATTACAATTATATTCAAGGCTCCGTAGTTTGTTTTAATTCTATGGTTCGATTGCCTATAAGACTTGCAAGACAGGTCAAAACACCCCGGTTTTCACAACTTTGAATTCGCCCAACTTAAGGTTGACCACTAGTCTACGTAGTGAACATATACTTGTCTACAAACAAATTAATACCATGTCAATTAAGTGGTTGGCTTTACAGCATTGGCTAAAAAAGGAGGGCAAAAAGTGTTTTGGAATTTTAAAACCGAAATCGTCAGTTATAAGTTCTTTATTAAAAAAGATTCTGCGATACTCTATCGACAATGTTCGATCGATGTTAAACACCTTTTTGGTGTCTGAATGTATCAGACTTGGCACCTTGGCATGCATCGCGGCATCCATTGCGTTCCAACCATCCCGTTATATCAAACTAAACCCTAGAATCTAATCTTCCAAGGTATTGTCCTTCTACTTGGCCGGGGGGTGGCGCCCCATGGCTCGCCTGCTGTGACCCTCTTTATATTGAAGCTCTACTGTCACCAGGTCAGACTCGGGCCAGAACTGAATCTGAGACCCACTGACTTCCTCCAAACAGCACCTACGTGATATTGAGGCAACAATGTAGAAGGAAAGGGAAGAAGACAAATGAAACAATTTACCTTGAGGATGAGGTCGAGTCATGTCAAGTGCCGTGCAGGATTTGCACTGATAAAAGATAATAGGAATTAACTTGTAAAAAGGATGCATGGCTGGAGAGACCCAGGTGGGATCGATCGATCGATTGATGGATAGTAAATTATGTTTATTGCATACTATATTTTGACAAAGGTGTGTGTGTGTGTGCAGAGAGTTGGCAGTGGAATTGGAGACGGGGTCCCTAAGTAGAACCAGCTGCCCAGGTCCCCTGCAGGGAGAGTAAGACATTTAATCAAATGTTTATGCTATCTTATGGATGTTTTATGTATTCATGTATTTCTGTTAAATACTTCAATATATAATGTAAATACTGTCCTTTCTCTTCTGTTTTCAGTGGCCAAAATGTTGCAAACATTTGTCATCTAGTCCAAGACCTTATGTGTGAAGATACAGAGGACAGTGATAAACAGAGCCACAAGTACATGTTCAGAATAATGAAACTTGCCCTGCATCATATTTCTATTATCTCTGAGGTCTTTTTTGTAATAATAAATCGGTTTTAATATACAGTACGTTACCGCTGCCTTGACAGTCCAAAATAAATTCTAGTCTTTTTGTAGACCAGTACATCTTCTGAGGTTTATTTTTGTATATTTGTTCCTTGTAGGTTATATTGATACTCTTTGATGTATGGTTGTAAAGAAAGGTTTTTTTTGTTACCTTTTTGAACTAGAAAGGTACCGTATGTGTCTAGAGGCAGAGCTCAATGTATTTGAATATGTCTGTTATTCAGCAGGTTGCAAAATATGGGACAAAATGGCCACATGGCATTGCTGGGCCACTGCCTGACCGCCTACCTCTCCATGCTCAACAAAGACGGATTCCGCAAGCTGACCACACGGATACTTTCAGATACCACACTCTGGCTCTGTCGTCTCTTTAGGTTTGTGTGTGGGCGTGTTTTTGTTTTTGTGTGTATTTCATAGTCAAAGGAGACGTAATGTCTACAATCATAAATAATATGTGAGAAAATAGTTTTAGTCCTATATACTGAATGTTGTCCATGTTGAATTGCTTGTTTTGGTAGTTGAATATGTATATCAAATGACGTCTTTTGCTCTGCTCGCTAAAACTAACTAGACGTGAAGGTAAGTTTCTGGCAAGTAGAAACTCAATATCACGCCTTGAGCCCGATGAGATGGAAGCCTTTTTAATTCTTTATTTACTTCCAATGGACGGCAAACATTGACAAAATAAATGTTTCCTCAGACTCAAGTTTCTGACACTAACCCTGACCACAATTCTACTTGCCATCAACTGTAGCTCTAGTGTCTGTCCTAACACGAGTTACATCACGTTCAAGTTAGTGTTTCGGTGTGCATGTTGATGAGTCCAGCTGTAATTTTAAATCTGAATTGTAATTTTTTTATCTATTCGACGCGCATTCATTCCCCCAATGTATTAACCAGGGGTGCCAACCTGAGAGTCGCTCTATACTGTATTTGTGGAATTTGATGGAAGTACATTTCACACCTGACTGAGACGTGTCCTCCAGATATGAGAACAGTTCTGCCTTCTTCCACGAGGACGACCGAGAGGGGCTGGTCAGGGTCTGCAGGCTGGTGCTCCACACGCTTTATGAAGACTACGCCTCTGAGGGATACGCCGCCTTCGGCTCTGCCCAGCCCATCGTCTACCAGAGCACCTCCTCCAGGCCAGGCCTGGGACAACACGTCTGCAACCAGGTATTACACGTGTACACTGCACAGCACGCACACTAGACTAGTGTTTTCATCAAATGCGTTAAAAACAAAATTTATTATAGGTATTCAAAGTGTCTGTGGATGCCAATTGTATTTGTTTTCAAATATGTAAGGTGTACATTTGACTTGTGTATCACCGTAAGCAGAACTCCAAAATGGTACCCCGTTGCCTATAGGTGGCGCTATAATCTATGGCCAAAGTCAAATGATTGAGGAATATTTCGGAAATTTGGTAAATTGGTGCCTGATTAAGATTTAAACTGCAAAAGCTTTTTAAGCATTTAGTGTGTGTGGTCGTGGGTGTGGTCACAACTTGGCTGCATGAAATCGATCCTTGTTGATTGATCAACGACAATTTTTCCTTCCTAGCTTGGGTTGCCCCTTTCCAGTCTATGCACTGTGCCGTGTAACACTGTCTTTGGGTCACAACACCAAATGGTGAGAAACTTCTAAAACATTTTTTATAAAAAGACGATATAACTCAACCCAACATCCCGAAGGGTTTTAGATTTATTTTCCTGTTTGTTCCTTCTAGGATGTAGCCCTACTGGAAAAGCTTATCAAGGAGGACTTGGATGCTGGGAAGCTACCCTTACTGCTGATCGCCAATGCAGGTAACTGGAATGGTCTTCCTGGCACCTTGAATCAGCACGAGGAAGTGGATTTTACAAAATACAGTTTATTGGTAACTGATGTTTTAGTTGAGTCATGACTATTGACACAACTGTAATCAACTGTTAACATGGTTTGATCACACAGACCGGTGTTGTCCTTTTTTAAGTCACTTTATCCATTTACCCCCCCCCCAGGTAATTCGAGTGTGGACCGTGCATACAGGCTGGGCCGTCTAAGGGAGCTCTGTGAGCAGTACAGCATGTGGCTCCATGTGGAGGGGTTAGTCCTTTCCTTCCGCTGTTTTGGTAGAAATGCATAGTGTGTAGAACACAGGCATTGAAAACCGTAGGGGCAAATGGTGAACCGTGAGAGCATGTGTTGTGTATTGTCACTGATTGACCGTGTTTCATTTGTTTCAGGGTCAGCTTGGCAACACTGGCTCTTGATGATGTGTCATCCAGCGTGAAGGTAAGTAAGCATCAGAACAATTAAATAAATTAACATTTAATTTGAATGAAAACATGGCCCATTGGCTGATCAATCCTTTAAACTTTAAATTCCATAAATTCAATTTAAAAAGTACAAAAACCCATACAATCTTGACATCATTTGATTTTCCTAACCTTCCAGAGAGCCATCAACTGCGACAGCATGACTCTGACGCTGGGCCCATGGTTAGGACTGCCTGCGGTGCCAGCCATTACCCTCTACAGACATGAAGACCCCGCCCTGGTAGGCTTGGAGTAGTGGTGGAAATATGCCTTCCTCTGTCGTCAATATCTGATCTCGGCTCCAGCGTTCCTAATACATTATAGCCTAAATTCTTGGGAGAGTCTGGGCCGGAAACCAGGACCGCAAGGGCAAGAGTTACACATTATTTACTGAGTTTAATAAGAATATTTCTATAGTCAGTGTTGATTTGAAACCCTTACAGGGTCTTACACTTTGCCAATTACACACTGACAGATCCCTGCCCCCAAGAACATGATTGGTCGAAACTATTACAGGCGGAATAAATTGAAATGCCCCGTTCACACAGAACTGATCTGGCGTCAGACCAAATTGTGTGACTACTGTACAACAAATTCATTTTATTATATTACTGTTGTAAAGCCTTCTGTGACAGGTGCTACATGTGTACATCAACTTTACTCTGTGGGTCTAATCTATGCTTGCTAATCTGACTTTGTTTTGTGTCATCCTCATTCTTATCTCTCGTCTCCCTGTGTGTCGCCATCTCTTGCCCTCAGTCGCTGGCAGCCGGACTCACCGCCAGCCAACCGGGGGAGAAGCTCCGTCCTCTGCCCCTCTGGCTCTCCCTACAGCTTCTGGGAAACGACGGCATCGTCCATAAGATCAGGCACGCCACTGATCTGGTGAGCAGCAAACAAAACATGATGCTAACTCTGCTTTTAATCCAAGATTCGCAACGTGTGCTGTGTGCAAATAGGAAAAGGAGTCCTGGTATTCTCACTTGATATTCAACAACAACTATTGCATTCATAATATGTCTGCAACATCCCAGCATGCTGTCACTTTTTAAAGAGTTTTTTTCCTTTTATAAATGTATCTATAGTTGAGTTTATGTATAATTCATGCTTTTGTAATATTTTCATAAATGGTATAAAAGCCTAGCCTAAGCCTAATAGGCTAGCGGCCTTCTGCAAATAGTGGACATCATCCGCAAAGCAGCCCATGTTATTACATTGATTTGCATATTCCTGACGCTTTATACTGTAAATGGTTAACAGACCCCACAGCTACGAGAAATACATCTTGATGATCCTATCAGTAGAATGGAAAAAGGCTAAGGTATAAAGTGCATATCGATAGCATCTGGCAAGAATATCGGGATGGAAGATGGAAGAGCAGGGCTGGCCTGGTCCATCCTTAACTGGGAGATGAGGTGGTTATGTCGGAGGTGTTGGAATGCAAGAAGGGGGTGCTCAGCCGTCTGGAATGTCTCCACAGGAGAGACAGCGGGAATGTTATTGTGTAGAAGAGCTGTTAAACCGAGGCCGACTCCCTGAAATTGGTCGCTGAAGATCCCAAGGCACTTTAGGCAAGAGTAGGGGTGCTTACCTCGGTGTCCCAAAATCACCAACCTGGCTCTTTTATTTCCGCGGCCACCAAGTCATTCTCTGGTCTTCAATTCAATAGTTTAATTCCTCAGCTTTCCACTGTGAAGGCCATTGTGTGTTGAGCATTTTGGCACAAACAGACAATGCAATGCCTTTTATTATAATGTGACTTGACCCTCACAGAAGATTCCCCTTGATTCTGAATATTTGTTTATTTTCTCTTTGTTGGATACTGACTGTTCGCCATGTGTTTCTTCTTTGCAGAGTAAACAGCTAATGGAGAGGCTGAAAACGGTTCCATCCATTAAAACATCGGTACGTGAGCTAACACATTTTTTATCTTAACTTTATTAAAATCTTCTTTTGCAAATAATCCACGGAGAAGATTAGAACTTGAAGATCAAACATTTCTTTGTTATACTCAAAAGGGTTATTTCTTTGTTTCCACAAGATTTTACTATTTACTATTGGCAAAGTAATGTTCTGTTCATTACAATATTTTTAAAGTAGAAACCAGATTGTCTGTTGGTATTGGAGGACATTTTCGATGTTATTTGATTGTGGTTTATGGATTAAAGAACTTTTGAAGTTTAATGCTCAGTGTAGTAAGGTGCGAATTCATTGTCTTTAATTTGAATGTCATTCATCAATCAATTGATAGGACAAATGAGTGCTAACGTTAGCAATAACTAGTAATTTTCGAAAAATAGCCAAAAATCCTATATTTAAGAATTATGACACACAATGCCCCTTAAAGCAGAACATTATACTTTTCCTATTAACATTGTTTTGTAGGATATGCTTGATACCGAGATCTCTCTCCAGGAGGCTTTGACTATGGTAAAGGACCAGCTGCTAATCCCATCGTAAAATGTTATTTGTTCTGTTTCGCTCTTTTTGGGTTCCTTCTTAACCACTTTTGTAATTTATTGCTAACTTAAGGGAACTTGTTATGGAATTAACAGTGTAAAGCTGTGCTCGACTCAGATCTCCCATTAACAAACCTGAGTAGTCAGGCCTGGCCCATCGTTGTCTTATGCTTATATTATACGATATGTTATTATATTTGGCTCAATGATATCGTATTTCTTAGGACTTTTGCGTCATTCAAACGCATTTAAATAATAACTTGGCATGTTCGGGATTCCCACAGCTGTCTATATGTCTGTCCATATGTCTTTCTATATGTCTGTTCATGTCTGCATTCAATTATACAGAAGATTTAGGCCATTAACCTTTTGTGACATACCAAAAAAAAAAAAATACAGATATGAAATGTAACAGTGGTCGTTCTCTCTGGAGACTAGAACTCTGTTGATTACACATGGTAATCAAATCAGAGCATGACAAAACCTGATTTAGAAAACATATAATCGTTTGATTAAATACATGTGATTGATGCTTATCACCACATAGAACAAATGTGGCACCATTCAATTTATCAGCACAAAAATGCACTAGCGACTATCCGAGGATCATTTTCATCAGTGCATGTTGTATGACACTGACAGCTGGACAGTGCCACGGCCATTACACAAAAGAGTTGTCAAACAAACGATGAGGACATTTATTGAAGGCAAAACGCAGTACAAAAGATTGCACACAGAGGACTAAGTCAAACCCCCACCCACCCACAGAAAAAAACATTGTAAGAAAACGCCACTTGTATGCTTGGCATTGATTTAGTTTCAAAGTGGCTTCCTAATGTAATCAGCGGTCTGTAAAAGCTGTGGATTTCCAACATCGCCTGGTATGTTGTGCCTTCTAACATCTGAGCTCTAACCATATGTTGGCTACACATTGCTTGGGTTATCAAACCAAGTCGTTATGTGTACTCAATGCCTCCCGTTTGTGTGCAAGGTGCTTAACCTTTGTCTTTTTATCTGTGTACAACAGGTGGAGAATGATGTCAGCTCTCCGGAAGTCTTGTTTCGATTCTCACAGGAAACAAGCTCTGGTAAGGGTTGCAGCTCTGACCATATAAACGTTTGTATTGTTAGTTAAGCATTTGTATGAAATCTGGCTTGACGAAAAAATGTAAAACTGGATCAAACATTCGCACACAGGGTTGCCGGCAGGCTGTTGCTGGATCCTGTGTGATTCTTCAGCCTCAGTTTTCTAGTGATTCAAAGTTAGTTAGTAGTCGTAAATCTTCCACAGAGCGGCTGAACCTGACCATCCACCTGGTGCTGTCCTATTCTATTTGTTTTCTCTTGTCAGGAGCATATAATGATTTGGTGGAGGGATGCTGCACAGAGGACAGGGACATCATGGACACGTTTAATCGATGGGTATGTTTTATACCATTTTGGCATTATTTGCATCATGATTTGTGAATGGGATCATGTGTAGCAGTAAAAAGACCTGACAACAATAGGTGCGTTCCGACTGTGCGACTTCTTGAAAAGTGCTTCCTTGTTTTGGCCACACTTAGTTCCTCTCGGCGTCCGTTCCCATACAGGAAACTTTTGTAGCGGCTTCCCAACGGAGTTCAAATGTGACCTAATTACTTCTGCAACACTTTTTAGTCTTTCATGATTATTTAGCACTTTATCGCGTTTATATTGGATTATATAGCGTTTAAACTAAATTATACATATTAATTTTGTTTGTTTTGTACATGTTGTGGCTGTGTCGAGTTCTACTCACGTCATATCCCGCCTCAACCGTATCCAGTAAGCGTTGAATAGTTAGGAGCGGCTCCGAATGCTCCTACCCCCAGGCAAGGACTACCTGAGCCGCTAACTGAGCCTCTAAACAGTGAAGTTGGGCGGATCCTCTCTCCCAAGCCACACCCATAGCGGCTCACTAGAGGGAAAAGTCCCTCAGTCGGAACACGGCTAAAGTAGATAAAGTTAGGGGCTGAAATGGATTGAAGGGTTACATGTAAATCATTCATCAAACTGCCCAATGTTTGCAGCTGGGCGAACGCTTGGCCCAGCTGGTGCCTGTCAGTGGGGTGGATGTTGTGGAGCTGGAGGATGACGGCACTTGCGTTCGCTTCAACCCTTTAATGAATGCTGCAGGTAGATCTCTTAACATGTTGACATGTGAACATTATTTACTCATTTAGCTTTTCAAATGCTGAGGATGGCTGACATTTAGAATGCATTTATTATCTGGATTTCCATCAAGATCTTTTTGTTTTATGCATATAAATATTTTGTACTTTTTAAAAATTGACTTTAAATGATGAGCGACTACAACGTTAGCCCAAGGTAGGGCCAGTTTTGCGAACTTGTTTGGTTTTTTAATTTAAGCTATCGACCACATCACTTAATCCGAGATATCCATTTGCAAGCAGGGAAGTCTTACACCAGATCTGGAAGAAGAGGTTAACATGACATAACGTGACACAATTTCCACCCCCCCCCCTCTTAACTATCCACCGTGTCAGTGCTGGGGACCCAAGCGTCAGATGTCGAGGCACTGGTGGGCAGGCTGCTGGAGCTGGTCCCTGTGCTCTCCTCAACGCTTTGCCTCAGAGAAGAGTTCAGGCGGGAGGTGCAGCGCCACACACCCTTCCTCAGCCATATAGAGGACCTCAACTGGCCAGGCCTGGGCATTGTCAGGTAATAACTCTACAATATAGACCTTATGGAGTATGTTATAGTTGTATTTTAAAATCTAATCAAAACACTACAATAATCATTTGGACAATGTGATAATTATGCTTTTTAAGCTGTTCCTGCGTTGAAATGAATACATGAGACTATGCTGTGTCTTCTGCCATCAATGTGATGGTCTTTCACTCTGCCAATAAATGATTGCTCTTCCATTCCTATTCTCTAATAAAATATTAACTAATTTGAAGTACTGAAGGTACACGGTATAGCCAGAGTAGCCTATGCAAATAGATAAAATGTGTATTTTGATACCAATGGTTGTGCATCTGATTTTAGGTATAACCCTCAATGGTTTGCAGAGGTGTTGGAGGACAAACAACTCCAGGAAGTGGAGAAGATGAACTGTGAGCTCATAAAAAAATTGCAAGAGCAGGAAACCAGCATCAGCTTTTCCTCGGGTACATACCGGCGTCGTTCACTGTTCCTGGGTATTTGGAATCGGCTGTATTCATTCCAAGCTAATAATCGAAGCACTGACTCCTCTGCAGGCCCAGAGTACGGGACATCCAGTGACTGTATCTTTGTTGGCATGGTGACCGAGGACCTGGTGAACGAGGATATTTCACATCTGGTCAATACAGTGGCTGCCCTGGGGAGGGAGATAGAGGAGAATGGAAAGGTAACCACAACTCGCTTTAGGGTTAGGGTGCCTTGGTTTAATAATTGTTTTCTGTAAAAAAAAAAAAAAAATCATACCCAGGTATCATAGACATATACAGTATGGGCAAACTTAAAAAAAACAAAAACTTGCAAATATTGGAGTGCAATTTATTTTATACTACATAACAGCTTAACTTACAACTATTTCTTTCGAATGCAAATGACCAGCCAGCGAGAGTAAACAAACCCTTGCACATGTGTAGTTTCTTACTTGCAGGAAGATTTCTTAAAGGTTGTGTGTAGAATTTTGTGGCATCCAGTGTAACATACTTGGCATACATTTAATATGATATAATATCGGTTAATAATATACAATATTAAGTATGTTTTAATGAGTGTATAATCACATGATGATGTTGTGGGTTACCTTAGATCTTCCCTTTATATCTACTTAGGGAGTGTGTCCTTTTTCACATAGCTGTTTCCTACAACATGCAAGTGAACATATCGCCTATGATAAAGATACACAATTATATATACACAATATACCAACTGGCACCTTACACAACACAGGCCAGTTCAGGCCCCTGTAGTCGTTGGAAAAGGAGAGGTGGATCGGGGTATTCATTCAGTCTGCTGTTGCTACAACATTTTTTCGATGTTTAAGAGACCAATGTATTTGATTTAAAATTTGCCTCTAACAAACGTTTTTCAAATCCTGAATTGTTTGCTATAAAACATGAAGAATGTGAGAATATATAGCATTATACAGAGTTGCATGGCTGACTTGTTTCCCTGCCTTGCAGTTATTTGAGAACATGGCTGAAATTGTGCAGAGAGGCATCCAGGAAGCACAGTTACAGCTGCAGAAGGAGAGTGAGAAGAGAATCCTTGAAGAGGTGTGTTTCTTCACCTTATTTTCTAAGTAACAAAGTGTGTGTGTGCATGCGTGTGCGTGCGTGTGCGTGCGTGTGCGTGCGTGTGTGTGTGTGCACTTTCACCAGTGATCATATTATGATAAAAAATGTAATGCGTCAAGTTGTTTACTGCCTGTCCTGATGTTCTTCTAAAAAGCAGTTTCAACCCCCTGGAATCGAAAAAGAACAAAACAATCTATTATACAACCCAATCACAGAGACTGTGTGATGCCCTTGTTATGAAGCCCATGTTGTAACCTCCCCATCCAGTAAATGGCCATTTTAACGTTTGTACGAGTTTGCATCACAGCTGTATATTGCTTCTTTGGGTTTGCCTGGTTACCAGAAATTGAGACAAAGAGACTTTTAATGGTTTTTAGATGGGTGCTCACTGTGTCATTGTACTAGATACGAGAAAGTGAGTGTTTGTGTGCGTGTGTTTTCTAATTTTGTTATGTATTCGATTTGAGTATACATTGTTCTTGATGTGTATGGACTGTGTGTAGATTCATTCTAAAGGTTGTATCCTTTTACTAAACTCCAGGGACTGTTGAGGCAGCTTCCTGTGGTCAGCTCTGTGCTGAATTGGTTTTCCCCCTGGGAGGCCTCAGTAAATGGAAGGACATTCAACCTGACGGATGGTGAGCTATCTCAGCGTATTTGTTTGTTCAGGGAACAGTATATGAATGAATCTCATTATTTCTCTTTCCGGCCCACTTATTTGGATTTATTAAAAAATCTGTCGCCATCGAGGAAGCATTATTTCTAAACACTTGATTCAAATGCATTAGCAATATTGTTTAGAAAATGTAGCTAACTGTTTGCGTACGAGTTGGTACGCAAAAGGCCTTTGTGACGTTTGATTACTCTCCTAAAGACAAAGGTTGGGAACCACTGCATTAAATAACCTTATGTTAAATTCCTTAGGACTATTGGACTCTACTGAACCTACCTACTCCAGTAAAGCCCAAACAACTGCGCTCCATCCGCCAGACACACCAACACCATCGTCCAGCAGACTGCAAGGTAGAGTTTGGCCAATAATCAGTCTTCTCTGTTTTCTTGACAAGCCTATACTGCATAAAGCAGTGCTCATAAAAAAAGGAGAATACCAGGTTATAGTCATAGAAGAAGCCCAAAGTGATATTTTGTGGGATTCTTTAAATAATCGACTTGCCATTCAATGCTGGGTTTGTAGTTAAGTGTTTTTTTTACATATTGTCAGAGTTAAGTGTGATATAGGGAGAAAGAACTGATTGTGGGCTTAAACTAAAGATGCATACAAACTTATGTCTAGTGTGTGGTAACTTTTCGAGTAAACACACACACAATGTTGTTTGTTTTTCTAGGTCGCAAGTTATTTCGCCATTCCGAAGACACGGGCACTGTGGCCAACCCAGGCAGGGAATCAGTAGAAGCTGCAACGGAAGAGGGCGACTTGGCTTTCATGCCCGCAGCAGCCATCAACACCAACCCCTTTAGCCCTACCTCTCCCAGTCCTCCCTCTGCTGATGCAGACCAGACCCCAGAGTCCCACTCCGGGCTAGTTGTGCAGGAAGACGATTCCTTGACCTCCAATGAGGGGCGGGTGGATCAGACGGCCAGATAGGGCAGCTCTTCTCTTGTTTTTTTTTGTCCCACAGGACCAGTGGTTCTCGTCTGTCAAAATCGTGATTTTGTTCATGTCCGATCAGATCACCGATTCAACGGTTGGGGTCTCGTATTTGAGCTCGGGGCTAGCTCACTGCAGCAATGGTGAATAGTGATACGTCTCTGTGTCGCCCGAAGGTCTATGTCAGTTTTTTTACATATTTTCTTCCAGTTATGTACTACTAATAAGGGCATTGGATATTAATCCAAAATCTAGCACATTGTAATTAGCCCTTTGTCCCTCATCACTGTTAATCAAAACAATTATAAGGGGAAGTAGGTTAATACATTCAGGGGTGGTCATGTATATAAACATAAAATATTTAATAAAAGTAAAAATACAATTAAAAAAATGGGGCAAAATTTTATATTTTATTAATTTTGTTTCAGGAGTTTACAGATTCTAACGTAAAATATTTAATTGAAAAACTGAAGGGAATAAGGGTCACAAATATATTAATATATTTATTTGGGTTTCCTGGTGTCTGATGACAATTTGCACTTTCTATTTTTATTTTTTGGGACAGCCTGAGTAATTGTGAATGATTTTAAGTCCCAAGTAGTGTGCGATTAAACCTTTAAAAATGTTCTGCACTGCATACAGTAGAAGCTAATATGAAGGAATGTTTCAATTGATTTAAAATGTTTTCGTCCAGGGATGTTTGAGATGGACACTTAATTATTACAAATGTACTATCTTGAAATTATAATTTAAGTACTTTTGATAGTAATACGGTGGAGGTCTTTATTTAAAAAAATCTTCTTTTGTGTGATAATGACAAACCAAATAACTATGATAAAGTGCAATCTTTAAACATACTTGTATCATTCTCAATGCTATATCCTTCCATTTTGTCATTAAATTAATCAAATTATTCCATTCTGTTATTTCTGTCAATCACCTTTAATTGGTTAAAAAAGATATTAATGCATAAAACACTGTTCCGAAGAGCTTGTATTTTAACTCAGATTTGCTAATATATATGTACTTAAATTAGCGGTCATCCAATCACTATGCTGATAATGATCAATTAGGCTACCCTCTCAAAAAACATAAATTCTAACAATAGGTTAGGTAGGGTAGTTCTTTAATAAGTCATGCTTTTTATATCATGAAACTAGGTAGTCGAAATGTGTTACATGCCAACTAGCTTGTAGCTAATAAGGTTACATATGTAGTCAATGCTGAACAAGTCATTCAATAATGTTATCCCCCACGGCATCATTGTTTTGTCTTTGACTAGTTGACAACAAACCCATCACACATCATGCAGGGAGTTTGCTGAGAATACAGTTAATATATTAATCTGTGGTACGTTTTTTTTTTTTAAACAACCACAATCTATATGTGTGTGTGTGTGTGTGTGTGCCTGTGTGTATTGTAATGGTTTGATGGGTAATGAAATGGAGGGCAGAGGGACTTTCAAACAAACACATCACACAAAATCACTCACTCCAACAGAACTTTTATTTCCACCGTAAAACACAGGGGCTTCCGTTGACCACCTGAGACCCCAACTTCCTGTTCCACAGTCTCACACCAAAACAAGACATCAAAACACTGATACGTTTGAAAAGTATGCAGCAGCCCTCAAACATTCTTTAAATAATGCATACCTTACAGCATGCTGGAATAAACGGCAGACTCTGGGACACTAGATAGTCCCAGTGTACTACATAAACCCAGCCTGAAGGGTCCAGCTGTCCCCAACAAACCCATGCTTCCTATACAAAGTCTTCCCCCTGGTTCAGCAGGTTGAGGAGGGGGAGCTGAGGGAGCCGTCTCTGTCGCCATCAGGTGGCCCATTGAGTGCCACAACTACAGGAGTCACCAACTCTTGCCCCTCGTGACACTGGCAGTGAGGGCATTCGACTGGACCCAGTGATAGGTGATAGGTGATAGGTGCCACTTCTGATGTCAATGTAATAATTTGAGGCGTTATGATAAATTGAAGACAGAGTGAATTCCATTTATGTGTACAACAGACTTCATTCTTTAACTGATGCCGGCATAGCATGCTGCAACTTGCACACTCTGTTGTGACTCCACAGTATGCATAGATGTATAGATGTATGGATGGATATGTCATGTTATGTAATGATGGTGGTGGTGGGTGGAACCTCAAATAAAAGGAAAACCCTTAATAAACCTACATAGCCTAATTTATTAAATATTTGTGATGATGGTGGTTGAATGTTTACAGCTAAGAGTTAAAAAAATACTCTTAAACATATGAAAAGTAGAATGACAAGATTGACAAAAATATATAAGGCTTCTGCCCGGCCTACTAAAAATGGGTCCCTTCAATTGAGGGACCACTGACGTAAATTGTCGTTTTTTTCTTTTAACGGAAATGTAGTTTTTTTTCGGGATATGTAGTTTTCTAGTTTTCAACGACATCTACAGTACATTGTGTGAACTCGCACACAGAACTCCATTTCCCAGGGCTCACACCGGCCTG
This sequence comes from Trisopterus minutus, assembly GCA_027122715.1. Classification (NCBI taxonomy): domain Eukaryota; kingdom Metazoa; phylum Chordata; class Actinopteri; order Gadiformes; family Gadidae; genus Trisopterus; species Trisopterus minutus. The sequence goes on from JAOPUD010000089.1 coordinate 17,540,340, forward strand.
CTCGATCGATTGACGGGAGTCAGCCGCTCACGCGGACTTTCTCTGGAACTATTGAGTCGTCCGTCCCGCACGCTCGTTTACCGAGAGAATCCGTCGCTTTTATCTCCACGGAGCGGTCAACATCAGAATAAGCGCTCGACTGACGAGCAATTGTTTCGCTTTAGGGGTCGAGATCACCGGCGCTATTTCGGACAGACTACAGCGTAGATCGGGAACTGCGTATCTGAAGTCTCACATTAGTTTCAACCGAAGACCCTGTGATGGACCCGAGAGAAGCTGCCCCCGATTCCTGGGAACAGGAGGACGACGTGGAGGCCACGGTCGTGGGTCCTCTCGAATCGGCACTTTCAGATTTAAACGTGAATGCCAGAGACTTTGTCCCGAACATAAACGCTGCTGAGTTTGTCCCGACCTTCGCTGTTAAGAAGCCCACGGAAAACCACGACCACGGCGGTATGTTTTGCAGTCACGTTGAAGGAGCTATGTTAGCTAGCGCTGTTTGAATAGCATGTAAGCCGCCTAGCTACTCGGAGAGACCCACGTCCGCGGAACACTCCCGACTGCTTAGTGAGATGGTGGTTTCTCTCCCCC
>JAOPUD010000089.1:17581809-17594914 GCA_027122715.1 Trisopterus minutus
CGATCTCCCCCACCCACCCCCTCCAGCCCAGCAGGAGGATTTAAGCCTGTCTCTCTCTACAGGGCTCTGCTCGCACACACACGTCTGACAGGCTTCCTGTTGTGACACAACAGCACGGGAATTATGTTTTGACGCATTTCAGCTGTAGTCACGCAAACCCACCTACCGTCCCAGACCATAGATACAGCACAAGTAAGGTCCAACGGTAGAGCAAATACGGTATTCAATTCAATGATAGATACTGCTCTGTATTATAATTAAATATAGTACAGTATGATCAGATTTAAATCAACAACAGTATTGGGTTTAAATAGTAGAAACAGTATTAACCGAAACTGAATCGCTTCTAAGGATGATTTTTGTGTGTGTGTGTGTGTGTGTTTATGTTAATGTGTGTGTGTGTGTGCCTGTGTGTGTATGAATGTGTGGGGGAAAGACACCTGTTAGACTTTGAACCTTAACTGCTGACTGCTACTGTGATGTTTGCCAGAAGATAAAGCCACGAACAAAAGCAGTTGCTACAGTGAAATTGTTGGTGGATTTGCTAACTGAAGCAGGCAGTAAGTAAGACAGTACTGTAAGTGAGACAGTAAGTGGTCATTGCCTGTCCTGGAGGCCAGCAGATAACCTTGGCTACAGCCTAATCCTGGCCAATAGGATTGGGTCAATCAGGTGTCTGTGCAAGCCCACCTGACAACCTGCTCAGGTGGGCAACTTTAATGGGCTTTGCGATTAGCTGATGGGAAGTGTAGGTCAGATTCTGACAAACTGCATTTGTATCTGTTTGTTGTTGGATGTTAGTGTCTGCAATGTTATAAAAGAAACGATGTGCATGCTTATGCTACATATGTAGCATAAGCATAATAGTTGTTTTACACAGGTTTCTGGCAAGGTTATGATTTGGGTTAGTCTTTATTGGGTTGGCCAGATTTGAAGTTATGATTGGGAATCAAAACTCTCAATTTGATCTGGCAACAATGACTGCTAATCCCTTCCATTTTAAAAAGATTTGTACCTGAAATGTTAATATCTGGTGGGAAGATGTCAGGGGAAGAAGACGAGACTGTGGCCGTTTCCTCTGGATGACTCTTTAGACATAGAGACATGGAAAAGGACAAGGAAAAGTTAGTATGGTTCAAATGTACAGGGACACATACAAAGACATTATACATTTTGTCTGATGCATTGCATTATATTACTTGTAGCTTATGCTAGTGTACTATACCCATCCTTAGATGTTTTTTTCCGAATACATCCCATTTCAATAAAATGAAGGACTTTGATTAGACTGCCAAACAGACTGACTTAAGCATCTTAGTTGTAACAATATCCATTACAGGTGATGAATGTATGGGACATAGAATGTTAACATATGCAAATGACTTATATAACAAATACATCAACATTAGTACAGTAATGGCTGTGAACAGATCTACAGTAACATACATCTTTTAAAAGAACGCGCCACCAACACACACAAGGTGAGCGTACCTCAGGAGATCGGTGGTGAAGTTTGTAACGTGCAGCACCTGAGCTGCTGCCTGCAGCCCGCTGCACCCCGTTGTGAAGGGAAGAGCTGCTGGCGAAAGAGCCCTTACCAGGAATAAAGGCTATCTCCACCACACTGTCCTGGCTGTGGAGGAGCACCATATACAACAAGGCACATAAGTCACCGGCACTGGTACTCCCAACAATGATCACACTATGTTTACGCTTAGATATCAAGCTAAAGAGCGATGTAGATGTACTTAATAACTGCAGCAAGATGAGAAGCAAGAACTGTCCTGTGAGCATGGAAAGACATTTTCGTGATTTGGGCTGTTTTTACCAAGATACCAAGATCACCTTTACAATACCAATTCCTCTATTCAACCTATCTCAGCCAATTGTTGCAACTAGTTCTCCAGGACATCCTTGATACATGTTGGACGTGTTCCTCACCTGAACTTGACTTTTTTCAACATGCTTTTGGCTTCCTCGTGTGTCACGCCTATCAAGGACTCTTTGTTGATGGCGATGAGTTGATCCCCCGGCCTCAAACGCCCATCCTAGAGGTAAACACACTGTTGACATGATGGCTTTGGTTTTGTTTCCTTTTTTAGGATCTATTTTTACTTTTATTTTGTTTGTTTAGCAGCACATCCTGTCCTGTTGATGCCTGCCAAGATGCAGACATAGCAACCTCGCATGTGACCTGGCCGTGTCATAAGCCCATGAAGTAAGTCTTTGCACGGAAAGTACGGATTTTGTGTACAGTAGGTCAAAAGAGATAACAAAGGCCAAAGATACAGCTTTTAGTGTACTGGTCTCTAATGTAGGTTAGGCTTAGCGCAGATTAACTTCTCCATATCAGTCACATGTGTAATAAGTGAGTTATGTCTCCACCTTCCTGGTGAAGGAATAGGCATGAAGAGCCAGCCTTGTGATTGTTCCGAGCCTGTGTCTGACACAGTGCAGGACACACGTTGATGCACTACAGAACCAATGGTGTTTTCATTTTTTCTCTAACATTCATACTCCTCAACTCCACGGACGCCATCAAGGCTCACATTTATAGGACACCAAAAAAGTGGTGTCCTTAAATTCTGGATGGCAGACCTTAGGGCTAACTCTCCATTTCTAGTCAACCATGGTCCTGGTTGACTAGAAATGAAACTGACCTGATTTGAAAGTCAAATATTGTTATTATTAATATTATGTAAGTAATCTCTCTGAAAATCCTGGAACAAAGTCAAAGGCGGTCACAGGGCTAAATGCTTTGTAACCTACTGACCCATACTCTGCATAAGCTCAAAACTCTTCTCCTGGACCTGCCAATCACTTACTTTTGGTTAGAGACACCAAACCCCTAGCTTACCCGATGGCAATCTCCCCCGGAGAGCACCTCCTGGATGAAGACTGCAGGCCCATCAGGGCGGTTGGACCCCCCTCCCATTGTGATTCCAAGGCTGGAGGAGTGCGCCAGTGTAATCAACTGGATGACCCCCTCACCTGGATGGCTGAAAGATGTAAACACATGCAGAGGATGAGAAGCGTTTGGTTAGGTGTCATCTTATTGACGAGCTGGCATAAGGCTCAGTTACGGTTCTCGTCGACGCAACGCCCACGCCCACGCAGATCCTTTCGACGCAGTCCTGAACCTGTTTTGGTTCTGCGTCAGGTTTTTTAGTGAGTGGACCAATCACAGCCCTTGCTGCTGCATCGCCTCGAAGGGTGCCATTTTCGGGAGGCGCACGTCAGGCCCTTGCGGTGGACGCAAGGAGGGTCCGCAAGGGGCGTAACGGTTAACCCCCTTGCATTGCGTGGACGTGGAACCATAACTAAGCCTTCACAGCGGTGATGGTAAACCCGGATCATTTTAAGGATTCGGGTCATTCTGTGTCACTCACTAATATGATCCGGGTTGTGCCAGTCGCTTGAGTTACTTGAGTCATATTCACCTGATCGCTAAAGAAACTTGTTCCTAGTCGTCTGTTTCCGACCACTGACATTAATTTTAAAAACTCTCTGTTGATTCACCTGATGTACACAGGCTGCACATCACCCTTCTCCTGCCAGCCAGTCACCCGTTAAGCCCGATGCCCTTAACAGGTTTGTGAGTGAGTCCTACTGAACCACTGGCAGGAGCCAGGCAAGAGTCCGGCGTCTGTACGGTGGATCTGTCCAGTGGCACTCGAATGATAGTAAGCAGGTTACAAGACGCTGTGTTAATCCTCGGCGGGAAAACAGGGTCAAATAACATTTAGTTGAGGATTTAAGGAACGGATTTGAAACATTTGTAGTAGCCTTCTACCCAAAGCATTGTGCCAGTCAAATATTGGAATAAATCAGCTACATTAGTGGGCTAATAACTCGAGGAAGTGTGGGTCTTTTTCTCCTGGTGCAGGGAGCTCTTATGAGTCGTGACTCAGGCTGTCTGTTAGAATACCCAGCTCACCGTCTTGCTCATGATTCCCTTTGTACCCGAAGCGGCTGCTGCAGGGAATGATCCTATGATCCGGGACCTCAGGCTGCGGCTCACTCGGTCCCCTCATTTGACATTTAGTGATATAAATTAACTTGTTGCTGCAAGTTATAGAACTTTTGGCAGACCATATAGAGTTATATGTTGTAATTGGGTTGTAAACAGTTCAAGAGTTCGTGTTTGAAGCAATTTTCATTTTTCTTTTTGGTAATATCGCCAAATTTGGGAGGACTCACCAGACTCGAGGTAATGGTCGCTACAGATCCATGATTCTTGGGTTATTTTAGGGACACGTGTGAAAGAGCCAGGGTGAGGGAGTCATCTGCTCATTACGACTATACAGAGCAAACCACCAACGTTTCTACCTGAGGGAGCGCATCAGAGGACCACTGTTGTTGTACGCGCTCTGCGATCCTGCAGGGCTCAAGAGCAGCGGACTCTGGGAACGGGACGAGGAGCCGGACGACGTGCTCTCCAGTTGTCGGCTTCCTTTTTCAGTTTGCGGACAGGTAGGAGATCATGGAGAAAGGAGGAGAGGAAGAGCAATTTTCTAACACATTTTACAAAAGGGTTAAGGTTAGGGGTGTCATGGATGTCATGATGAAATTCTAAGATTGGTTAAGGTTCAGAATACAAAATCACAGAAGAAGCAGATACCAATAAATAAATAACTTAATAACATTATGACAAGACGGAGGGATGTCAACAGAGTTTAAAAGAAATATGGCAGAAAGGATATGGATATGTGTTTGATTATTGTTGAAGGAAAGCAGTTGTAGGTGTGACTGCAGTCATTGGCTGCATCAGACAAGAAAAGAAAAGAAAGGATTCGGTAAACGGGAATGCCTAATGCAATGCAAAACCTGGAGCCACCAACCTTGCACTTGAATGGGAGAGTTTCGCGTTGATCCTGTGCTACTGTTGGATCCATACTTTTCAAGTAGCTCAGCAAATTCTCTCCTATTTAGAGCATGCATCAGAAACATGCAATCAACTTATATCAGTCAGAGATTCAAGTTACCAATGTTAATTATTCAGGAAAGATAAAATATGCAAGGTCCACACAATTGATGCCAGTGCTTTCGCTTTCTGCACTGTGCAGTGAAGTTAAAGCTGAGGTGTTAAGTGTATAATAGTATAGTAGTAGTAGTAGTAGTAGTATACTGATAGTAGTATAATATAATATAATTGACTAGTTCCCTGGTAATATGTCTTTAGTTTTTCTGCAGTGTCCTGTGTGTCCTGCGTATCTGTGCATTGGCTGAGAAGCCTTACAGACTGCTGGTAGGCTCTAACCTGGGTCCATGGAATACATCCATCCTGACCATTTGAAGAGGATACTCTCAACCCAACCCCACACTTGGCAACATATTCTAAAAACAAACGTTGTTGTGTGTGTGACCTGTGCCATCCATCCATGCAAGTCAAAATGTGGAAATTGAAACAAAATGCATGGAACTAAACATTTACCCAACAGTGTGACTTCTGTCTTGCTCTGGCTATGAAAGTGAATACACAGAGCTCAGATTAAGCCCCTGAGACCCAGATTTGCCTTATTGGAGGCATTACACTAGACTGATCCTACCACCACCACTACAAACAAACCTTTGTTCGCTCTCTATGCAGAGGAGACCCATATAAGTATGGTAGCTAAAGGTGTACTGATAGCCCACCTTTTGTTCAATCCATAAACGTGATCACCTCAAAACTGATCCATCCCTATCTGCCACCATGTACCTCTGGAATACCTGATCCATGAAATCCAATTTCGACAAATATGCTTGTCCCTGACACTGCACCGATAGGCGTGCTGAAGTATTGCAGGCCTAAATGTGTTACTTTTGTCATGTGACATGTCAAAACCTTGTCGCTTAGCTGCGGGACTACCATCACAATCTGGGCGGTGACAGCAGACGCGGGGGCTGACCTCCTTTCGGTACACAGGCAATGCTAACAACAGCCACAACGGCTGCGATGATGCGAGGACCACCAAAGGGTCATATCCGTAGGTCTCAAATTGATGTGAGTTGATAATATTGGCAACAGTGTATTGGTGGTGTCCCTGTGGTGTTTGATTGAAGGGCCTGTTTAAGTGTGCCTATTTAAGTGGATGACTCTTTAAGAGTTCTCTCAGTTAAAGATCACTTACTTGGCTTCCTCATCTCTGGCAATCAGAAGGCGCATGTGATTTGTTGCAGAAGCTCCCCTCAAGACATCCACAGCTCTGCAAATGCAAACACACACACACACACACACACACACACACACACACACACACACACACACATGCATGCACACACACACACACACACACACACACACACACACACACATCAATTTCACTTGACAGAGTAATTACAAATGTATCGATGTTGTTTTCTTGACTAATGACTGAAAATCAAATATTACCTCTCACTTGTGACACCTAACAGGCTGTCCCCGTTAACCTCCAAGATCTGGTCCCCTGCCTGGAGGTTTCCTGCGACATGTCAAGGATTTTAGACGATAATGCTTGCCTATTGCAATGCTGACTGATCCCCTCCATCATATGGTGAATGAAACAGCCCTTGACTGGTTCACATCATATCTTACAGGCAAAGTCTGTTCCGTTTATCCACTGGGCTTTATTTTCCACAAATTCAAAATATCCTTTCATTGTTCTCCCAAAAATACATATATACATACACAGATATATCCCCCACTCAAGCCCAAAGATCAATGGGTTTTTAAATAACCCCATTGATTGCATCGCTGACAACAAAAGTTAGATGGCTAAAGACTTCTTCCTACTAGTATCGAGAATAGGTCAGAATAGGTCATATTCTGGCCTCCAGTCTCCAGACACAGCCTTCAACAACCTCATGGTAAACCTTTCACCAAAAGACATGTAGATATTTTATGATACAGACAACTATGACACATATTCTGTGGTGAGGTCAACTTTTTACCATCTTAGAAAAGTTGCCGAAATCAAACCATTCCTTGCTATTTATCTCCTGCAGAAAGTGAAGAACGCAATAATTTATTTCCGGCCGTCTGGATTACTGCAACTCCCAGACTCCCAGGTATCTGTGTCAGTGAGTCAGTCCTCCCCATCCGATTTGCAGCTGGTGTAGAACACTGCTACAAGGCTACTTACATACTCCAGAACGAAAGAACACATCTCCTCTTCACATGTTGTAAGATATTGATCAAGGTGTTGCTGTTCATTTTTTGAGGCCCTCGATTGGTTATCCCCCTCTTACAATTCTGATCTTCAGCATCCCCAAGTGTCCTCAGGTCTCGCCGAGGGTTAACATTAACCCAGGTCATTATCTTAACCTGCTGGCCGGTCCACGGTGGTCAAGGACAAGGCTCCCCCTCACCATCAGTGATGGGTTAGGATGGCTGGAGAAAGCCATATACCACCCTATCTAAGCTATCTAAATATTTGATCTGTGTAATTAATCCTTTACTTTCAGAAAATGTTACCCTCCAAAATGTTACATATCAGACTACCTTAATAAGTCAGCAAGGCATCCACAGAAATTGAGGTCAAAGTAAAGCTTTGAACATTTTGTCTTCGTCTCCACACACACGCACGCACGCATGCACGCACGCACGCACTCACGCACGCACGCACGCACGCACGCACACACACTACCCTCATAATGGGTGAGTTTTGCGTATGAATTTGTGGGACTGCATGTAGCTGATTAAGGATGAGGCAAGGAGTTTTAGGGCTTAGAGAGAGGAATATTCCCTCAGACTACAATAGTATAAATCCGGATATGTCAATGGTGAGCAGGGTAACCGAGCTAGAAGCACGAAGTCTGCTGCCACTTCATAGGGCTTGGTTGGGTATTGTTGAATGCATAGCTCAGGACACTGTATACAGCACTAACGGCACAATTTGCAGTATGTATGTAGCTGTTTGCGATTGGTTTTCTGAAAACAAATACAACGATCTAACCTAAATCAGCTAATGCTAACAAGAAAAAATTTATAAAACAGAGCAAGCGCCATAGTAACAATTGTCAAACGATCTTGAAGACATTTTTGTTTCTTCTTCATTTCTTCTTTATTACTACCCTTTATGACAGTGAGGGACTACAAAAGAAGGAGAGACACAAGGACATTTCTGCAACCAAGCCATCAAGTGGATTTGGAATGATTGCTGTGACCGTGCCAATAAAAATTAACTCTCACATCCAACCTTAGATTAATATCTAATAGCTAATGGCAGACAAACTTAATTCCCGCAGGAGTTCTGCTGTGGTTGAAAAAGCATAATGGCAGTGAATGGCAGATACCCCGTATGTCATAGTTCTTAAAAAGTTAACAAAAAGAACAGACTTGGCATCCCTCAACGTTAGATGTTGTTGTTAGATGTTATGACACACGCTCATTAAATTAACCGAAATAACCGATGTACTGTATCATTCCAAGGGTAATGTCCTGATACCATGAGTCAAAAACAATCCGAGGCGGGGTACCGACGCGGCCATCCACAACAACAATACAGACCTACACAGTACTTTGGTCCTTTAAATTTTGGTCCTACAAAATAAATAACATTTACCAGCAAGAAAAAGGTCTCTATGACCCTGTTTACATCAGAGAAATAATATGATTATTCAACGTAATTTTGAATCTTAGTTTACAAAAAGAAATAGCAATAGCAGTGTGTACCAGTTTACGCTTGGATAATGTTGTGTACTATACAGGGCTAGTAATTATCGAATCATCTTTTTTTAATCTGAAACATGTAAATATCTCAGATACAATACACTGGTCATCAACAATACCCTATAATGGTTGAAGACCAGTGACATTACCTTAGCACAACACATCCACAATGAATTCTATCTAGACGAGAACCTGATGAGAAGCCAAGTCAATCTAGATTTAATATAGAGTACACTGCATGATTTTGACACAGGTTGTCTACATCTCTCAGACTTGCCGGTTTAGACATTGCTCTTTGCATCACATGATTTGAAGCGAGATTGAGCACCCAATGTGAAACAAATTAAAGTAGATTTGAAATCTAATTTTTTATGTTTAATTTAGGATATCAAAAACAAGCCTTGATCCAATTCAAGGCTGGTGGTGGTACAGGTTTATCAGGTCTGAGGGTTCCAATAGACAACTCAAGCAAACTATTCAAAAGTACCTACCATCACTTGAAGCAATGCCACCAGGTAAAATCCGTTTGACGTAGACACCAAACTCTTCTCCTGTTGCCTCCTTCACTCCTCCTATTACTTTAATTCCTGTTATGAATACAATCAAAGTTAATGATTTCATCATTTGTTTCATTTCATTGAAGTACATTACAAAGTTGAAACCCCTGTTCATTCTAAAAATGGTTTTATCCATCATCTATTCTATTGTCATTTTTGCTCAGTCTTGTCTAGGTCACATCTCACAAACATTCATGTGAATGTAAAATAACAGTAGCGACAGTTGTTAATGTCATGTATCGATAAAGCTTCTTCTTCTTCTTCTTCTACATTAAGGAATGTGGGGACTGCCGTCAAACCCCTCCATCTTCACCAATTCACCGAATTACATTTACTGTTTAGAACTTTTGTATTCCTTTCCCTTGTGTTTATAACTACTTATTTCCTGTCATGAAATGGTGAAGTAATGATGCTGTGAATACATACAGTATGTGAGCACATACAGCAAAGAGGGCCAGTAGCTAGAGTGCCAGTCGTCATTCCACATACACAAAGACCAAAGGAAACAGACAGCTTACCCAGGCCGTTTTCACATTCGTTAAACTCCAGGGCGTGCACGGCACGGTCGACTCCGTATGGACCCATGAGTGTCCTGGGCAGAAGAGCAAATGGCACAATTAAGTTCCATCAAGTACTGGAGCATGTGATGTTATTAGAATAAGCTAAAAATCTCCACATCTCACAGTCAGTGAGAGTGGTATCAGTCCAATGGTAATAGGGGGTCAAGCATCAGAGTGCAAAAGAAATCTGTGGAATATCAATTTCGGTGATCCAATAGTGTGGAATATTGTCCAATAGAGGTCAGACCAAGATGAATCAGAAAGAAATCTTTGAACAAGTGATTTTTATTTTTCAAGCAAATATCGTCAAACTAAAATCACTGCGGTGCACTTCTATGTAAACCTTCATTACCCTTTATAGTTGTTTAATATTCAATGGAACAGACACATAATAACGTATTCAACTGTTGAAAAGTCTAGCCGCCCTCTGCATGAATGGCGATGCGCCTTAGATACAAAAACAGTTAATGTTATTTTTATAGGTCTACAGTATATCGGCCACTGCCAAAAATCGTACAGTGCTATTCTCAACACATCACATCAGGCGCCCAAATTGGCCCAACTAGAAAATGGACCATCAGACCACCAGAGTTGTGCACTCCTTGGCACAACTCGGAACTTTTAAACTGGTTATGGAAAATCTGCACGGCAAAGTTTGACCTTGCACAACCAAAAGTACTTGGAAAGACGCCACATGTCTTCTATGTCCAATCAGATGCAAGTGTGAAAACCCAAATGATTGGTTTAACATTGTGCCATCCCTAGTCTCATGAGACTATCCTGCTGAAATTCTGTCTGGTCTCCAAAGTTGAAGTTCGTAAAGAGTCTGGCCTTGGCTAGGTTATCTAATTCCACATAGTGAGTGGCCCTACATAGTTCACCAACTCCAGCCAATCTGATTGAATAACAACGCTCCAGCTCTCATCATTCTTGACAAATCCTGTCGTAAGTAAGGCAAGAACATCTCCTCTCCAGAAAAGCCTTGATTGCAAATGTCTGCTCATCTTTTTACATCACATGAGGACTTCATGTCAGATAAACTGGATTTGATTGTTTCAACTTGGTCAGGCGATTAGCGTGGTTGCAAAGTAAGCTACACTATTGTTATTCTCTTTTCTTTTCTTTTTCTTCTTTTTCTTCTTTCTTTTTTTGTTATTCTTCTGACTAATCCTACTTCAGTTTTTGCCAAAGAAGTTAATCTGAAACAAGAAGTAAAGAGGCTTCCATCACGGTTTGTACCACTCTGACCACAGGGGGCGCTATAACTTGCGGCAAAACCTCAATGGCCATGCCGTATGCCGAATAATTCTGAAACTTGGTATTTGGACCTTATTTGACATGCTGAATTGTTTTACCTCATGGACCCATAAGTTATGACTGGATCGATTGCGCTGTACCTTGTAAGTATTAGAAAATCTTGAAAAATACATGAAAACTGACAGCATGTGTAAAACTTCGGTACACATGCTCCCGATTCATACTTAATCATAAATGTGGCCTTGTGAGATCAGGTAAGTCTCACGAGGCTGCACCATATCGGACAATGTGTTGGGCCATTAGCAATGTTGGCCACCCATTGGGATAGACCAAATATTAGTTTAGCCTAATATGATGAAAGCAATTCCTTAGTTTTGTGGGATGTTAGTGGCTCACGGTTCAATTGTGTGTCACCATGAAAGCACTACTACTTCTAACATCATGATGAAAAAAAATAAACAACCTTTTTGCAAGACATTAAGAACACTCGATGAAGGGTGTCTACATGAATATACTCTTTGCCGTGACAAATAAAACCCATAAGTACTTTTATACAACTCTTGCTCATCTCTTATTGTCATGCAAGTAAGCCTTTTCACTGAGCTGAAAGTGCCATTAAGGGGATTTACTCATCAGGCATTTATTAGTACGGAATACCATTTTGTGTAATGATTAACAAACAGATTCTGGTGCACTGTGACTGTCACACCAACTCCTTAATTAAACATCACAATTTTACATTAGTTATTAGTTATTAGTTATTTTATACTTAAAACCATGTCCAGGTGAAGGATATATCCAATGCAAAGGCAACACAATGCACTCACATTGCACAACAGAGACTTCAAAGCTGATATGGACAATGAAACTGGCTGACTATAATTTCCATCAGACATCGTGCAAAAGATCAGGCTAATGAATGTGTGTGTTGCTCAGTTTCATCTACTGATATTGTGATTAAGTCAATGATTCTTGAACGTTTCCGGTTATTTTAGCTGCCAACTAAAGATTATCTTGTCTCTTCTTGTTCTATACAGAGATTCCCTCCCTACTTATCCTCCTTGGAACATAGCAGCAGTGTATCTCAGGTGAGGGTAGCTACGTAGAGATAAGATATAGAAGCTCAATGTGTGGTGTTGGGCTTTTCCAATGTTTTTTACTCTAGTAGTGCTATTTGGCAACACGCTTTAAAGTAGGGCCTATATAATAAAATAAAATAGTTTTTATAGTGGCGCTGTTGGTTTGCATTGCCCCTAGTGTAATAATGACTCATATCTAATATTGTATTAAATTGGTGCATTCATTGTTTAGATATGTGACACTATCGTGGGTCATGCAAAACAGCGGTTCACTATTACCAAGCTCCGGATCAGTTCTACACTGCTGCAGAGAGACAGATTATCACACTACAACATTCAAATCTCTGAAGCAGCACTGAACACCACCATGGAGGCGCCACAACTAACACAAACTGCTGTTTTAACTATGTCTCCAATGCCTCTCCCCTGTCTGCTTTAAGAAAAGTGCAAGATGAATTTAATTCCTTTACAAACTGGATATTTCTGGCTAAGCTCGCAGTGCTGATTTTCTGTTCCCTCAGGCTCAAGTTATCCAGGGTTGGCATTACATAAGTATCCAAAACCTCTTGGTTTCTGACATAGCGCAATAAGCACATTACCACATGGTTAGGAGGACCAAAAAATTGACTGAGATTATTATATTCCACTTCTTTAGGAGAGAACAAAACACAATCTTGGTTCTATACCTCTTTATTGTGTCATGGTGTATTTCACTAATTTTGCTGGGCAAAAATAAACTGGTTTGTTAACAGCTTGAACCCAGAGATTAATCCCTGCTAAATTATGTATTGCACTGATATCAAATAATTGGTTGAAATAGTGACCAATCCATAGTGATCTAGGCTTAGTCATTCTCTCCCAACAGCTCTCTCTCTTGTTGTCCCTCCTTCCTTCTCACTCTTACTCAGACCTCATATACACACTCTTGTTGATCAAGAGTGGTGAACTGAGTGTGTGTGTGTGTGTGTGTGTGTGTGTGTGTGTGTGTGTGTGTGTGTGTGTGTGTGTGTGTGTGTGTGT
>JAOPUD010000089.1:17638263-17652380 GCA_027122715.1 Trisopterus minutus
GCGCCGTAGAACCGCCCACAAAGCTACTTGCGCTATGCGCTTTCCCACTTCCGTTTCAGACCGTTAAAATAGGGCCCCTAATGTAGCAACATAGGTTAAGCAAAAAAAATGACTGTTTGGCTTTAAAGACAGCCGTAAAAGAACATTTTCATGCATTTTGAGGAATAGAACATGCAATTTACTCTGTAGCATTTTATTTTTATCTAAAAAGTATAGAAAAATGTTCATAATCATTTAAATGCTCATAATCATTAACACAATATCAAGGTTGCCAAATCAGTTTCAATCAGCAAGTTTATAATCTCATAATATAACCTCATCAAAATCAGTTTTCGACTCACCCAAAACCCAGTTTGATTCCATATACACCCTATGAGTACATCTTAAAAAAATAACATACCCAGAATGTGTCCAGACTTTCCTATATGATATTCTATATGATATGCTCTTTATACAACCATAATATCCCATGTCATAGAGAGAAAAAATCCACCAAAATAACTCACTGACAAACAGTGTCTAATCTTATTTCAAATAAATATTTAATATTTTACTACTATTTTAGTCAGTGGCTATGATTTGTGGCAAATATTTATCATGGCAACTTTAAAGTGGTGACCTTGGGGAAATTGATTACCAGTCAATGTTGACCTTTGATGGTTATGTTATTTGGCATTAGCATCAGCTCAAGGTTGACCACAAATATTATTGTGTTTGTTTTTTATTTTTCATTAATTATAATATAACGTATACCAAAAGGTGTCATGTCATACAGGTTATCAAACTGTATTTTTGTTAAACAACGCAATATGATAAAAATATACGTATGTATTATATCTTATATTATTCTACTGTTATTGATTTTACAAAATGGTTTTGTGGATGTACTCATCATCAATTAATAAAAAAACATCATTGTGTGCATAAGGCACTAAAAATACTTCCCATTTCCCAAATCTAAATCCCAAAGAAAAACATTATTGTGCATAATGTAAAAAGATAAAATCTCTTTTGTAGGATATCATCAGTTCAGTGCATAAAAAACAGTGTATGTTCAGTGCAGTGCCTTCTCAGTTTACCCGGTTATTTAACTGTCATTTGTGGTGGCTTGGCATCAATACAGAATAAATAAATAAAATTAAACATCATGGCTCACTGTTGTCAAAACACATATTGCAATCTTTGAGAATAAAAGAGTCAAGACATTATAGGTAAAGACCAGACATGATCCAGGGAAATCAGTTGCAGGGCTGCCTACCGGCTGGACGGCCGGCACTCCCCCAGGTGTATTTTCAGTACACCCTGCTCATGTAACCTCAACAAATGGTCAAACTCGGCAGGCATTGCATGAACCTTCTTCTTGCTCTGTACATTATCATAGTAGTGGTTGTTGAGGGGCTGGTGTAATAGTGGGTGTTGGTCAAAGGGCCAGAACCCATATAGGTGTACATTGGTGCAAAGTTCCAGCGCCAGGCTGGCCACCATGAAGCCAGAGCTCAGACGCATTTTCAGACCTTTAGAGCGCCAGAAGCTGTGCAGGTTCCGAATGTACTCTGGGTTGAAGAACACTGGCCTGATTGGGCTCTCAAACTCCTCGACAGTGTAGACGACCCTCAGGGACGGCTGGATGTTTTTGAAGAGTGTGAACGCCGGCAGGAGCATCAGAGCATCCTTGTAGTGACTCATGCTCTCGATGAAGGGAAGTCTGCGATCCAGTAGACCACTAAATCTGAGAAGCAGAGAGTGGGTTGTTAAAGAATACATAAGCTAAGAAATACAAAACCAATACACTGTGTCAAAGTCATATTGGTAGTACACAATGCAGTTGCCTTTACTTCTGATTCAGGATGCTTGGATTGGCCGTCACAAGGCCTGTCTTGTTGCCTACATCCTTAAGGAAGCTGTTCTCCACAGGAGGTAGGTTACACCTGCATCGGGGAGAAAGTCCACACTCTTAGCACTCCCAGTTAAAATTTGTATTTGATTGAAGCTCAAAATGCATAATGAGCCTTGTGCATTCTGAGGGTTTCAGTGCAATAACAACTTCCCAATGTAGGAAGGAAGTAGTATGGGAGTTCCTACCTGATGACGAACTCTGCTGAATCTATCATCTCTCCACAGGTGCTATTGGACAAAATCCCTCCATTGCCCACAACAGAGCAGGTATCCCAGGGTTTGTTTGAGAACGGATTCTTCTAATCTCAAAAACAACAGTGTTTAAAAGAATGTGCTGGATTGGATTCAGTCTCCATTTTGGCATTATATGACATTGTTAAAAAGTGTTGGTGTCTTTTCAATGTCCTTTTGATGAAGTTATTAAATCAAATATACTGTGAGCATTTTAACCAACATCATTTTAAGGACAATGTAAAAGAAACATAAGAGAGAAATGTGTATTTCGAACTGAGAAACTGAGAGAGACCTCAAAGTAATAAGGAGCATTGGTGGGAAACATTAAGATTGAGAAAAAAGGGGAAAAAAGATGTGGGCGAAGTGGCATCCTATATATGATACTCAATGGTTCAGATTCTAAAAGACTAATGATGAGCTGATTTAAAAGGCAGTGATTAAAAGAGCAAAGGGTAACTAGGTTAGTGGCAAAGTTGCAGCTGAAGTTCTAAAGCGATACTACCAAAGTGGAGGTGTCGAGAAAAGTGGTTGAAAGGTAAAGGGGGCATGGCTTAGTGTCAGAACATCTGTCTGCAGATCTAGAGGCCCTCAGTTCAAATCTGGGTTCTTTACAGTCCACATTTTAAAAGAATATGTTGGCAAGTTTATTTTTTATTTTTTTCAAAGCGAGCACATTTTACGGTTCATATAAAAATAGGAATAAAAAAAATAGTATAGTTCAGTGACAGAGCATGTCATTAAATCCCCTGTCCAAATGATTGAGTTGCCATTAAAGTGTTCTTGCGTCAGCAATCACTTGAAGTATTTAGGTGTATGGAGACTTTAATATTCTTTACTGGTTAGTCACTATAAATAAACAACAAATGCCCAAATTACCTTTGCTAAGGTGTTGAAACTGTCTGACGTCACGCTTATGTTTCCTTTTGCACCATCATACACAATCTGGGCTCCGACCGGGGTGTTTTCCTGTGTCATGATGGCCTTGTTATAACCCTGACATACGTTTCTCAGCAGAGTTCTGAAAAAAAAAACAGCAACATTAAAAACATAGTTGAGCTGCACCGTATACGGTACAGAATGGCACATCTGTTCAAATGTACGTACAAATTGGCCTATTATGTTGTTTCCATTTCAGTCAATTTAATCAATTGATGACAAAGTACTTTTTTTATTTAGCTTTCAGACCCTGACAATAGAAAGCAATGGAACCAACTACATATATCCTTATGTTCTCTTCAAGTATTTTACATGCGCAGAGGGCCGCTCAGTCTGGGTGGTTCCCTCACTATTGGCCACAGCACTCAGATACTGTTTTTAAGTGAGGTCCATCCAGAATAACAGATTTAAAATGAAGCATGGTCTGAGATAGATTACGCATTGCCTATAAAAGGGGGCTACTGCATACAAGGAGCACCTGCTGCTAACAGTGCTGGTTCCGTGACCACCAGATTCAGTCACCCTGTTGAGCTCTCTGTCATTATCCCGCTCAAAAATCGATCCTAAAGCTTAATCTTACATATACATTTTGTTCAAGATTTTGTACAAGATAAACATCATAATCATTAAGACAATCACAAGCATTTCCAGTTTTTTGATAGCGTTAATGTATCAATAAAGTAGAAGGAAGACAAAAAAGATTGCAAAGTCATGAGCGCAATGCACAGGTACTTTCTGCGTTCTCTATACTGTAAAAAGGGGCATGGCAGAGGCCCCTTTTTACTTTTTGACCCCATATATGAAAAAAAGGCATTTAAAGACAGGTATTTTATCTATACACGCCTTAAGGCACACGGTTCTTTGTCGTTTTATGCCTCATACTGTTAAGTTGTGGGTCACACCCCTTATTGTGCCCCTCCAAGAGGGGTAGAGATGCCAAAATTCATACACACGTTCTCCTGGGTCAGGGTAACTCTGCTACACTTGGTCCCTTTTTTGCAGAGACTCAAGACTTTCACAGAGCGATCCCATCGTGCCCCCTGGTTCATAGGTCTTACGGCTGAGTTCCTATCTCTTTCCAATGACTTTAGATTAATTTATTGCAATGCCTTTCATTTCCAAAGCATTTTAATAGGGCATTTGATCATTCTTTGTGAATCACTTCCTGTCTGTTGGGCTAGAGTGCCCAAATTGACCCCTATGTCACCTAATTACATCACTACCTGTAGGGCTAGATTTATGGTATACTATCTACTAAATGTAATAAACCTTAATGCCCTGAATCATATAAGAGACCAGATGTCTCTATGGGACTCCAAAGACATTCTGTGCCCTCTTATACAATAAGTGTTTGCATCAAAATCATTTTTAGTACCTGAACATCGTAGAGTTTTCTTGCTGATTTTTCCATGTCTGAGAATAACGTGCCATCACTTTCTCTATAGGTGATTCCCTATGAACAAATCACAGAAAATATCTGAAATAACTGCAATAAAAACAACATTTAGATTTCACAAAGACTTCAGCCAAAGTAGACATAGGCATGAACACATTAAATATAAGTAACCACATAACTATGTAACTAAATAATTGTTTTCCATGCTGTATCCTTCCAAGTGTCACTGACACCAAGATTATATTGATTCATATTTGGCCTATTTGACAAATTAATAATTGTATCAAATTGAATGTGACCTACAGCGAATTCCCATCAATGTAAATGAATGTGATGTAGCTTGTGAGTAAATGCGGTGTGAGAATAGGAGTTTTGGGTTGACCCTTGACCCTGACTGGTTTGTGTATACATCCTGCCTTTCAATCACAGGTCTGTAAAATGCAACTTCAAAAGGGTGGATAGACATACGGAGGGAGGGAACAGAGCTTTTGACTTTTCTGACCCTGATGGCTCTGAATGAGGATGTTATGAAATGTGGGATCTTACCTGCATCCTTTACATCGTTTCGGGGGAGGCTGGATTTTCGGAGCGGGAGGTAAAGGAAGAGGTAAAGGTGCAGGTTTCACTTTGCTGGAGTGAAACAGTTATATAGGGAAAAAGCTTTCATTTTCAGAGCTTTATATAGTAACATGGTTGGATGACAAACACACACATAGACACACAGATCTTATTAGGATGACTTTTGAATTAGCCTAACATCCCAAACCCCAGTTTGCCCATCTGTTGCATCCCTGTTCTAAGAAAGTTCAACCGGTCAGTCAAGTCCTTCGAAATGTGTAAACGTGTTAATTTGCTACGGTTAAGGTACAGCCCTTAACTAGGAGGGGCACGTTTCTCCTTGATGCATGACAAACCCAAGATAACCACATTAAACTGTTTGATTCTTCTTTATACAAAATGGAAAGCTGGGTCACATAGGAGTAGGTCTGTCACGGATTTAAGCAGTAAATACACCAAAAACTTAACTTGAATATGTCAAGCCATTGTTTACACATTATGGGCATCAGATGGATGATACAATACTGATATGATACAAAGACATCACTGCAAAGACTCACTGCTCTGTCATGATTTGTTCAAAAACAAAAATGTTCCCACAATGCAGATTTTTAATAAAATCTTGTGACTCTTGTGGATGTCTTAGTTGTCTTAATTTCATAGTTAACAGTTAAACCATACTACAACGTTAGTGTTCTTGGTGAGGAAGTGTGTGTGTGTGTGTGTGTGTGTGTGTGTGTGTGTGTGTGTGTGTGTGTGTGTGTGTGTCTATGTGTGTGTGTGTGTGTGTGTGACACCTGTTATTGAAGACATACGAGCTGAGGGTAGTAAATACAGTTCCGCAGATGAGGAGGGTGATCATCACAGAGAACAGCATCTTCAAGGAGGACAGCATCTTCAATGCTTACGTTCTCTTTCTTCTCTATTCTTCTGTGAGTTCCAACTCTCCTGAGCTCTTCAACAGGATGTCCTGTCTCTCTCTTTCTCCCCGTGAAGAATGGGTGCTGTTTGAGCTTCCGTCCTTTAGGCCAGCACAGGTAGGATCAGTGGTAACGTTTTGAGACGATTTGTTTTTTTTGTTTGAATGCCTTCTGTAATTTGCATGATTAGCTTCTGGTTCTTCGCCTGTCCCCCTCCCCTTTGATTCTCAGCACAGTGCACAAGTCCCAGGCGTGAAGAGACTGCATAGCTGTTTTCAGGGCCTTTTTAAGCCAATGGACACAGGGTGGTGATGACGGAAGACCGGTTTTATTGTGAGGTTGAGGACAATGATACATGACAATGGCACTCCATGTTGCCATACAGGAGATCTCTCCCCGAGAGCCATATTGAATTATATACCCGAGAGCCATCCTGAATCATATATCGTTTGAAAGTTTCCTAGCACAATGTTAGCTTGTCCATCTATGGCCATTTACTCTGTACATGTAATGATTTGCGATGAACTCAAGCAGGAAGATGCTCACTCAATTAGTTGACATGGGAAAAGCTTTACAGGATAAAAAAAATCTGCCGATCGAAGTAGAAGAGATAGCAGAGATAGCAGTCGCGAACCATGACTCTTAAAGTTTGGCCCTCTAAACCCCCTTCCCTTGTTCGTGACAGCAGACAAATCAGACAACCACAACTCTTTAGAGAGAGAATAAAGACAATTTAAATTCTAAATACTTGATTGTCATGGAGACTACAGATAGTTCTTGGAAGTGCTTGGCGGGCCATTGGAATCTGACTAGAAAGCGTAAATAAAGAGACAGAAACTGCAAATATCAGTCAATAAATGCATTCATTTACAATATGAATATAGAATGCTGAGAATCACAGAGGACACCATTGACGTATCTAGTTATGTCAATATGTTTTTTTTCACATACTCATCATCAGAATATTGCCAGCCACCTGCCTCATTGATATATTGTACATTTCCTTGGTAATAGGGCATGTTGCTCATTATTGCTTTGATGAAATTTATTTTAATTATAGTCCTTAACTTCTAAGAGAGTCACGACAAATCCCATCTTGATTACAAGATGGGATCTGGGAACATCTTATATCTATTTTACATTTTTAAAATTCAGATTAAATATGTTTTCTACCATTTCTTTGATTCATTGTAGTTTTAGTAACCCTATGGTACCTAAATGCATATGTAATCTTGATAACAGTGTCATCTTTATAACTTTCAGATAGAACAGAAGGAAACTGACTCGATAATTATGGCCAACCGACCGCAGCATCATTGCGGTGTTGAGAGTGTTTTAGGAAATCCAATGCAAATAAATGGATTACAATTCTTCAGCACATGGCATTTACTACTTTATGCATATAATGTATTCAAATTCGCATTCAATGGCAGCAATTTGATAGGTCCACTGTGTTTTATCAAGTCTAAAGTCAACACACCATTCTACCAGTACGTTTTAGAGCACTTCATGATTCCTTCTGCTGGTAAGCTTTATGGAGAAGCGATTTGATTTTATAGCAGGACTTGGCACCTGCCCACAATGCCAAAAGTACAAATACCTGGTTTAATGACCATAGGATTACTGTGCTTGATGGGCCAGCAAACTCCCCTGATCTGAACCCCATTGAAGATTTATGGGGTATTGTCAAGAGGATGACGAGAGACACAAGACCCAACAATGCAGACAAGCTTAAGTCCGCTGTCCAAGCAACCTGGGCTTCCATTACAAAAAATCTTTACTGGTCATGTAATATAACAGAGATACTGAATTTGGGGTTTTCATGAGCTGTAAGCCATAATCATCAAGATTAATACAAATAAAAGCTTTAATACTTCACTTTTGGTGGAATGAATCTATATAATATAATATAAGACTTGACTTTTTAAATAGAATTATTGAAATTAATGAACTTTTCCACAATATTCTTATTCATTGAGATGCACCTGTATATATTTGTGTATGTATTTGTCTTTCTACTATGCACTTATTCCCATTATTCATGATGTAAATCAAATAAACTCAGAACAAGTCAAGCAGCTTGCCGTGCCCTGTTCCTCCGTGTGGTCACATATTCTCCACCATGGTTTTTCGTGCTCCATGACAATGCTCCAATCGCTGGGAGAAAGGAGTATGAATGTACTCCTCCTCATGGCAGGTATCTAACTAATCAAAGGTTACAATGACACAGATTTTTTTTTTTCACAAACAAAGACCACACCATTGGGAGGATGAATGTTTCAGTTATAATATGTAATGTAATCCAAGATTGTTTTGAGCTTATTTTATGAAAGTATGGCGTGGGAGTGTGCGTGTGTGTGGATGATGGCTGGTTGAATCTGCTTCACCCGGCCCAAGTCCGACTGACTGGACAATGGTGCTGGGTGAGGCTGCACCACTGTTGCACATTGAACAATAAAATGTGCACATATTAAACCAGCTTTTACCGCACACTCGGGTGGACATCTCCTGCATGGTAACATGGAGCACCATGTGTCTTTTGTCCTCAATCTCTTCCTCACAATAAACTGGTCTTCAAACAGCAACACCCTTTGTCCGGATGAGCCCAAATAAAAGACACCTAGCTGGGGTGTGTTGTGGATCGTCATCTAATTGAACAATGTCCAGATCTGAACATTCTCTATCTTTTGCATCCATGCATGTCATGCATGGGCCACTCACATGTCTTGCTGTTAAAGCCCTGATGATCACATGCAAGGGCCATGCTGAGAATCACAGAGGAGGAGGAGGAGGAGGAGGAGAAGAGGTGAATGCTAGGTTGAGGAGCTGGAAGAACCAGAAGCAGAACCCAGCAGGGTTCACGGGCAGAAAGAGAGGGAGGGGGACAGTATGTTGAAGTGCACAGGAGAGTTGTAACCCACAGAAGAATAGAGAACAAAGAGAGGGAGGGGACAGTATGTTGAAGAGCACAGGACAGTTGTAACTCATATTCAAGATTCAAAGGTTTTTATTTGTCACAGTCATACAGAAATGTTTGTGTGACATACTCTGTATTTTCTGTGCCTTGCAATATAGATAAAATAGAATAACACACAAGAAAGATAAAGTATCAGGTAATTAAGTTATTGCAAGTATGTTCATTTATTGCAAGCATTTACATATTTAAAAGAGAAAAAAGAGACATCACAAACATGAGCATTGAAGATGGTGTCGTCTTTGAAGATGGTCTTCTCCTTGATGATCAACCTCCTCATCCACCATAATCTTGTACATTTTTAACGACAGGACACACACATTTGATTCATTGATTTGGGATGACCAATACTACAACACTGCAGAATCCAAATATTTCTAAAGAGCAAATTATGTCTCACCCAACAACACAAACACTGCGAGTATTTTTACTTCAACACCACATTTAAAATGCAAGTAAAGTAAAAATACTCTGCTACGACTGAGCTATACCCTTTTTTCTGGTTATGTTGATGTCTGTATACATTTTTCAGTTCCAAAGACAAATTTCTCTGTTATGTGTCCTTAACATTCTCTTCAAAACCATTTCATTAAATGCTTACTATACATTTTTAATTACAACCTCAAAAGGCATTTGAACCGACAAAACAACTATGTTTTCATGATGGGATGTAATGCCATTAAAGAGACTATACATTAAACCAATGACATATATTGCAACACTGTTGTCATTTATGTTCATGATCAGAAGAATCCCTTCTCAACCCTGGGATACCTGCTCTGTGATTGGCAATGGAGGCAATTTTGGCAGTTTTGTCCGACAGCACCTGTAAAGAGATGATAGAATCAGCCCAGTTCGTCATCAGGTAGGAACTCCCAGTCAACCTCCTTCAATGCACAATGTTCATGATGCATTTTGACCTACAAGCTAGATTATTGAAGCCTGCCCTCTCCAAAGACTGAAAGGAGGTTTAATCACCCTCCACAATTTAGATGAAGAGGCCACTGCTTGGCTTGAGAAATTTGCATTCGCTACCCCACACCCCACCATGTGGGGCAGAAGCTGCACTGAATACAGCAGGAAAGCACTGAAACACAGAGTGAACACAGCTGGAAGGATCATAGAAGCCCCACTAGCTTCCCTGCAAGTCACATACATTGCCTGCCTCACCTGAAAAGCCACCTTGATTGTGAGCGACGCCAGCCACCCAGCACACAGTCTGTTCAGCCTCCTGCCCTCTGGGAGAAGATATTGGAGCCTCCGTGCCCGCTCAACCGGACTCTCAAACAGCTTCATCCACCAGGCTGGGTGGAAACTCAATTCTCTCCTCTCAGTTACATCCACCAGGTTGTCATAAAGCTGAATCCCCCGCCCCTCTTTCTGCCCACCCCCCCCCCACCCAAACAGACTGAAATTGCTATTCTACTGTTATTTTGCACTATTGCTATTACAAATAGGATAGTGGGAAATGTATTTTTGATTACTTTGTATGTCTACATGTAAAGTAACTGACCATGACCTCAGGGATTTAGGCAACAAGACGGACCTTGTGATGGCAAATCCAAGCATCTTGCTTGAGAAGTAATGGCTACTGCATTGTGTACTACCAAATGACTTTGTAGGGGTTAGGGGTCTACAGGAGTACAGACGTCCCTTCATGGAGAGCATGCGTCCCTTCAAAGATTCTCTGATGCTCCTGCCGGCGTTCTCATACTCCCGCAACACTGCGGTGTCCCTAAATGCGCTCTACACCATTGAGGATTTTGAGAGCCCACTCAGGCCGGTGTTCCTCAACCCAGAGTACATTCGGGACCTGCACAGCTTCTGGCGCTCCAAGGGCCTCCTGAGCATGCGTCTGAGCTCTGGCTTCATGGTGGCCAGCCTGGCGCTGGAACTTTGCACCAATGTACACCTATATGAGTTCTAGCCCTTTGACCTACACCTGCTATTACACCAGCCCCTCATGTGGCAGTGAGTGACCCACCTCCTACCAATCAGCACACGTTTTCATGTTATTTTCACATATGCACTATTATTCAAACAGAACAATGATCTCTAACTTAAAGAACACAAAATCTGGGCGGCATCCCTGTCGCCTAAGAGGACCAATCTCTCCGCACACAATCCTGGGAGAGCCCTGAACCAGTGGAGAAGCAGGCTATTTAAGCCCTGCTTCTCACCTGCTCCTCAGGTGCTCCGCATGTCGTTAATTGGCACTGGCTCCAATGCTCTCACTAGCGCCATCTGGTGGTAGACTGCTTCTACTACCTGCTACTGCTACCCTTCCAGGGGCGTTGTTCCGGAGCCGGGTTGCCCACCCTCTGCGTAAGTAAGATGAAGGTTTATGCAATGCCCCACGACCATTTGTTGAGGTTACATGAGCAGGGTGTGTGTACTGAAAATACACCTGTGGGAGCGTTGGCCGTCCAGCCGGTAGGCAGCCCTGCAACTGATTTCACTGGCTCATGTCTGGTCTTTAGCTAATGTCTTGACTCTTTTATTCTCAAAGATTGCAAAATGTGTGGTGACTACAGTGAGGCATGATTCTGTATCGATGCCAAGCCACCACAAATTATAGTTTAATAATTGGGTAAACTGAGAATGCACTACAATGAACATGCACTGTTTGAACTGATGTTATCATGCAAATTGATTTTGTCTTAACACTATGCATAATAATGTTTTTAAACTACAACTGCATTTATATTTTATCTTGGATTGAGATTGTTTGATTTAGATTTGATAAATGGGCCTCAAGTATGAAATGTAAATTACTTAACTGAATTAACTCAATTGATGTTGAGTACATCAATAAAGCCAATTGGTCAACCACATACAAGTTGAAAAATATAAAATGTAATACTTGTATATATTCAAAACACAAATATTGAATACATTGTTTATGTTAAACATTCCGTTTTATCTCCTGTATGAAAGGACACATTTTGTTATACGTTATTATTAGAAATTATGAAAAGATTATTGAGAATATTATTTTTGATTTTTATATTATTTTCTGAAGTGGTCCGTCTTGAAATTAAGCTAATGCCAAGCTATTGCCATGATCAATATTCGCCACAAACTGATTTTAATTGTGGTTCTATGAGGTTATACTTTCATTTGCCAACCATGACATTGTGTCAATGATTATGAACCAGATTTGTGAAAAAAAATAAAAACAAATTGAGTATATTGCTCGTTTTATTCCGCAAATTTTGAAATATTTCTGTGATAGCTGTCATCCATGCAAACTATATTTAGCCTTTTGCAAGAACATTTGGCAACTGCCAATATCTGCCACTGAGAGTCAGTGTTTTCAAGCCAAACAGCAGGCTCCCTTTGCTGAACCTATGCTGCTATATTCAGGGACATACAGGTTAACAACCTATCTAACCTATTGAACAAGTTAGATAACCACATCTCCTCAACCCTCACCCTGAACACAGGCGTACCGCAGGGCTGTGTGCTGAGCCCTCTCCTTTTAGCCCTCTTTACCTACGCCTGCACACCGGTACATGGTTCAGACACATTGCTGATTTTCCAGTGTGGTGAACTGCAGAGGGTGGTAAAAACTGCCCAACGCATCACCAGTGCCTCACTGCCCTCGATCGATGCTGTCCAGAGAAAGCGATTTCTGCAAAAGGAGTGTTCTCACCCCAACCACTGACTGTTCATACTGTACATAGAGGGCCGGCCCTGTACACCTGGGGGCCGGATAATCAGCAGGATAATCTTGGGGCCCTGCTTTGTGGTTGATAAGAGTAGTTTTGCCACAGAGAACAAGCAACTGTATGCATTCATAACCCTTACCGTTTTTATCCATACCTCTTTGAACATGATTAGCCGCAATTATTTTACTACTTTTTATAGTATACTCACTGAAACAGTCAAAGTTTACACTTACACACTTTCTACATTTCTACTTTTACTTTAGTGTCTGAATGCCTTGTCAATTTTAAAACAGCACTAACTGTTTTGTCCACTAGGCGGCGTAAAACCTTTAGTAGCCTATTAAGACGTCTTCAATAAAGCTGTTGGAGTCTTGACCCTTGGAACTGCTTTTGCCTTTCACATTTAAAAGAGGTGAAAGTTTAAGTTCATAATTAATTTTTTTTTTTTTTTGGGAGCCCCCTGGCGATCAGTTCACTGACACACATATAGGCCTACACGTATTCTAGACGATATATAATTTGCATCAATGGAGTGGAGGAAAGGTGTTCCAGCACATGGACATTAAACAAATAATAGCAATTAATACTCATATGTATATTGATTGATGTAGTAAATTGTGTGTTATACTTGTTTGACACTGAATGTACCAGCATACATTGAGCAAAAAGTAATCTGCTGTGTAGCTTGGAAACACTGACTCCCAGTGGTAGATACTGGCAGTTGCAAAGAGTTCAGCCATAATTCTAAATAATATACTTGCCGATGACATTTTGCCGAATAAAACAAAATAGGCCTACTCATTAGCTCTTTATTTATCACACATGTCTTAGAAAATCTAAAAGACTTTAATGACAAAATATTAAACATCACTTGTAATTCTCATTAATCTCAGTAAGAATATGCTTTCAGTAAGTCAGTATTAAAATCTGTTTGAGACTCACAAAAAAACAAGTTTGATTCCACATAGATCAGCAGAACGTGCATTGACCTTTCTATAATATTTTAAAGGATATCTCTTTGTACAACCATAATATACCATGTCAAAGATACAAAATTGATTCCCCAGGAATATCTTGCAGATAAAAACTATAAATATATATATATTTAAGACACAACTATTGGCTTAAATATTTTAGTTTCACAGATTTTCCTTTACTGTTCGTTTACTGTTACCAAGGCATCAGTGGATATCATTTATGGGGAATATTGATCATGGCAAACATTTTAAATTGGATACATTGAGGAAATTGATGATCAGTCTATGTTGGCTTTGACTGGTTCCGTTTCATTTGCCTCTGTTATTTTGCATTACCTTCAGCTCAAGATGGACCACTTAAGGAAATATATATTTTCTTTTTCATAAATTTGTTTTGAAATCTGCCCTTTCATACAGGAAATCAAACTGTTTAATATAAACAACAAATTAAATATGTGTTTTGAACACATGTATTAAATTTTTTTTTGAATGACAAGATTGAAAAAATTAATAGTCATTGATACAATCAAAAACAGTTCTGTTAATTCAGTTAAA
>JAOPUD010000090.1:78523-89686 GCA_027122715.1 Trisopterus minutus
TTATTCTATGTAATATTGATTATATACTACATTATTTCATGTGTTTGTAGGGCTTGTTATTATATAATATGCTATGTATTATATTTAATATATTATCGTAATGTATTATCTTAAATATAATTTAGGATAATTATAATAATCATAAATAGAATTGATGATAATAGACCTCATGTTTGGTTATGTCTCCGGACAGACACCTCGGAGGGCGTGTCCCAGGAGCTGTACTCCGCCGGATTGGTCCACGAACATGATGTCATGATCGGTATGAGTCAGCACAGTCTAGTCTAAGGGTTAGTCAGTAAAGTCTAGTCTAAGGGTTAGTCAGTAAAGTCTAGTCTAAGGGTTAGTTAGTCATTTCTAGTCTAAGAGTTGGTCAGTACAGTCTAGTTTAGTGGTTAGGGTTAGTCAGTACAGGCTAGTATAGTGGTTAGGGTTAGTCAGTACAGGCTTGTCTAAGGGTTAGTCATTATAGTGTAGTGGTGAGGGTTAGTCAATGAACAGTGTTGGGCGTTGAGTAAGATTTGGCCGCTTTGGAAAGCGTAGACTAAATAGTTCTGGACTAAATAGTTCTGGACTGTTTCTGTTCCTCAGTGGCGGCTAACCTTCAGCGGATGGTTGATGACCCAAACACCTACAAAGTACTCACTTTTAAACTGGTAAGTTTTACACAGTTCATTGTACGGCTGTAGGTAGTAATACAGGATGTTAACTGCTTATTGTTACCAGGACTGTTGGGTTCTACAGTAACACTCTAAATGGTTCCACACTAATGGAAGTTAGATGAGTCGTTTGAGAACTGGAATGTGTACGTTCTCCAGGCCAGGAATTAATGGCTGAAGACCATGCAGTGTTTCAATCTATCGTTGTGATTCCCCATTTTAGCAATATTAACAAATAATGCTTGCAATATTCTATACTAATAGACTGAACACAGTATACTACTGCTAGTATGGTGAACATGCAACAATCAAGAGAACAAAACAGGTGGCCAGTTCTGGGCCAGGGTCCTGGGACGGGTTAGGGTCCAGGGTTGATCAGGGTTTGGGTCCAGGTTAGATCAGGGTTAGGGTCCAGGATAGATCAGGGTTAGGGTTAGAGCTACATCAGCTTAGCTACTAGAGAGCTACATCAGATTAGCTACTAGGGAGCTACATCAGGTTAGCCTCTAGAGAGCTACATCCGGTTAGCTACTAGAGCTACATCAGGTTAGCTACTAGAGCTACTTATTGACTCATTGCCATTCCAAGGTTTTGAGATACAGGAAATCCATCCATGAAATAAAAGGCACTGGACTAGCTCCGGACTGTTTCACCACAGCACACTACACTAACTCTTCCTGTTGACCCACATAACTACAACCACACTAACTTGACCTGGTTAAGGCAAAAGTCGAGGTATACAGTAACTGTCCTGACACCCCCTCAGGCCTCCAGCGGCGACGAATCAGAGACCCCGGATGAGTTGAAGCTGACCGGCTTCGCCCAGCTCAGTGTCATCTGATCACCTAACCCTAACCCAGCCTACCGCTAACCCAGCCTACCCCTAACCCAGCCAAACCCTATCCCAGCCTAACCCTATCCCAGCCTAACCCTATCCCAGCCATGCCTTACAGAGACCAGGAGGGACAAAGACCAGGAGGGACAGGGACCAGAAGGGACAGAGACATGGAGGGACAGGGACGAGGACGGACAGAGACCAGGAGGAACCAGGAGGGACAGAGACCAGGAGGGACAGGGACCAGGAGGGACAGGGACCAGGAGGGACAGAGACCAGGAGGGACAGGGACCAGGAGGGACAGGGACCAGGAGGGACAGAGACCAGGGACCAGGAGGGACAGAGACCAGGGACCAGGAGGGACAGAGACCAGGGATCAGGAGGGACCAGGGACCAGGATGGACAGAGACCAGGAGGGACAGAGACCAGGAGGGACAGAGACCAGGGACCAGGAGGGACCAGGGACCAGGAGGGAGAGGGACCAGGGACCAGGAGGGACAGAGACCAGAGACCAGGAGGGACAGAGACCAGTAGGGACAGAGAGCAGGGACCAGTAGGGACCAGGAGGGACCAGGGACCACAGGTCCACTATCAACTCAGGCAGTACAGAGGGAACAACATGGAGCTTCCTTGTTGTTTATTTCTGTTGTATTCTTCTGTACTTGAATTTGGTCTTGCAGCTGCTCTCATTATTTATTGGAATGTAAATGTGTCTTTGGGGAAATTGTTTGTTAGTTCATAACTATATATTTCTGTAAGTAAAATAAGCAAAAGACCAAAACTTTTCATAATAACTCTAACTCCAGTTTGAGATTTTCTGTTCTACAACATCAGAATGTTTGGCTTAATTTATTTATTAGGAGGATTAAGTGTTGTTTTTTTTATAGAGGGTGTCTATAACGTGATCTGAGGACAGAGTTGATGCTTCAAAATGGTGCCTTCTTATTTATTTCTGTTGAATATATAAGATGGACAATCAGCATAACCTGCTAATTACCATTAAAACAAAAAAACCTAATTTTGGCAACAACATAAGAATCTTTCTCAGGACTTTAGGACCAAATTCACCCTCACACGCAAAGACTGCTTTGGTTGCTTCCTCAAAGGTCATGTGACCATTTCAACCTTGTAGTTTGTTTGCTGGGGTTTTACAAGCCTAGGCACAAGGGCGCAGTAGAACTACAGTAGAACCTCACTCTGAGACTACAGTAGAACCCCCAATCTGCGACTACAGTAGAACCTCCACTCTGAAACTACAATAGAACCTCCACTCGGACTATAATACAGTATAACCTCACTCTGAGACTACAGTAGAACCTCAACTCTGACTATAATACAGTCGAACCCCCACAGAACCACAAAATACTAGCCATAGTTTGTCCAAATATATCTGGTACCTTTAAATGATTTAAGTTATAATATATATTGAATGTAAGCTTCCACAATGTGTTTTTGGTTTTATTTATGAGGTACTTTTATTGAAATATGAGGCCATTATCCCCGTTTTCGTCTGATCAGCTGGTTTTAAACATTTATTTTCTTCCAATAAATATATTCGATGACATACCTACCTCGCTGCCTGCGGTTTCTGTCTCATATTGTTAGAGTACAGCCTTACTTAAGAAGTAAAATATCCTGTTTCTTCACAGATCATTAATTAATCAACAATGTGACATGGGGTAGATTAGTAGAAAGCGCTCGCAAGTGGCAAACAGTTTGGCAGTTGGTTGACATTAAGGTCAGCTGGTTACGGGTTAGGTTTCAATGTGACCACGACAAGTACACTTATGTCATAGTTGCGATAATGAGCAGAACATTCTTAAGATATCTTTTGGTGAAAATAAGTTTATCAAACAAACAAATCAGCGCATAGGAAACTTTTGGGGCAATGGCAGCTGGTTAAGGGCAGGTCGGCTGGTTAAGGGCTGGATTAGCTGGTTATGGGCTGGATCAGCTGGGGAAGGGCCAGGTCGGCTGGTTAAGGGTCTGATCGGCTTGTTAAGGGCTGGGTCAGCTGGTTAAGGGCCAGGTGGGCTGGTCAAGGGCCAGGTCGGCTGGTAAAGGGTCTGATCAGCTAGTTAAGGCCAGGTCGGTTGGTTAAGGGCCAGCTAGGCTGGTAAAGGGCCAGGTCGGCTGGTTAAGGGTCTGATCAGCTGGTTAAGGGCTGGGTCGGCTGGTTAAGGGAAGGTCAGCTGGTTAAGGGCAGGTTATCTTGTTAAGGGTCTGATCGCCTGGTTAAGGGCTGGGTCAGCTGGTTAAGGGCAGGTCGGCTTGTTAAGGTTCTGATCGGCTGGTCAAGGGCTGGGTCAGCTGGTTAAGGGCAGTTGGCTGGTTAAGGGCTGGGTCATCTGGTCAAGGGCCAAGTCGGCTGGTTAAGGGCCAGATCGGCTGGTTAAGGGTCTGATAAGCTGGTTAAGGGCCAGGTCGGCTGGTTAAGCCAAGTCGCTTGGTTAAGGAGCAGCACTGCAGTGTGAATTGAGTCCGACAGAATGGGGAGGAAATATAAAATCTAATAATAATAATATAATCATATAATACCGCCGAGCAGACAAGGACAAAAGTGTTTTTTAATATAAAAAACATACAATCTAGAACAGCGCACCTTTGCAAAGGGTTTTGCTTCACAGTAAAAGAGCTTTGAAGACTTGAAGAGGAACTTAAAGAAAATTTGGCAGTCAAAGCCAGTTTTGTTTTAGAAAAGTGTCCATTATTTCAATAGTGCTTCCAATGAGCGGCACACCAGATATACAGTCTGGGATGAGAATAATAGTTCCTCAATATTAACCAGTAGAGGTATGGTCTGGAACAATTCTAATGTACTTAACCCACTATATGATGCAGTGTTTGTACTTTTGTATGAGGCTGACGATTACCAACTGTATGTTTATCGACCAGTAGCTTTCCAATTATACAGACATAACATAACATACTATTGTGCCCATAAATAGACTCCTTAAACAAGGGCAGCATGTGACAGAGAGCAGCAACTCCTTAACCAAGGGCAGCATGTTACCAGAGAACAGCGACTCCTTAAACAAGGGTAGCATGTTACCGGAGAACAGTGACTCCGCATGCAAGAGAGGATTCAGCAACACCTGATAGAAAGGTTTTCTTCATCCCTGCTGGAGACCTTCCATCTCACGTATCAAACAGAATAAATGAATTAAATCAGTAAATCATAGAGCCCTTCTACAGTAGGAAGCACATAATGTCAACCTTACCAAAGTTATATTTAGTGTATAGAAAATTAATGTATGTCATCGGCACAATCAAGTTAAACAAGATAAGACGGCCATAACCCATTTGAATGAAGTAAAAGCTGCACCAATGACAAAGGAATAGCAATAAGACATTTCAATGCATGAGCACATGTGTTGGACCGTTACAAGGCTAATGTCTTTAAGGACCGTTGGGTTGAATCATTCGACTGACGCTCAGATTGACGCAGATACACACTGGTTGTCATACGTAGTAGCATGGATCAGCTCCACATTAACTCCTGTTCCACCACATTGAGCAGAACCCCAGACACATTCAAACTAAAGAGGAAAAAGGCAAGAAGGTAAAAACGGTATAGGCCCTTCCGTTTTTACCCCAGGAAATCATTTACCCACCCGCTTGGAGCTAATGCTAACATCTCAGGTTCTCCTTGGAGCTAATGCTAACATCTCAGCCGCTCCTTGGAACCAATCCTAACATCGCAGGTGCTTCTTGCTTGACATGTCTTTCCAAATGCGGTGCATCTCCTCCGGGGAGATCTGGTGGACGGTGATGGCACGACGGTACCGGCACAGACTGTATGCCATCTTCCAGTGGTTGAAGCCACTGTTCTGGTACGGGTGGACGCCAAGCTTACGCAGACACAGGCCCACGTACACGTCCTCAAGGTGGATCAGCCTGGTGTGCAGCGAAGTTTTGAATATGAGTTCGGCCACATCAGCCGAGAACACGTAGCCTGTACCTGAGCAGAAGGGCGGGTACTTGCTGTCCGGGTACAGGTCCCTGGGCATGTACCACTTGCTGCGCATGTCCCGGATCGGACCCCCGTTGATGACGTAGCCCGTGAAGTACCTCCGCCGGGGCTTGGTGGTGGGCTTGAGGAGCTTGTAGATCAGGTTGTCCATGTTGACGAAGATGTCGCTGTCTGTCTTCAGGATGTA
Organism: Trisopterus minutus; assembly: GCA_027122715.1. Classification (NCBI taxonomy): domain Eukaryota; kingdom Metazoa; phylum Chordata; class Actinopteri; order Gadiformes; family Gadidae; genus Trisopterus; species Trisopterus minutus. The sequence goes on from JAOPUD010000090.1 coordinate 84,178, forward strand.
CTGGGCCTTGGGGCAGTAGGTGGACACCCAGCGCATGCCCATCATGGTCTTAAGCGTCAGGTTGTGGTACGAGTCCACAAAGTCCTCCACCACGATGTCGTGGAAGATCTGGCTCTCCTGCTCCACCATCTGGTTCAGGATGCCGTCTGTGTTCCTGCCCAGCAGGAAGAGCGTGACGACCCGCACGTCGCCGAAGGAGCCCTCGTCGCCCCAGGTCTCCCGGATAGCCTGCCGCGCATCAAACTCCTTGTGAGTGGTGCTGATGAGGATGACAAGGAAGGGGGGAACCTCCTCGCACTTCTTGGGCTCGTTGATGACGAAGCGGAAGGCGTGGGGGTTGAGGGGCCGCGTGCGGATGTTGCTGAATGTCTCATTCTTAGGTGGCTTCGGGGCCTTCCGGACGGGGATGTGCATCTGGCCCACGTAGGTGGAGGTTGGCCGTGAGATGCTCAGATACCACAGAGCACTCGCCCAGCAGACCACCGTCAGAAGATACAAACACGAGACCTTGGAAGGCATTATGCAGCATCTAGATGGGCTTTCAGGTTGTTTCCTATTGGAGCTCCATGGCTGGGAGAGGCAGCCCTATGCTGCTCCAGCGGCCCGCAGGACATTCATCGTCAGTGATAGATTACTCTGAGGAGAAGCGATACAGTTTTGCTTTTTAATGCAAAGCCATTTAACGTTGTATAGATGTCCAGTTCCTCCGTGTGACACCCCTGAACCTCCATTTATATCTGGAAAGAAAGAAGGAGGGACAGATTACTGTAAACATTTGAGAAATGAATTTGCAAAGTTATGAATAAATTAGAAAAAAGTACTGCTACAGATTGAACACAACAGATAAAGTGATGTAATGTCGATGTAACCATAACTTTAACTTAAGGCTGAGTGTAACAGGGTATATACAGGAATCCTGAAGCTAATTGTAATACATTTTTAAGACCTTTTCAAGACCATCCCAATATTTTTTAATACCTCACCGCCACTTCAATATGCAACCATTTACATCAGTGACAACAGTTTTAGTTTGTGATAGACTACATACCACTAAGACCACTATGGTACAACAGAATTCCACATAGGCTGGGATAATAACTCAAGGGCAAAGTTTATAAAAAAAAAACATTGCTCCACGCTCAAAAAACAACAATCAGGACAGTCATGACATGTGCCTCAGCTCATTTGATTTTGTTTCCAGCAGCTTCTTAGTTTGGACCAGTTCGTTCTGTTTATCTTTACGTCTTCTTCTCAGGGTGTTGGACTTTGTTATCAGTTGTTTTTTGTTGATTTGTTGAGCGACTCATCAAGCATTAAGACGAACTGGCCAGCCTTGTTGATTGTGTTGATGAACTCCTGCTTTAAGTATGGTGCTAAGCCGAATCGTATAATGTAACCAGATTTGTCCTTACCACAAGCAAAAGTCTTGGCTATGTCTGAATCGGGAAACATGGCCCTGAAAACGTCAGCCAAGTTTTCGTTACTGTTCAGCGAGTGGTGTTTCTCCACTGTGTGGAGACATTGTGTGGACTTGTTTACATTGTGTAAATGTGTGGACACATTTATGTACCGGTTCGTCTTTGTTTTTTAAGGAAACAAATACCTTTTTACACGTTTACGATGTTTTTAGGACCCAAATTCTTGGACAGCGAATTCATAAAAAAATACCTTCAAAATTAAAGACTTAGTAAAGTCCTGAAAATACTTTTTAAATAAATAATTTTCCCAAAATTGATTTATCACCTTTTAATACTTTTTAAGACACTGCGGATACCCTGTGTAACCAAATTATGTTATGGTGATGTAACCATAACTTTAACTTAAGGCTGACTGTATTGGATTTTGGACATCGGACCTCATTTCCAAGTGTGCCAGTGTGTTATTTATCATTGGAGACCGTTTGCAACACTTTTCATTCAGTCCTTTTAGTTAAAGCAAATATCAAACTATTTGGCCAAAAGGTGGCGCTATAGCAACAGTCCAAAAATGCATACTTTGAACAAGCATATCTCGTAAACGCTTTAGTGTATAGCCATGAAACTTTGCTTACACATGCATATCCTCATGCTTAACAAATATGCCTCAAGAACCTATGACCTTATTTGGATAGATTTACGACCATCTTGAACTTTGTTAAAAACACAAAATTCCCTGAGGATCCTAGGTTTGGACCAATCTCTTTAATCTGACATAAAGCAAAGTCTTTAAAATAAAGATTAAAGCACCCAAGAGCCATTGATTTCTAAAATGGGTGTGGTTTAAAACGCAAAAAGACCTAAATGCTTATATCAACATCAAAATGGAGTCCAATACAAAAGCTGTTCAGAATAAAATTCTGAACAAGATAAAGTCAACATATTTTCAATTTGGCCGTGGCTTCGAGATGGCCGTGGCCACTGACTAAAATGACCACAATTCATTGATAGAATGTCTGATTTGAGCGGGGCCAACTTAGTAGAGGTTGGGGACCAAAGTTTCAACTGCTCAAGTAAGATGAAGTCAATTGATTGATTGATTTTATCCATATTGGGCTATAGAAAGCGGTAAAACAATTAACTGAAAATGCAACCTCTCCAAATAGTACCCAGATCGGTATAACTATTAACTTAAAATGCAGACTTTGGACGGCCATATTTTCTGATCCCTTCCTTCTACAGCCATGAAATCCTGTAGACATTTGTATCTCCTCATGTTGAGAAAACGTTCCTAGGGAACCCAGAACAATCAATCAGTCAATCAACACCAAACTTGGTGTGCTTAAAGAAGCACAGGTCAAGGTAAACCAGGCAAAATATCATCAAAATAGGACGATAGGGGGCACTAAATCAATCAATTGAAAATTTTAAAGACTCATAACTCCTCCGCCTTTTGACGTATGATCATGAAAGTTTGTTTGCCCATCACCCAGATCCAAGCTGAGGCTATTCCAGTATGAAGCATGTGCAAACCAAAAAGGTCTTCATTGTCTTTGTCAGGGTCTAATTGGTCTGTGTCACGGTCTTAATGGTCTATCAAAGGTCTTCATGCCTGTGTCAGGGTCTTAATGGTCTGTAAGGGTGTTATTGGTCGGATTTAGGCTTGGCACCTGTAAAATGCTGCTTGCAGCTTTAATTACGACTATTATTGTTTTCAATCATCTCCATTTATTCTGCCATTATCTATGGCAGCTTTTAGTAAAAAGGTCAGACGGTAGACACATTAACCTGATGGAAGTATGATTATTCTGTTCACAAAGATTCATGTCAGATCTTTGAGAAACTTAGTGTTAAACCTAAACTCTTATTACCATTATAATAGTAATTAAAGCTGCAAGAAGTATTTTAAGGGTGCCAACAAGACCATTAAGACCCTGTCAGACCATTAAGACCCTGTCAGACCATGAAGACCCTGTCAGACCATGAAGACCCTGACGCAGACCATGAAGACCCTGATTGAGCATTAAGACAGTGACGCAGGTCATAAAGACCCAGTCGCAGACCATCAAAACCTTTTTTGTTTGCATACTGTTGACAACGCTGGAATAGCCTCAGCTTGGATCTGGTGATTGGCCAACAAACTTTTATGACCGTACGTCAAAAGGCTGAGGAGTTATGAGTCTTTAAAGTTTTCAATTGATTGGTTTAGCGCCCCCTATCGTCCTATTTTGATTAACTATAGCCTGGTTAACCTTGACCTATGCTTCTTTAAGTACACCAAGTTTGGTGTTGATTGACTCAAGTTAACCCAGCATTTAGCAGTGGCGGCTGCTGGTCTGCCAAAGAGGGGAAGCTCATTTTCGGCCTACATCATATAAATTGTTAATTTATGCATATGTAAATGATCCTCTCTGTTCCTTTTCAAGGAAATGCTCTGTCATACAAACTAGATGTCTTTTCCAGTGACATGACCAGTGTCCTCTCAATGGCCAGCAGAGCTCCTTGGCCCATTGTGTTACGAGTGTAGGACTTGAGTCGCTTTAAACAGGAGAAGCTGTGTGTCATGGTCTGAAGATCATCTGGGCAACGTTTCGAGAAGATTACACACAACTTGTGACAATTGAGGCCTTTTGATGGTTTTTGATCAAATCCAACATGGCAAAAAATAATCCGGAAAATACAATATTGTGGAAAATGACGTCATAGGATGTGTTGAACTTGGCTTGGCCCAAGGGTTCCAAAGAAACCTTGTTTGTGAAAAACGGATTAACAGGTCAAAGGTTAATAACATTGATGCATGTCCAAATTAGACCTGTTGGTGGCGCTAGAGCTCTTTACCTAGCGTTGCCTACACAGTATCACCACTTGGACCCCAGTAATGGGTCTGCTGTTAAATTATTACAATATTGGGGAATTATTACACGATCAGGTTCTGCGATATGAAAGCTAATCTGATAATGTAACCCTTAATTACATTATTGGTACAGAGATTATTACATTATTGAAAAATACGCTTTATTACATTATCGGGAAGTTATTACATTATCAGGTTTTATTACATTTTCAATGGACTCAAGTGCAGATTTACATTATTGGGGTTATTACATTATCTGGAATTTATTACATTATAAGGTTATACAGGGCATAATGAGGCAACAGCATGCATTACCAAGGAGTTATTTTCTCACCTATTGATTCATATTGAATCAGAATCAGATATCAATTTGCATTTTTGCTTAACTCCTTTTGAAAATGAATTTATTGATGTGCTCTATCCCTATCAAAACAAAATAATCCTTAGATTTGAATTCAATATGATTACAGATTATGATTTGTGATAGGAATAAATAGGAAAACTGCTCCCCTCCATAAGTATTGTAGATATATGTGTAGATATGTTCAGCAAGTCATAAGGGAATAAAGTGGTGCCCCTGTTAAGTCAGCTACCTTCAAGTGGACCAAAGGAGCAAACGTGTGGAAGGATTGGCAGAATTCAACCTTATTTGGACAGGTCTTTTTTCCTAGTGGACTAACATGAGAACATACTGCATACAGTAGGCTTTTTATGGAACCACATTTTCCTAAATGTTAATTTTTTAATAAGCCATTACATTATACAGTATTAGAATTAGAAACACATTACTGTTTTATAATAAACAATAAACTGTATAATAATAAGCAAGACACAATTATAAAGAGCAACACAATCATAGTACTGTATACAATGGGAATTGTTCAGGGGATATAGAATCTATCTTTGCTTAAGGGAAGTTGGATGTTTTCATTTTTAAACAGTGTTACCGGCGCATTGAACATCATAAATAATAAAGTCTAAATTGATCACATAAAGACCCAAGGATGCACTCTGCCTACATCATTCTGATTGTATTACATGAGCCTACATCATTCTGATTGATTAGAAGAGCCTATATCATTCTGATTGATTATGAGCCTATATCTTCCATATTGTATTATATGAGCCTATATCTTTCGTATTGTATTATATGAGTCTATCTGTTTGTATTGGATGATCCTATATCATTTTGATTGTATTATATGAGTCTATATCATTCTGTTTGTATTAGATGATCCTA
>JAOPUD010000090.1:89786-106427 GCA_027122715.1 Trisopterus minutus
TCTGTTTGTATTAGATGAGTCATATCATTTTGATTGTATTATATGAGTCTATAACATTCTGATTGTATTATGTGAGCCTATATCATTCTGATTGTATATTATTATATATTATGAGCTTATATCATTCTGTTTGTATTATATGAGCCTATATTATTCTGATTGTGTATTAATGTATATTATGAGCCTATAGGACTTTACAGGATGTCCAGATGTTGTCGTTAACGGCTCCAAGTTGCTCGTCTAACTTCACTTCCCTGTTCGGGACCACACAGGTCTTAGTCTACATCGTTTTCACAAAGAACCCATCGGCGTTGTTCTGCTGACATGCGGAAGGAGTCGGACAGCCGACAGAGCTGATCCGACAGGACGACATCAAGGAGAAGCACAGTCCAATCTCCTGCTTTTCCTCGCTCCTAACAACATTAGATAGAAACATACTAAACAAAGTCATTGAACCGCCTACCTCTGTCAGTGTGTCCATCCGAGTGGGACGTGTGGTGCTGAGGAAACAGAGGATACAGATGATACAGAGGTGTCTGTCTCAGCATCCTAACGCACAGATTCTAAAGCTACTTGATGGTAGCGCAATGAGCGACGCAGAGCTCGATGAGAGGCCGTCCAATCACAGCGTAGTCCGGTTTACTCTCGGCCAATCACAACGTAGTACGGTTTACTCTCGGCCAATCCGAGACGGAGCAGGCGGACTCCCCTGAACAACAGAAAAAGCAAGGTAGGCAGACGCTGTGAGAGAATGTGCAGAGATCAGTCCTACAAACTACAACTGTCTAACCCTCCAACCTGTCACTGTCTAACCATTCAAACGATCACAGTCTAACCCTCTCAACTACCACTCAGTCTAAGGAAGCAGTATAAATGATGGTATAATTATATAACTTTGCCTTTTTTAGCTCTGAAAAAGTGACAGAATGGTCCCTATTAATATACAATTAACACAACATATAAGGGACCCTTATAGATCGACATATTGTAGCAACCCTTGGATAATTTAAGAGTTGATGGGATATGTGTTTCTTATATTGTCAATTTTTATGATATTCCAGTTGTTAACGTAAAAACTGTAAATTCATCGTAATTTTAAGCCTTCAAAGTTGAATCTGAAATCAATGCACACAGAAGGTCATTACATGACCCTTAGTTAATAAATTAATTAATTAATGTTTATTCGCCATGAACATTCACAGACTCAGGTCTTATTCTTAATCTGTAGGTAAGTAAGCAAAGGACATATTGACCCCATGAAGCTTTAATAAAGTGTTTCAAGGTCTCTGCTCATTGTGATGTCTCCTTGTATCAGCATCATAATGTTAGCTGTCCTAATCCTTCATGTACCAACAGCTCAGAGAAGGGCTGCAGAATAATTTGGTCGACTGCTAATGAGAAGAGAAAAGGCTAAAATAGTTGATGCACGACAGCAGGAGCAATCAGACCATCGCAAAATACTTTAACGGTGCCATGACATGCCACCAGGGGTGAGTGTGATTAGCCGTTTTGGAAATCTGGCCCTTATGACATCACAGGTGGGCGTGTCCACCTAGACGTGTGACGGATAGATGAGCAACATTTGCTACAGTCCACTGGGTAGGCTGGTAGACTGATCCATCCAGCACACATCTTGGTGGACATGCCCACTTGTGATGTCATAAGGGCCAGATTTCCAAAACGGCTTGTAGTAGCTAACCACACCACACCTTGTGGCATGTCATGAGACCTTTAACAACAAACCATGTGAGGAGACTTCCAGGTCTTACAACATGCAGACCTTTCTAGAACATCTCCATCCATATTGAGGTCTACTTCTACATTTTTAAACTCCCATTGAAATAAACTGCCATGCATCACACAATAGTGTCACTGCCTAATACTTTTTGTTCACTATGTTAGCTAGTAAAATCGACTAACTTAAAATAATATATCAGACACTGTATAGTACTAACTGAATACTAGTTTAGCTTACCTTTTGAACAGTGCAGCATGGCCCCTATGCGGCTCAGCTGATATCAGTATTCCATGATCGACCATTATCCTGCCTTGTACGAGATCACAAACATTTATCTGACAAGAGGGTTTGGCTTAGTGCTATACCATGACGGTGCAGAGGAGCGTCGTATAGGCCTTTCAACAACAACCAAGATGGCTTCCCCTGATGTAGAACAGTCTGTTGATTCCCAACGGTATTAAATGATTTTCATGCGTGTCATGAATCAGGTGCAGTGAACAATAGACAGCCTTAAAGATAAGCAAAGTTTACATAGACTTGCATAGTTTGATGTGTAATTATGCAATAGTGTTTGTATCTTTAATATTTTGGGGTGATTATAGCAATATGTGGATTTAACAACTATTTCTTATAGCTGCATATATTGTTTATATTCAGCAATGACCACATTATTTCTTACATTGGCATTGAAGTAAGTTCAATGAGTTGAAACTTTTGAGTTCTGAGTTGTATTGAACACGGAAAATGGGGAAAAGTATGATTGGGTGTTCATTTAAATGCAACTCTTGATATCACTGAGTTACTTTACATTGTCTTGTGTTTGTGGTAACGTCTGCAGACTAAATATAGAGGTTTGCAATTGCCAGACATGAAATTAAGAATCCATTTGAGAATCAATTATTTTATTACCCTTGAATTAACAAATATCAAAATTGAACCAGCCTGACAGGATCACAGAATAAGGAAATTGCATACACATTAATGCAAACATTGAAGTCAAAAATGTTTATTGCTTAAAATAGGATAAAAATGTCCAAAACATACATTATTATTATTACTTTTACCAATTTTTTGGAAATAGTATATACGTTATATATTATAAATACACTGTTTCCAAGATCATTTGTAATTGCACACCAGGTGCTAGACAAAAGCTAATCAGAGAAAAATCTAGTCACAATAAAATAAAACAAAACAAGAGATATGATATATACAACGGCGTATTAGGGACGAGCATGATTTTGATTAATATCGACATTTCAAGAATAAAGTCAACATGTAGACATTAATCTCAAAATTTCGAGAATAAAGTTGAAATATCAAGTAGAATTTATTCTCGAAATGTCTACATTAATGTCTACATGTCCATTAAATCATATAGAGAGAGCGAGACCTTAATCAGACTCACACCAGATCATCACCACAAGGCGTATTGATGATCTGGTGAAATTGTACTTTGGAAACGGGTTTAGCAACAAGCAAATACTCTCTATTTTATCCTATAGAAGGGTTAGTGTCAATATGGTTTATGTGTGTAAGGACGTTGAAAAGGTTTTGCCGAAAACTTTGTCTGTACAGAAGGATGAATCAGACCAATTTGAAGGACGTGGTCGCCTTTTGCAAACCGAAATAGCTGAAAATTGGCAGAATCAAGGATACCGGTGGTTAAACTTACTTACAATACAGAGAGGCTACTTTGTATCGCAAGATACAATTTGACAATTTATCATGTTGTTTGATCCTGAGGGTGTGAAACAGAGACATGATGAACTGCAGACATTATGCAGCAAGGGTCCTATGTGCTCTGACACATGTATGGGTACGATCAACTAAAGCCATTCGGCATTGCAATCAGTGGTTGCATTGACTGTTTTAGTCGCTACATTGTGTGGATGCTAGGCCTACACAACAAACAACGACCCAAAAGTAATAGCAGAAATTATATTTCTTGGTATTTCAACTTTATTCTCGAAATTCCGAGATTTAAGTCGACATTACGACATTAATATCGTCATGGTGAAAAAAAAAAAATCATCATGCGTGTCCCTAATACGCCATCGTAGATATATAATCTAAAGATTTTATAGATATAAAATCTGTCCAAAACTTTTTCTTTTTACAATAAGAAGGGCTCAAGTGGGGCTTAAATCAAATGGCATGTCCTAGGTCTTGGGGCAGGTCAAGAAGATTCAACAAAATCACAGGGGTCAATTGTCTAATCATTGTTCTTCATTACGAATTATGGGTCAAATTTACTACTTCATTAACACTAAGTTATTTGTTTTAAGATATATGAATTGCCTGATACCTTGTTGAACTATGCCTCCAAAGAAGGAAATGGGTCCCAATGGAACAACACCCTGTATGTTAAACGTTGATGTAAGCCTATTAAAATGGATTTCTTGGTGTTTTCAACCTTGAGAATTCTCTATTTTCACTTCTCTAGCTGATGAGGTAAGCCGATTAATTAATTTGAAATAAATCAGTAATGACAAACCAACACAATTCCGGTATTTTGAACATTGAGTCCCCTTTCTGGTTTGTGGATGGAGGTCAGAATGGCTGTCTATGGGCACAACCTGTCCATAAAACAACCCTAAATGTTTGTTTTCAGAAATGTCTCATCGAGTGGTTAGTGGTGTTCGCTGATGTTCCAACTTTCTGTAGTGTTTTATTTGGCATTTTGTAAATCCCATTGAAACCGAAACTGGACCGGAACCGGAAACAGAAATTGGGCTTTTTATGTTTGGTTGTAATCTTTTCGCTCGGTTCTCCATATCAACAGTAGGGCTAGAACCGACCAAAAAATCTACAACCGGGCCTCTTTCCGTTTCCGGTCAACATGCAACGAGTCTTCCAACAGAAATCAATGGATTTAAAAATGCCAAATCAAACACAACAAAAGTGTTTCCCTAAACAGGCTGTAAACAGCACTAGATATTATAATATAATACACTGTTGATCTAAACTGCAACATTATATTACATACAGCTATACTGACAGGTGGGAACCCGTTGTAATGTACATAACAAGGAAGTCGGCTGTGTGTTAATTACAACATTATATTGTATTATTGTTACCATCACATACATTTGCATTATTGTGCTCTCTAACCCTGCAGCAAAGACCCCACACTTCACCTCTCCCATGTGCACACATTGTCCACCAACCCTCATCTTCCTTCTCTGACACTGACACCATATTACCTTAATTTCTCTACGTTACCAGCAGCTGAACTCTGTCCCCTCACTGTGCTGACTCTCATGCTTTCTATTGATTGGATAAGAGCCGCTCTCAGATGACGCTCCTGGGGACAGCTTTCCTGTGCTGGTGAGGGAGGGGCTTGGGGGCTTGGTCAGGGGGGGGCCATTGGGGTCTGGTGAGCTGAATGTCTTCCTCCATTTTGAACCCTTTGATTGTGGGACCCTCTTGTGGGGGCCAAACCACAGACATCTTACTTGCATTTGGTTTGGTGTCATCCAATAAATGTGCTGAATCCAGGCTGCTAACTGAATGTCTCCAGTCAGCCTGGTCCGAAGAGTGGACAGCAGGCGGGGCCAGCCTGTTCAGGTTCCCCTTGGACTTGAGGAGCTGTTTATAATGGGCCAGGCAGTACAGATGTCCATGGAGAGAGATAGAGTTGCCATGGCTGAAAAAACAACAACAATAGTGCAATCAAACTTGCAGTAACTGCTAATCAAACTGCAGTAAAATGCTTACAAGGATAATCACACATCAAGAAACAAGAAATAAAGAGACTATAAAGAAGTTTGTTTAAAAAATAGTTGAAACACATTTTTTAATATTGCTATATCTTCTATTAGAGCATATTCAGACAAGGTAACATATTTACGTTAATGGACTGGAGCAGTGTTGACAGCAGAAGCAGGATTTATGGTACTTCTTTCTGTCCATTATCACCGCGTCCATGGGGTACACCCTCCTCCGACAGACTGTGCATAGCTCTGACTTCAGAACGCGAATCTTTTAGAGAAAGAGAGGAAAGACATCAGCTTATACTTTATGTAGCAACCAAATCTTAGCGTCTACATTTCATGTACAGTACATTTCTTCACCATTTGGAGCAGAGGCAATGGGCCAAATGCTAGACTAGACCTTTTTAATGGTAGCTGTTAAGTGGGACATTAAGTTATCATCTAAAATTATAACTGACCATCTTAGATCATAGCACCAATGTCAGTTCTTCTGCTCAGAAACCAGATTGTGTAGAAAAGCAAACACACTGATGTAGTTAGTTAAATGTTGCCCCCGTAATTGGATTATTCTCCAAAATCCTTCATGACCATTTATCATGATTCTAATACCACAAATAATAACACAGGTATTATTATAATAATTATAATAATATTATTATTATTATGGTATTTAAGGATACCATTGAAAGCAGTACAAAGCACATTCATCTTTCGATACAGGACCCAAACAGCATGTTTTACATTTTTTCTGCACACTATTAGATGCTAAGAGACAATAAAACCCATTTATTTCCCATTTTTATGTTTTAACCATAAAAAGTCCAATGCAATGCAGGACATGCCCATAGTTTTCTGCGGAAACCCTTCCATTCCTGTTCCATGCCATTAGTCGTTTTTTCACCATGCTGCTGAGAAGTTTACCAGCTAGTGTAGACTCTGTCACTTGAGTCACGATTTGTGATGTTTTCTCCTCAGTGACACTGTAGCCCAGATTCTTAAAGACGGTCTCGCTTTCTGTCCACGTCTTGTGGAAGTTCCTCAGCAGTTCCTCTGTGGAAGACTCGTCGTCGGTCTCGATTTGCTTCGCTGCCTTCCGCTTGACCATGTCGGCGTAAGAGAAAGGAGCCTTCGTGTCGGAAACACTCTCAGAGGATCCAGAGACCGTCTTCATGGTCTTGGTTCCCTCCGTCTTGTTGCCAAAGTGGTCGATGTTGGAGAAGTGCTCTGTGGTGATGCTGGTTTCAGAGAAGTCTGCTGGTCCTGATGACTCTGTGTGTGCAACACTTTCCATGTGTGAAGGAACAGGGGTCTTCTGAGGAGAACCGTCCCTTGACCCCTGCTGGTTCTGAAACCTGGGTCTGTCTGTTGTTGGGTTCCACACCCCTATCTCCTGATGGCTTTTCTCTGCTTTGTGCAAGGAACTTTGTTCGTCCAGTTTGAACACATTTTTTATCACCTGGATGTCGAACACAGGCAGTTCCTGTTCTAGAAGGTTAATGTTTGCTATTGTGTCAACTTCGGTGACTTCGGTCTTGTTGTGGTGGCGTTCCGACCGTGCAATCAGATCTTTTGTGGTGTAGACTCTTTCTTCTGCTATCTCGAATCGGTTGACCAGACCTGACAAATCCACCCTGGGATGCTCATCCATCTCTTTCTCTTCATGTACCGTATCAGAGGCCTCTTCCTCCAGTCCCAAGCATTCTGGAATATCAATCCGCTTCTTCATCACATACGTCTTATTTATATCAGCTTCCTGAGCATCTTCAAAAAGCACTTTCTTGTCTTTTACAGATAAAAGCACTTGCTCCTGCTCAACATCCAGGAGTGAATAATCCATCTGTAGACTGGATCCAGGCCGACTGAGGTTCTTTGCAGCAGTATTCATGTTGTTTTCTATGTTCACAGGATTAACAATTGGTAGATCATCAACCGACTCATCTAGTTCCTGGTCCTTTCCTACATTCTTTTCATTCTTGCATTTCTTATCCAACGTCTCTGAGACCACCACGGTTTCAGACTCGATCTTGATCCGCTGGTGGAATGATGCAGGAGATTCCACAATCTCAGCTTTCTTCCCCTTCACCTGCTGGTGTTGCAGAAATGGAGGTGGTGTCACAACACGCGATAGCTTGGCTGTCGTGTCCTTCAGCCGAACCAAGCTTTCAACTCGGTCAAAAGTAGGCGATGGCGTTATTCTGGTGATGCGCGAGGTGGGGGTGTCTAACCTCCGGGGCAGGGGGGGTGTGGCTGGTCTGTTGAGCAGGGTGGGCGATGGCGTGACCCTTTGTGGTGAGTCTGTTCTTCGTGTGGATTCAATGGTGATGAAGGTGGGTGAGGGGGGGCGTGTCCTCAGTGAGGGGGACGGAACCCTCCGGTCAGATGACCTTCCCTGACCCACTTCCTGTCCTCTACTGTCTTTTGTTTGTTTGGTGCTGGTCTCCACTCTGGTCGAGCCGATACTGATCTTTGATATTCTCTGTGTCGCTCGGGTAGGGGCTACTCTTCCAGTGCTAGACTCACATTTATGTTTTTCAACAGGTTCATTGCTATCGAGAAATGAAAGTTTAGCCTCCAATAGTTTCTGCAAATATAATACAATTTCTTGTGCATTATTTTGAATTGCAGATAATTCCAAATCACATTTCTCCTCTTCAGTCAGGATCCACACTGGAATTGCATTGAGCAGTGTTTTCACAGATTTTATATTATGTTTTCCAGATACCCTTTGTAGCTCTGCTATCTCTGAGATTATTGACTGCACCTTTTGCCTCTGGGAATCATTTGTAGTCTCTGTTGTGCACTCAAAAAGAGACTTGTGTTCTGAATCACTTGTCACTATCATAGGTACATACCGGCTTTCTTTTTCGGCTTCCTGCTGATTAGATGTTGAGAAAAGGGTCTTTGCCTGCTCTTCAACCTGAACCATTTCCTGACACACAATCTGCTCCACCAGACTTTCTGTGATAAAAGCTTCCTTGTGGACGGGAATGTTTCCTCCTCCACTCACATCTTTACACATACTGGTCACTGTTATGGTTTCTTGGCTTACACTTGATTCTGTTTCTTTACTTTGACCTGAATGTGCTGCAGCTTTTGATTTTTTTGCCTTCCTTTTCTTTTTCGTTCCTGACGAACTTGCTGGTTGGTTTTCATGGGCTTTGATAGTAGCCGTGGCAATGACAGCTGTAGTCGTGGCAATAACAGTTGCAGAAGGAGAAGAAGCGGCTTGCAGAACGTCCTCCATAACAGCGGCCTTCGCCTTCTTCACCTTCGGTTCCTTCACCTCGCCCGGTTCCTTCAACTTCACCTCGGCCGGTACCTTCACCTTCATCTCGGCCGGTTCCTTCACCTTCATCTCGGCCGGTTCCTTCACCTTCATCTCGGCCGGTTCCTTCACCTTCATCTCGGCAGGTTCCTTCACCTTCATCTCGGCCGGTTCCTTCAACTTCACCTCGGCTGGTTCCTTCACCGTGGCCGGTTCCTTCACCTCGGCCGATTCCTTCATCTTCAGCACGGCCGGTTCCTTCACCTCGGCCGATTCCTTCATCTTCACCATGGCCGGTTCCTTCACCTCAGCCGGTTCCTTCACCATGGCTGGTTCCTTCACCATGGCTGGTTCCTTCACCTCTGCTGGTTCCTTCATCTCTGCTGGTTCCTTCACCTCTGCTGGTTTCTTCACAAGTTCCTTCACCTCTTCCGCAGATTCCTTCCCAGGTTTCTTCACCTCGGCAGGTTCTTCCACAGGTTCCTTCAGCTTTGCAGGTTCCTTTACTTTAGCCTTCAAATCATTCATCTGTGCACCGCTTGTCTTCTCGTTCTCATTAGCCTTCTTGATCTCTCTTGTCTGTTTTTCTTGCTTATGGTTCTTCTTTGCCTTTTGGGATAACTTTCCTGTTTTTCCATTGCTGGTCTTTGCTGTTTTAACTGGAGGATCAGATATCTCTTCTTGGGCGAGAGGCTCATTGTGTTTCTCAGTGTTTGACTGAGATGTTTTGACTGCCATAGTAGTTTTGTCTTTATCAGGTATTTTTGATTGCTTATCTTTTTTCTTCTTTCTCTCAGATTCCTTTGACTTGCTTGATTGGCTGTCTTGCAGAGAACCATCATCTTTCTCAACCATGGTTCCTGAACCTTTAATTTCTATCTCCTTACCATCTGCATTTGACATCTGGATGTGATTAGTCGTCATGGACTGGGTGGATTGTGAGAAACCCGAAATAACAAGCTCAGTAGATGTTGAAAGTGTCTGTTGTCTAACAGTAGTCACATTTGAAAAGTTCTGCTTAACAGAGCCAACCTTGCTGTCAGTTATTCCAATAGACTTAGAGAAATCTGCGACAATGGAGTCAGATTGAATGGTTGTCACAGTCTTTTCAGCCATTTGCTCAGCATGGTCTGAGATGGACGGATGCTCTTGGCTGGAAAGCATTTCAAGGGCAGATGTGACACTCTCGTGTACGTAGGTCGGTATTGGAGTAGTGGGAGGGGTTCTGTCCTCCTTTGATATTCTGAACTTTTCTTCTGCTTTAATCAATGGAGTGTCAAACTTCGACATCTTGCCTCTCATTGAAGGCGGAGGAGAATGTGGAGGTGTAAATCTCACTGGGATGCAGACCTTCTTCAATGGTCTTGTTGATTCAGTGGGAAGAGGGATTTCACAAAGCACATGTTCGGTTGAGTGCTTTGATTCCGTCTGGCTTCCTTCCACCACAGATTGGTTGTTGGTGGTTGTAATGGTCCCTCGTGTTATATGATGAGTTTTACTTATATCCACTTTAGGGTCCAACTTTGGCACAGGGCACAAGATTGGGGCTTTCACTTTTTTCATTTTCTTTGCTTTAGCCAGAGAGGGATGCTTCACCTGCAATGGCATGCTATCCAACTCCTGCTGAGAAGGCGGAGGTGGGAGGAGGTCCTGATCATAAATTATGGGTGGAGGGGGAGGAGGCAGCTGATCAAGCTCATGATCCCCTGATGGTGAACGAGGAGGCGAGGGTGGAGGAGGCAGATCACTTTCTGAAACGGATGGAGGGGGTGAAGGTAGCGGTAACTCGGGCCCCGGCAGACTCGGTTTTGTGACGTGAACATCACTCTTTCTAGCTTTGCTTTTAGACGTCTTTGTTGGGCCTTTATGGTTTTTGTTTAGATTACGGAACTCAGTCTTCAAAGTTTTTATGCCGTGGTTTTGGGTAATAGTTTTGTGTTCTACCACATTGGTTTGCTGAGAGGACTTGTGCATAGAACACAAGTGTGTTGTTTCTGCTTCAGTAGAGTTGGTACAACTTTCTTGTGATGCAACTTGTGATGCAGTCTGTATTTTCTGTAGATTCCTATCAACATTAAGGTTTTTAATGGGAGGGCTGTGTTTCACTCTGACCTTTCTGTGAACCTTGGGAGTTTCCCGATGTGCGGTCTCCAGCAAGGACTTGATGGTTCCTTTAACATCCCCCTTAATCACCTCCTCTTTCTCTAACTGGCTTTTCTCATGATCCTCAGACAGGGATTTGATCGACATCTTGACATCCCCTTCTAGGCTTGCCCTCCTTTGCACTCTTGGAGAGGACGGGGACTCCAGCAAATGCTGGATAGTGCCTCTTACGTCACCCTGTACATCGATTTCCTGCGGACTTGTCCACCTCTCATTTGAAGCATCCTGTAGACACTGCATCGTCATGTGAATATCACCCTTTATAATCTCTACCTTCTCAACGTCCCTAACTGCTTGCTTGGCCTGCTCCAAAGACTTCAGCGTCGCTTTAACATCTCCACAAACTAAATCTTCAACGAGAGCTTCAATTTTGGAAGTTGCTGATTCCTCAAGAGATCTCAGAGCACCTTTGATATTGCCCCGAATAATATCTGGCCTCTCAACCTCTTTGTAGCGTTGTTGAGCCCTCTCCAGGCAACGCAGAGCCTTTGGTATGTTGCCTTTCACCACCTCTTCTTTCTCTACCACTACACTCTGGTTAACAGAATCCGAGAGTGAGCTTAGAGCCGCTTTCAAGTTACCTTTGATAATCTCCTCTTTTTGAACACATTCCGGTAAAATGTTTGGCTCTGACATGAATACTTTGACTGTGTTGTGAACATCGCCGGGAACAATATCCTCCACAGAACGCCCGACTTCTGCCTGATTTTGGCAGAGGGTTATTTTCGTGCTCTTGATGTCTCCTCCAATAATCTGTTCTTTTTCTACCGCCTCCGCTCCGCTCCCATCGGCCTCTAAGTGAAGTTGCTTGAGATGGTCAACGGCCCCTGTTTCAATGCAGGTTGAGTAGAAGCGCACATTTCCCCTTTCTGTTTCATCAACCTTAATCACAACATTCTGATCTTTACTGCTATGGTTCGATAGTTTCTGGAGAGCATTCTTTATGTCTCCTCTGATCACCCCCTCCTTTTCCAGGGGTATGTTGTCTTCCTTATTCAACAGGGAATATATTGTCATTCTCACATCTCCCTTTTCATCCTCTTGCATGAGTATTCCATGTTTGCTAGAGCCATCATCTTTGAAAAGATTTTTTACAGCCTCCTGGATGTCACCCTTTAAGATTTCCTCTTTTTCAACACTGCTTTCACTTGCTTGATTAAACAGTTGATGCACTGTTGAGCTGATGTTGCCCTTCTCCTCCGAGTCTACTGTGATCTGCCTGTCGTGTGTTTCCTGTCTATTCAATAGCTTCATCATAATACTTTCCAGATCCCCCTTGATCACCTGCTGCCTTTGAATCTCTGGGGTGTTCTGGTTCATGAGCTGGTATTTTGCCATTCTTACATTGCCTATTTCATCAGCTTCGATGATCACTCCCTTGGAGCTCACCATCTGTTCACAGTACAGTTCCTCGAGGGTTCTTTTAATGCTCTTACCCAGAATTTCCATCTTTTCTACATTTGTTTCATTAAAGTTGTTAAAGGGTGTCGTTTCAAAGAGCGAAGTGGTTGACTTCACGTCCGCTTTAGGAATTTCTTCTTGCGTGATGGTCGTGACCCCCTCATCAACCTCTTTAATGTGGTCAAGGGGGTTCTTCTCAAATAACCAGACAGATTGTTTGACGTCGCCCCCTGCAGTCTGTTCCTTTTGAACGGTTTCAAGCAGATTTTCTGCACTTATACTTTTTATCTTATCAATTGATTGTGTTTCAAATCTCCATTTTGCCATCGTGACATCACCTTTTTGTATCTCACTGACATTAACGGTTTTAACTGAACTCTGAGACAGGGCATCTGACTCAAAACGATCCTTATTCATTCTCACGTCACCTCCTTGGATATCGTCCACAGTTTTTATTAAAACCTTTTCTGCAACAATCCCATCAAGAGGCTGGGTTTCAAACTTCCACCTGGTCGAAGTCACATCTCCTTTGTATGCATCCTCCTGTGTGACAGACTTGATGATGTAGACCTCATCCGTGTCTTTGATAGAGTCCAGGGGCTTGGTTTCAAACAGCCATCGGGATCCTACCACATCCCCCCGCATGACCTCCTCGCTGGTCATGGTGGTCACCTCATGGTAATGGCCCTCTTTGTCCTGAATGGCGTACAGAGGCTGAGTTTCAAACATTGTTGTGTAGTTTCTCACGTCACCTCTCTCTTCATCTTCTCGAATGATTTTCTGCATCTCCTTATCAGAGGATGCTTCCTGAATTTTATCTAAAGAACATGTTTCAAAAATAAAACGGCCTTTGTCAACACTCCCACCTTGCACATCATCCACAATGTGGCTACTTATGACCTCTTCTTTATCTACAGAGTTTTCAAACAGCCATTTGCAGTTCACCACATTTCCCTTTTGTATATCTTCATACTGAAGGGTTTTGAGCTTCTGCATTGTTTCCTCCGTCGTAGAAGTCATGATGTCCAGCGTTTGATTTTCAAAAATGTACTTCTTTCTTGAAACATCTCCAGATTCAATGTCTACTTCAGTGACTTGCTTAAAGGAGCTGCCGTCTTTCCCTGTGAGCTTCTCAAGGTTTTCAGTTTCAAAGAGGACACGAACCATTTTTACATCCTTACCCCTAACATCTGCTTCAGTGGCCATACATGTTTTGAGAACTTTTTTTTCATCACAGATAGCATCGAGGTCTTGTGTCTCAAAAAGCCAGGTACAGGTTTTGACGTCCCCCTTTTTTACTTCTAAAGAGTCATCATCACTTTTGAAGTCAACTCTGTCATACAGGTGGTCAATTGGTTTAGTTTCAAAAAAACACTTGCAGTTTTTGACATCACCTTTGACGATTTCAATACGTTTGCTTGTATCAACAGTTTCTTCTTCTTCGATATTGCTGAAGTATTTAATACCATCCAGAGGTTGGGTTTCAAACAACCATTTGGCAGTTTTAACATCACCCGATTCCACCTCCTGTTTTGATATTCCCTTGATAACTTGGTATTTGCTTGTACTTTCATCAAACTGGTCAATAGGACGTGTCTCAAACATCCATTTGCAAGTTGTGACATCTCCCTTGACAACTTCCTCTCTCCGTACAGTTCTCACCTCATGGTATTGTCCTGAGCTGTCTCGCATTGCATACAGTTGAGTGGACTCAAACAAATCAGTGTTTGATTTCACAGAACCAGAGGTTACACCCTCAATGTGAATCTTCTGAGAGTCATCCTTTGTGCTTAAATCTGTGGTCTCAAATATTTCCTTATAGTTTGACACGTCCACTTTATGGATCTCCTGGAGGTCTATGGTGCGGATCACTCCACTCTTCTCCTCTCTGATGTTCTCCAATGGTTGGCTTTCAAAGCGCCACTTCTGGTGCGTCACATCCCCTCGCTCTTCCTCGAGTGCTTTGCTTTTCTTCAACTTCCCTACTTCTGCAAGATCCTTTAACTCATCAGCTGGTATTGTTTCAAAGTAATGTCTTGCAGATAGCACATTCCCTGAAATGATTTCCTCTTTCGACAAAAGTTTAGAATTGGCATCATCTTTCAAAGTATCCATAGGTTGCGTCTCAAACACCCGGCAGTTTTTACGCACGTCTGCTTTGCAACTGCTTCCATCCTCCTGTGTGAGGTCTTCTTCTATGTTAACAGTCCTGATGACCTCTTTCCTGTCCTCTCTTATGAGCTCCAGGGGTTGACTTTCAAATCGCCACTTTTGGTGTCTCACTTCTCCCTTTTCTACTTCGTTCTGAGTTATATTTCTGAGTTTTCCTACCTCTGGGCAATTCTTTCTAGCGATATTAGGGCTGCTCTCAAAAAAGTTTCTTGCCGATCTAACATTGCCCCCAATAATGTCCTCAATAGTCTGTGGTCTGGCATTTGAATCATCTTTAAGGGAAGCCATAGGCTGTGTCTCAAAAGCCATGCAGTGTTTACGCACATCAGCTCCAATGATTTCTTCCTTCTGTATATGTGAGCTTTCCCATTCTTCAAGAGAATTGATGGTCTTGATTTCAAACAACCACCTGCCCCAGTCTTCTTTACTGCTGTCTTCCATGGAAAGGCTGCACACCAGCTTCATTGGAGTAGACCCCTGTTCCGCCTGGTCCAGCAGCTGGGTGTCAAACAGCCAGCGTGAGGCCACCGAGCACTGGAATTCTGTTTCTACTTTACGAACAGATTTTATTTCCAGCATTTGTCTGGATTGTCCCATAATGACACATTTGAACTGAGTGTCAAATGTACTAGTGACGGTTTTCACTTCTCCATTGATTTCCTCCAAAACTGTCCTGAGACTCAGCAAATGGCGTTCATCAATTGTCTCGGTGTAACCTAAAGTTTCCATGTATTTGTTGTCAATCATGGAAATAGTTGCATTCCCATCTTCTTCTGTGAACACAATCTCTTTGGTAAGATCTTCCTCTCCATGCATTTTATTGAGATTTTCCATTTGTTGAGTTTCGAACAACCACGCCGCTGCACGGACATCGCCTTTGTCTAACTTACTACATTTATTCCTAAACTCTGAGTGGTCTGTGTGGTCAGAACCCAGAGCATCCATCGGCTGGCTCTCGAACATCCATGCTGTGCGTCTCACGTCCTTCCCCAGGACCCTCTCTTGCTCGACTCTCCTGGTGTCCTCGTCTTCGTCCAGAGTCTCATCTCTGATGGTGTCCAGTGGTTTGTTTTCAAACATCCATCGCCTGGACTGCACCTCCCCCTGGACCACCTCATCCCACTCAATGTATTCTTCTGGACTTCCACTGATCTCCTGCTCATACATGTGCTTTTGGCTCTCCAACTGGTTGTTCTGGAACTCACTATCGCTGAAATACTCTCTCTCAATATTCCTACGCACTTCAGGATTGATGTGTTTGTACAGCCGTTTCAACTCATTCATGTTCCTCAGCTGGCAGTAGGCCTCTCTGTCGAGGGGCTGAGGGGCGGCCATGCCCGGCGGTGGCGGGGGGGAACAGCTGCCCGGGATATCCATGGGATCCTGGAGTAAGTCGGGAGGTGGGGGTGGCAGATAGTTCAAGTCCTCAGGAGGCGGTGGTGGCGGTGGGAAGTCCTCCTCGTCAACGACAAAGACAGGGCCAGAATCTGGGGGGTCTGGCTGGAGGGCGTCCCTGGCTGATGCCTGATCCAGGGTCTTCTGAGTCACAGGTGAGGACCACTTTGATCTATTGATGTCACGTCCAATCTTTTTGAGGAACAAGCAGGATATGGCAATGGTTATGATATTTACACTAAAATATATTTGTCAGGCATCGTTTTTTTAGCACTTTTAGATGATTTCAAAAGTATTTAATGGTATTTATCAGTGACTCATTAGAGGGTAAAGGAAAATTGTTAATTATGTTTGAAATCATAATAAATCATAATATACAGAAAGATTATTGGATTTTAACAGAATATTCATGGTCATCTAATGATCATGTATAATTAGAGGAAGGGAATGACCTTCATCTGCTTGCTGGGCCCAGCCTCCTCGATGGTCCTCTCAAAGTGATCCCTCAGCTCTTTGGTGCTGAACCTCGGGAAGTCTTCTTCTGCACCAGAAAACATGGATTACACTGTGTTATATACAGCTATATATATGCTGTATAAATACATACATTATACATCTTATATACATTATGATATAAACACTGTGTTATATACATTGACTTAACACTTAATAGGATATAAACACTGTTATACATATTGTTTTAATAGTTTATATAGCCGCTTTCGCACCGAATAGTTCCAGGAACTAAACAATAGGAACCATTAGTACCCAAATCGTACCGGGACTATTCT
>JAOPUD010000090.1:178684-188871 GCA_027122715.1 Trisopterus minutus
ACCACTGATCCAGACACATATCAACACATCATTTGTTCTTATTTTTAATTATTTTGTAGCTTCTCTCATATCTGATTAGGTAAAGAGGCCCTCTGATGGTGATGATGAAAAATTGTGGCCCGCTTAATCATGAAAGTTGCCCATCCCTGCTGTAAGGCATGCTCCTCCCTGTTCTGGTGCTCGCTGACACAAACACAAAACGCAATAAAAACCCTAAACGGGCAACACAAAATTAGGTTGATATTAAATAAAAGCGCTGAGCCTCTCTGACCCTAACCTCTCTAACCTCTCTGACCCTAACCTCTCTGACCCTAACCTCTCTGACATCTGACCCTAACCTCTCTGACCCTAACCTCTCTGACATCTGACCCTAACCTCTCTGACCCTAACCTCTCTAACCTCTGACCCTAACCTCTGACCCTAACCTCTCTAACCTCTGACCCTAACCTCTCTAACCTCTGACCCTAACCTCTCTGACCCTAACCTCTCTAACCTCTGACCCTAACCTCTGACCCTTACCTCTCTAACCTCTGACCCTAACCTCTCTAACCTCTCTGACCCTAACCTCTCTAACCTCTGACCCTAACCGCTCTCACCCTAACCTCTCTGACCCTAACCTCTCTAACCTCTGACCCTAACCTCTCTAACCTCGCTGACCCTAACCTCTCTGACCTCTGACCCTAACCTCTCTGACCCTAACCTCTCTAACCATAACCTCTCTGACCCTAACCTCTCTAACCTCTCTGACCCTAACCTCTCTAACCCCTCTGACCCTAACCTCTCTAACCTCTCTGACCCTAACCTCTCTAACCATAACCTCTCTGACCCTAACCTCTCTAACCTCTCTGACTCTAAGCGAGCGTGTCTCATGGTTGTGTCACTGGAGTCCTCCACCGTGTCTCATGGTTGTGTCACTGGAGTCCTCCACACGCCATCTGAGCAGATGGCTGTTGGTGGCAACGGAGGTGTTGGTGAGGAGGTGCTGGGTAAAGTGGTGGGTGGGCAGGGTTAAGTCAGCCACCCACCTCAACCACCTCAGCACTACCTCCATCACCTCCACCACCTCAGCACTACCTCCATCACCTCCACCACCTCAGCACTACCTCCATCACCATCCCCACCTCCACCACCTCAGCACTACCTCCATCACCATCCCCACCTCCACCACCTCAGCACTACCTCCATCACCTCCATCAACTTCGCCATGCCCCAGAATGAGTCCCTGAGTGGGGAAGAACCAGCTCAGCACTGCTGGCTGACAGCTGCTGCCCTGGAGCAGAAGCTGTGACCGAGACCTGAGATCAAATGCTCCTGCAACCAACGTCTCTGAGGTACACAAACCAAGCGCTCCCAATCCTACATTTGCTCTTTTTCTGCCATGGACGGTAGGGAGGGAGAGGAGGGGGAGAGCAGAAACAGGGTCTCTCTGGCAAGGTAGCCAAGAGGTGAAAGCTCTTGGCTACCTTGGCTACCACTTTGAGATTGTTTGCTCAATATAAAGTGCATTACAAATAAAATTCATTATTATTATTATTATTATTATTAAAGCCATGAATAAATTAACTTGATTTCTTAACAGACATTTTCAGAAATATACACTTTATGCTAAAACGAACAAACTCAGGTAATGCGTATTCCCTAATTAGCCCTCACACAGGGAATACTCGGAATGGAAATTCCACTCCTGGGTTGGGGATAATATATTCCATGGTGATTTCAATACCTAATTCATAAAGTCAATCTGATGCACTACTGAACTCTGAAGAGTGTGGAGGGGAAAGTCACCTTTGACTTGCAGAATGAGAGACACTGTCATCTGTCAAGGCAGGGAGATCCCAACCACTGCTAGGAAGCACATGGGATTCTTCATGCTGTGACCCACTACAGAGCCTGGAGTGGCTCAGTGGGGGTCTGGCATCCAGAGGGGTGCAGGTTTGATCTTCCAGAAGTGCTAAAGAGTCCTCCCTCATGTCATGCCAGTGGTGTCATACGTTTACAAGACACTCACAGGGAAATCAAATTATTGGGTTAGTCCAACTATAATTGGATTATTAAGATGCGATAAGATATTAAGATGCTTGAGATCTTTTCTGGGCCATGAGCCGGAAGTAGAAGAAAACGAGAAACTGCGATTTATTTCAAAAAGTGGCGCAGAAGATGGAGGAAGCCGGTGTCGTGCCAATGTAGTTACCCCCTATAAGGAGTGTATCATCATCAACATGCATTCAGTACAAACTACGCTTCGATTTCACCCAAGGCTGAATTAAAAGTACATGTTTTTCTAAATGTTGCTCATCAACAAGGATGTAAAGTAGTAACTACGATCTTTATTCATTGTTAACGCCGCACCAAACTGACGGTGGTATTCTCTGATATTAAGAATCTTACAGACTGCGTCGGGTTCTGAGACTCTGGTACCTTCCACAACAAGTAAAGATGAGTAGTGGGGGTTATCTCGCCCATGGTCGAGAAGAAATTGGGGAAAAGGAACTCCAGATTGAATCGAACATGGAGGATAAAGCGATATTTCAGTAGACAGCTGTCAATTCACTTCAGGTCCATATTATTTCTCAGACCAGAACTGAACTGAAAGCTGTCTACTGAAAACATATTTCTCGAATGCCGCCTGAATTAGCTGTTGCTGGTGATGTAAAGAGGTCAGCCGGTGGCTTTATTGTTGTCCAATTGTGGAGCATAGTCGAAGTATGACTGTAATCGGATTAAGCTGTGCATGTAAACATACTGACTGTCTAAAGAATGCCCCCCGCTGGACGGTCTCACAGTGTCTAAAGAACACCCCCGCTGGACGGTCTCACAGTGTCTAAAGAACACCCCCGCTGGACGGTCTCACAGTGTCTAAAGAACGCCCCCGCTGGACGGTCTCACAGTGTCCAAAGCACGCCCCCGCTGGTTCTTGGTGGGGATTTAAACAAGGAAAGGATGTTTCCTCTCTCCGTCTCAAGCGTAGTGCTTGGGTGGACAATAGCTGCTAGTCTGATAGGTGGATTCTCACCTGGGATGACTGAGATAGTTTTGAGAGCTCGGAGCACTCTGAATGTTCTGAGGGCTGATAAGTTGCCCAGGTCCACAAAAGCTGTGACATATCTGTAATAAGTGAGTGGTGTTAGGTGTCACAAACGGTACAAACAGCAAGACAACAAACAGTTACAGAAGCAATGGAGACGGGAGGGTGGGCATCACATGGGGGGTGGGGCTAAGTGCTAAGATGCTAGTGAAGAGGCTACACGTGCTAGTGCTAATTGGCTACACGTGCTAGTGCTAATTGGCTACACGTGCTAGTGCTAATTGGCTACACGTGCTGCTTACCTGGGATAACTGAAATAGTTTTTAAAGCTCTCAGCACTCTGAATGTGCGAAGAGCTGACACATTGCCTAGGTTTACAAACTCAGTAACATACCTGCAGGGAAACTTATGATTAATACGGGACCACGGCACTACACGTAATGAGCCCAGAGACAACAGAGGTATTCACTATATGCTATGCTGTGTAAGTCTTTAGCTCAGTCTGGGGGGCCTTAGGTGATGCAGTGCAGTGCGATGAACATTAAGATGAATACAAAATGCAGAATTGGTTGTTCTAGAACAAACAGACAATTTTAAGAGTGGAGGAGCCACGTCTGGAAACAGGAACAGCATCGGAGCCGAGCACTCACGCCATGGTGATCACGCTGAAGTCCAGCCAGTTCCAGGGGTCCCGGAGGAAAGTGAACTCCCCGACACAGAAGCCTCGAGCGAGGATCTTCACTAGGGATTCAAATGTATAGATGCCAGTAAATGTGTACCTGTTGAGGAGAACACAATATACTTAGAGCTCCTTCTCCTACTGGGATCACGACCACCACAATGACCACCTCAGCACTTACTCCATGTACTTGGCCCACTCTGACGGGTTGTGCTGGGTCATGAAGCCACAGTTTGTGATGATGGTCAACATGATCAACATGCTGAACAATGTGGAGGCAGTCGTCAAGGAATCCAAACCCTTTTAACTCCATGAGACACATCACCAGCCTTGTCCATGCACGCCAATGTTGGGGTGGACAATGCACCTCATAGTAATACTAAGATGAATTATCATCATTATTATGATTTTGATTTCGAGAAGATAAGACATAGATGGATTGGACTATTTTGGTGGTGTGAAGGTTAGCTGGTCGAATCAGGGTAGGGATAAGGGGTCAGAGTAGGGGTTAGGGGTCAGAGGTCAGGGTAAGGGTCAGGGCAGGAGACAGGGTAGGGGTTAGGGGTCAGTTGTCAGGGGTCAGGGTTCAGGGTAGGGGTCAGGGTAGGGGTTAGTGGTCAGGGGTTAGGGTAGGGGTCAGAGGGTAGGGTTTAGGGGTCAGGGTAGGGGTTAGTGGTCTGGGGTCAGAGGGTAGGAGTTAGGGGTCAGGGTAGGGATAGTGGTCTGGGGTCAGAGGGTAGGAGTTAGGGGTCAGGGTAGGGATAGTGGTCAGGGGTCAGAGGGTAGGGGTTAGGGGTCAGGTTAGGGGTAGCGGTCTGGGGTCAGAGGGTAGGGGTTAGGGGTCAGGGTAGGGATAGTGGTCAGGGGTCAGGGTAGGGGTCAGAGTTCAGGGTAGCTCTCATGGTCTCAGTATTGTAAGATCCTCATTGATAAAAGAGGATGTGATGTCGTTGGTAAAGGATATGAGTGGACCAGGATCTTGATGGATATTCTCCGGAGTGGGTTGAACGGGCTCAGCAGGTACAGGGCGGGCGTAGCGTTAAAACGGAAGATGACCTTCCCTCTGTTCAACACTATAAAGGTCTGCGGTAAACCAGGCAGACACAAGAGAGAGACAGAGATTAATTGAGCCCCTTGAAGCTCCTAAATAAACGGACAGCTTCCAGACTATTTATTTTGTGAATTGGCTAACTGTACATATTTCTATAAGCAGAATAAATGAATAAAGTAATATAAGGTTAATGATGTCTAGATTGGGGTTTGAGCTGGGACCCATCAAGTGACCAGTGGGACCTCACTGAGACCTCACTGGGACCCCACTGGGACCTCACTGGGACGCCTCAGTTACTCAGATCCCTCAGTCACTGGGACCCCTCAGCCACTGGGACCCCTCAGTCCACCATCATTGGAACCTCACTGAGACCTTCTTGTTGCGGTAGTAGGGGTCCATATCCTCCAGGGGGGTGGACCCCATCCCTTTGGGGATGTCCCCATAGATGAAGGGCAGGGAGCTGCCCGCCTCCAGGTCCCTGCTGGGTTTGGGCCCATCCTCCTCCACACGCCTCCTCTTCTCGCCCTTGGGCTTCTTCTTGCTCACTTCGGCGATCCGCCGCTCGATGGCGTGAAGTGACTCGGAGCGGAACGCACGGAAACTGTCGGGTCCCGGTGTTGCAAGCAGCTCGTCCATCGTCTCCTCATCCACAGCGAGCCAGCGGCATGTTCCTCACTGCAGGGAACAGAGAACATGTCCGGGTTTCAGGGCTCAGGGTCTGTAGCTTCAGGGTTAGCAGATCACCTTTACGACCTCTGCCTTATCACCCTCCTATTCTCAGACTATCCCCTGACCGCCAGGAACTCAAGGACAGATGATATGTCTTTGATATAGAAGTCCCAAGCTCCTCCGATAGGACAGAGTAATGCTTCATTAAATATTCAGAATGTTGTCCACACACAACTGTCCACACCACTCATAGCAAACACCTGATTGGAGTGATTTGAGTGCAGTGATGTAACATAATACTTCCATATTGTTCCCTGTAAGGACAACAAATCAATCAGAGATGCTCAACAATTGCATGCAGTGTTGGACTTGGGTGTGATGACTGCAAGACTGATTGACTACAGTGTACAGCACAATGTACATTACAGTATGGTACAATGTACAGTACATTAAAATACAGTACAGTGTGTAGTTCAGTGTACATTACAGTACGGTACAGTGTATGGTACATTACAGTACAGTACAGTACAATGCAGTACAGTTCATTACAAATACAGTACATTACATTACAGTACAATACAATAAAGTAAAGTGTACAGTTCAATACAATATACAGTACAGTGTACAGTACAATATACAGTACAGTGTACAGTACAATACAGTACAGTTCTTTACAATATACAGTAGTGTACAATACATTACAATACAGTACAGTGTACATTACAGTACAGTACAGTGTACAGTACATTGCAATACAGTAGATTACAATACAATACAGTTTACAGTACAGTGTACAGTATGGTACAGTGTACAGCACAATACAATACAGTATGGTACAGTGTACAGTCCATAACAATATATTATAGTACAATACATTACAATACAGTGCAGTGTACAGTTCATTACAATATACAGTACAGTGTACAGTTCATTATAAGGGTACAGTATACAGTATCGTGGCACAGTGCCACACTGGTTGGCACTACACTGGATACCACTACACTGGTTAACACTAGAGTGGTAAGCACTACAGTGGTTAGCACTACACTGGTTAGCATTACACTGGTTAGCATTACAGTGGTTCGCACTACGCTGGTTAGCACAACACTGGTTACCACGACACTGATTAGCACTACAGTGGTTAGCATTACACTGGTTAGCATTACACTGGTTAGCAATACAGTGGTTAGCACTACAGTGGTTAGCACTACAGTGGTTAGCACTACAGTGGTTAGCGCTACACTGGTAAGCGCTACATCTTTATGCATCAATGATGGATGCTTTATTGTTGTTGACAAATTATTTTATTGCTATTTAATAACAACTGTATGATTTAACAGATATTTATGTTTTGATGGTGTGTTTTACTGGACAGATATTTGAGTGAGCTTACTCCAGTTTGGTTTCTAGTTTTCTGAGATCTACTGGCAGGGGTGGATGGTGGTGAGGACTGCTCCTCATGCAAGAACCAGACACAGTAATAACTAATCTATGTTCAACGTGTGGCATTCATTTTGTGAACATCCATCATCCACTTACGATGCAGAGCACCATCTGGTGATAAAATGTTAATGGGGGTCTATATGATTATTGTTGTGTTTTGCATCTGAACAGCTTGTGTCTCCCTGAGTGACAGGATGTGGAGAATAGGGGTGTTGCCTGGAGCATTTAGTGTGTTTCCTGCCTGTAGAGCGACCACATAAGAGGCACTCTGCCGGGAGGCTAATGAATGGTGCTAATGGCTAAATGATGTAGAATAATGAATCCGGACTGGGAGAGGCTGAGATGAACTCTGCTTCTCGTCTTCTTGTTGTTGTTCATTAGGATGTCAGGACAGCAGGCGGTCGTGTCCATTTTATCCAAAGAATTCCACTATTATGATGATTGTTAAACAGCAAACAACAAGGATAAAACGGAATATGGCATCAATGTATATATTTCCAAAGTAGTCCTTTACAATAACTTATATAATTTTTAAATTATATAATAAAAAAAGCCACTAAAAGATACTGCAGTCAATCAAGTAGACAACCTTTGGCATTTTTCGTGGGCTGTTCTACAGCCGCTAGGATGAATCTATATGTTCTAGATATGACCCTTCAACTTATTATACACTTCAGTTTATCTGTCACGCGTCAAGACCACAGCCTTCTTATCGATATAGATATATATACCGAAATAGACTAATTTCCTAATTTGAATGAGCAATCTTTACTCTCTAGCTCTCACTTCATCGGGCGACACTGGGACATGATGAAGGACCTCTGGCGCCTCAATCCACTAACCCACACTCATGTGTGGGCAACAACCACTTGTCCCCATGCTGGACCAGGCCCCCACAACCAGCTCTAACAGCTCTATAAGGAACAGGTGGTAGTGATCGCCTAAAGCTACAACATACAGATAGCATTCATATATCTCCAAGCATGAATATGAATTGAATTTCTATATTAAACACATCTCTGAGGTGACGACTCTACAGGTCAGGACCTGTGGGTCTCTGCAGGACCAGGGAGAAAGACTCTACTGGTCAAGACCAGGGCTACTCTACAGGACCAGGGAGACAGACTCTACAGGTCAGGACCGAAGTGCACTACCCGGGAAGTGGGTAGGGCTAAGTCCATGTTGGACCTCTCAAGTCTTTTCTGACCAATTCCAATGTCGCTCCTCTGCCGACTTTATCAACAGCGTCACGAGAAACAGTCCGGGCTAGAGGGTCCCCTCGGGACCGAAACACTCCGGACCAGAGGCTCCACTCCCTGACTGGTCTCATCTGGACCGAGCCGTCCTGGGTCGGCGTGCAGGGCGTTGGCGGAACCCCGTGCAGCGGCGGGACAGGGGCCAATTACCGACAGACCTCTAAACCAATCAAACGTCTCCTCACTGAGGACCACCAGCAGTAGATGATCCTACTTTAGGCGGATCCTAGACCGGGTCTACGTTCAGGTTCCTCATAGAACAATTCCAAAAACCTGACCTTGTGTCATATGCGGCGTCACAGCACATTTACATTACATTTACATCACATTTACATTTAGGAGTCGCCTTTATCCAAAGCGACTCTTACTGTACTACAGTAAGTACATCAGTCAGAAGAAAGAGAAACAATCATCTATCGCTGTTGGATCAGTAAGGGAGAATAGTAGCAGCCTAAGTGGTGCCTAAGGACCCTTAATGTCGAGTTCAACCAAACCCAAAACACAGCGCAGATGTTATGTAATGGTCTGAAAGTTGACCACCACCATCATTAGATGATAATAACCCTCCAGATTTACAGTAAACTGTACAGTAAAGTGTACAGTAAACGGGTCCTACCGGTTCTATTCCATCCTCAGGTCCCGTGCGCAGGAACTTTGATGAAGTAAAGAAAAAAGCCGATTCCGTCGGACTTGTTCGTTTCTCCGGTACAACCTCCCGGTACAACCGCCCGGTGACACCGACCGACCTCCGACTGACGCGCTCCGGGGCGCGCCGCGCGCCGCGCGCTCTCTGCTTCCGGATGTCCGAGGGCCCCAGAGAGCGCGCGTATGGTGGGCTCCACAGGAGAGGACGGACGGACGGACAGACAGACAGACAGACAGGCAGACAGACAGACAGACAGACAGGCAGACAGACAGGCAGACAGACAGACAGACAGACAGACAGACAGGCAGACAGGCAGACAGACAGACAGACAGACAGACAGAGAGAAACACATTCAGGATATAAACTTCTACTTTATACTGCCGTGTACTGTTAAATTCACTCGGAAAAAAGAAGCACGTATTTAGACCTTAGAGTCTCTTCCTTATCCTTTAGGGTCCAATACGAGGAGCTGGAGAGCTTTGGTCAGATCTTTGATCTCCAAACTACCTTGAATCATGCAAATATTTAGTTAATTTCAAACAGAAAGCATTGTTCTGGTACACGCACGTATGCATGCATACACAAACATACACTTACGCATGCACACACACACACGCACACGCACGCACACGCACATGCACACACACACGCACACGCACACGCACACACACACACACATAGAACTTTGAGCATGCTAACGATTCCTTTCCGGGCATCCAACACATGAATACCTCTCTCCGTTTTGTGGTGTGGCGTGGGAGAGAGCCCTCACCGAGAGGGAGGTCTGATCACTGTCTCACGCCCCACCATCCCTCTCAAATGGTTACATTCACCCACTGTGATAGCCAGTCTATCTAATATCTCACCCTTCAGATCTCACCTATTCACAGCCCTTTTCTCGTTTTATCTTCTCCTCCCTGGTATAAGCTTTAGAGTAATGGATAATTTATAAGTGTGTCTTGGTGTGTGTGTGTGTGTGTGTGTGTGTGTGCATGTGTATATGTGTGTGCGTGTGAATGATAAGTCAGGTGTGTGGCTTTTAGTAAATCTAGCTTGGCGAGCTACACAGATTTCAGATGAAGATTGCTTGCCAACAGACTGCATCATAGCCATTTGTACAACTTCACAAAGAATGAAAGATTACTTCTGCTTTTTGTGGGAATTATCTTAGTAGCCAGTACCAAAGCACCAAGTTTCCGCCCTTCCACAATTCACTCAATCTTTCTATTTGTACTGAACTGTGTGTTCAGACTAACGAACAGTTCCATCTTATGTTCACACACACCCACATGCACTCAAACGCACAATCACATAGACACGCACACAGACACAGACACACAGACACACACACACACACACACACACACACACACACACACACACGCACACACGCACACACACACACACACACACACACA
>JAOPUD010000090.1:231165-241454 GCA_027122715.1 Trisopterus minutus
GGGGGGGGGGGGTCTAAAGCTAAAGCTACCGGTCTAAAGCTGGTGTCTCTGTCTCTCAGACTGGTTTGCGGCGTGGGTCTACAGACTCGAAGAGCATCAAACGCAAGGCCCCACCGCCACCCACCTCCCTGTCGGGGGTCCAGGACCCCCCCTCGCCCCAGGGCCCTGCCTCGCCCCAGCCGTCACTACAGGACAGTTCACCAGGTGGGTCGTAATGTGCAGAGCTCCCTCTGCATTCAATGTTTGGTTTTGAATGTTTTCATCAAAGCTTGATAATCTGCTTGTTTTGAAATCTGC
This sequence comes from Trisopterus minutus, assembly GCA_027122715.1. NCBI lineage: Eukaryota > Metazoa > Chordata > Actinopteri > Gadiformes > Gadidae > Trisopterus > Trisopterus minutus. Next base: position 231,463 of record JAOPUD010000090.1, read on the forward strand.
ACTTTGGCCTCAAAGTCAACACGAGAGAGGCTGCAGACAGAGCTGTGAGTTTCACCCGTTCAAGGTTCAGCTTTATGTTTACATTGCACTGTAGCTCCATCTAGTGGTCGTTCCAATACATAGCTCCTAATTCTGCAGTACACGTTGTCGTCACTCTGGAGCCCTTCCCCTTCTCCACCAACACCGATCAGGTTCACTTAGGATTCACACGCCTCATTTTGAATTTAACACAGTACACCAAAAATGGAATGATTCGGAACAAGAGAATTGGGTTCCCAGCGAGATCCAAAAAAGAACAAGGTATTCCTAAACCAGGAGTGGGAGCCATGACCTGACTTTGGTGCCCAACACACGTATAGCAGTTCAACTCAAAGGGCTTGTGTTTTTGTCAGAGAGGACATTTGAAGGCAGTACATCCTCCATAATACACAGATAGCTTCTGAACACATGCTGCGTTCTGATTGGATGTGTACCTGTTGCGTCAGAACATTCTCGGTCATGGATTGATGTTGGGAGATGTTTATGAGGTTCTTTCTGATTTTTTTTTCCGTTCTGAGATTAAGCATCCGGTGAATCCTGGGCTTTCTGGGTCACCACAGTGAGCCCAGGAGGCACCAGCCTCGCTGAGCAGCCCGCTGCAGGGTCAGAGAGACACGGGGCAGAGGGACATATTTATGCTTTGCAAAATTATTTAGTTTGTGTCTGAACTAAACTCCAACCAAGAAAGCGGGTGAAAACAAGTTTGTATGAATGGGGTTCAATGAAGCCATGTTGTGACTCCCAGGGCACAGCACTCTGGAGGAGATCAGTGAGCAGGAAGAGACCAGCGGCCCGCCGCTCTGCCCCCCAGCAGACCTCTCCACGGTGGCCCCGCCCCCAGCAGACCTCTCCACGGTGGCCCCGCCCCCAGCAGACCTCTCCATGCTGCCCCCGCCCCCAGCAGACCTCTCCACGGTGGCCCCGCCCCTAGGAGGCCTCCCGGGGCCTGGCCCCCCACCGGCCGGGACCAGTGGAGATCAACCAGGTGATCTGTCCACAGATGGCAAGTACGAACCCTTAGTTACTTTCCCTCCTTCCTTGGCCACTGAGCCATGCTTTGTGTACTAATACATCGGAAACACGCTAAACGCTGTGTGTGTTTGACAGGTCAACACAAAGCACAGTGAGGGACACTGCAGTGGACCCCAGGGCAGTGAGAGACACTGCAGTGGACCCCAGGGCAGTGAGAGACACTGCAGTGGAGGCCAGGCCAGTGAGAGACACTGCAGTGGAGGTGGACCCCAGGCCAGTGAGAGACACTGCAGTGGAGGTGGACCCCAGGCCGGTCCCCGTGTTGATGGAAGGTCCTGCTGGTAGGATACACTTTAATATTCATACAGACTTCGTTATCATCAATATTTTATAGACTTCCTGTTTTGGAGGCAATGGGATCCAGGCTAGCTCATCCTGAGTCTGTTCTCTTGCAGAGAACGGTCCGGTCGGGGTGCTAACGGAGGAACCTTTAGGAGACCATGGGAGCAGTGTGGGCCTCGCCCCAGCCCCGCCCCTAACCCCACCTCCACCACCGCCCCAAACCCCACCTCCGGAACTGCCCCAAACCCCACCTCCACCCGAGCCTCATGGGGTGGAGACAGAAGAGCCAACAGCTCCTCCCCTTGCTGTTCCCGCACCACCATTCCCGGCTCAGCCCCTGGCCTCTGGACCGCCGGGATTACAGAGGGTTGAGACCCTTGAGGAGCGCCTCGTCTTTGACCCCGCCCCCCCCAGCGCCCCCTCAGCGCACGGGGCCACGTCTGGTCGGGCCCTGGACTCTGAGCCCAAGCCTAAACCCTCCAACGAGCTGACGAGGAACTACATCCCCAAGGTGGGCATGACCACCTTCACCATCGTTCCTCAGAAGTCTCTAGAGAAACTCAGATTCTTTGAGGTGGAGCTGACGCTGGAGCCACCACCGCCTCCACCCGTGGCCCCTGAACCAGAAGCACAGGGCGGGGCTCCTCCTCCACCAGAGGAGCAGAAAGACTCCCCTCCTCTACCTCAGCAGACCAACACTGGGGACACCATCTCAACCCCCCCGACCAATCACAGTGAAGTCAAGCAGGTGAAGGTTCCACCGCTGACCAAACCCAAGCCTGGGTCCTTCCGCCTGCCTCCGCTCAACGACCTCAGCTCTGCAGCGGTGAGGAGGCTCAGCTCTCTTCCAGGGGCCTGCCCCGCTGAGGACCCGGGGGACCGGGCCCTGCTGCCGCCTCCTCCTCCCCCCCCCTCTGCCATGCAGGGCCCAGAGAGGAGTGTGGAGGGCCAGGGTGTGGAGGTCCGGGGTGTGGAGGGCCGGGGTGTGGAGGTCCGGGTTGTGGAGGGCCGGGGTGTGGAGGTCCGGGGTGTGGGGGGCTTGGGTGCAGGGGGCCGGGGTGCGGGGGGCCCTGCTATGGAGGGCCGGGGTCTCCCCCGGCCGGGCAGCTGGGCATCTCGGGGGCCCTCCGCAGGGCTGAGCCTGGACAAGCTGAGGAGCTTCACGGCCCCCCGTCCCTACACCCCCTCCACCCCGTCTCGCTTCGCCCAGGCTGTGTCCTCTGCCGTGAGGAGGAGCCAGTCGCTGTCCCAGGCCCCAGCCTCTCCGGCCCCAGCCTCTCCGGCCCCAGCCTCTCCGGCCTCAGCCTCTCCGGCCTCAGCCTCTGCGGCCTCAGCCTCTGCGGCCTCAGCCTCTCCCGCCTCAGCCTCTGCGGCCTCAGCCTCTCCGGCCTCAGCCTCTCCGGCCTCAGCCTCTCTGGCCTCAGCCTCTGCGGCCTCAGCCTCTCCGGCCTCAGCCTCTCTGGCCTTGCCCATCTCACCACCGTTCTCCCTGGTCGCAGGCCACGTCTCATCGGATCCGCCGAGAGGCCAGGTGAGCATGGCTCAGGAGGCCTGTCTCTGATGGGTCGTTAGAGTTACCTTCAACGGATCGTTTTTAGAACTTAGGTATTCGTCGATATTTGATTATATTCATCGATTGTATCTCTTAGGTCCTTTTTGTTTGTTCTTTGTCAGTTTTTTCTCTCCGCAAGGCTCTCTGTCCTCCTGTCTGTCCTCCTGTCTGTCTGTCCTCCTGTCTGTCCTCCTGTCTGTCTGTCCTCCTGTCTGTCCTCCTGTCTGTCCTCCTGTCTGTCTGTCCTCCTCTCTGTCCTCCTCTCTGTCCTCCTGTCTGTCTGTCCTGTCTGTTTGTCCTCCTGTCTGTCTGTTCTCCTCTCTGTCCTCCTGTCGGTCCTCCTGTCTGTCTGTCCTCCTGTCTGTCTGTCCTCCTGTCTGTCCTCCTGTCTGTCCTCCTGTCTGTTTGTCCTCCTGTCTGTCTGTCCTCCTCTCTGTCCTCCTGTCTGTCTGTCCTCCTGTCTGTCTGTCTGTCTGTCCTCCTGTCTGTCCTCCTGTCTGTCTGTCCTCCTCTCTGTCCTCCTGTCTGTCTGTCCCCCTGTCTGTCCTCCTGTCTGTCCTCCTGTCTGTCCTCCTGTCTGTCTGTCCTCCTGTCTGTCTGTCCTCCTGTCTGTCCTCCTGTCTGTCTGTCCTCCTCTCTGTCCCCCTGGTATTGTGTATTCATGGTTTCTCCTCCTCCTCTGTCTCACAGGACATGGACAGTCCATGGCTGGACCAGGACCAGGACCAGGACCAGGACTACGACCACAACCAGGACCAGGACCACGACAACCATGAATAACTGAATGGTTATACATCATGAATAACTATACATTATTATTATACAAATGAAAGGAAGACACATTTATTATTCACTGCTGTTATCTTTTTTTCTTCGCACAACAATATCAGAGAATATTATTCTATTTGGAAAAATACCATAATTTAAAAATAACTTTATTCTTTTATTTAGTGTCCTTAGATGTTGATTTGAAGGGTCCAGCGACCGCAGTACTGATGATAATGACTAATTAAGCTGGAGATGTTGTAGCCAGCTTGGGTTATGGTACTAAACTGATGTTTTATTTTCCTCTGTGATCACTTCAAATATGTATTTTAATATAAAATGGATGGTTCTTGGTTAAGCTATGTGCAAAATTACTGATATGTAAAATCTGACTCTGTTTAGAGAAGGGTTGACATAAATAAAAATAACGTGATAAAGCATTGTTGTTTTCTTGAAAGTTACTTTGGCAAAGATAACCAGTCTGCTACCGAGCAGAGCTTCCCCATTGGCTCCCCTACTCCTACCTCAACTCCTCATTTTACCTCATGTCCTCGTTTAAAAAGCTTGTCTCAGAGTATTGCACAGCTTTGTGTCTCTCAATAAGTGGAGAGAGGAAATACTGAAACACAAGTAGGACATGACGACGACGACGTTGGTTTGAGGTTTCGTTTCAGGGCGGATGGAGGAAGCAGTTGTGTGAGTAGGGAGACGAGCAGGGAGAGAGGCAGCACGCAGCCCAGATTCTGCTTTAGCAGGGCCTCTACAGAAAGTACTCAAGGCCAGCTAGGAGGAATGTGGTTCTTTGTTTTGGGACTTTCTAAAGTGACCTATACAACCCCTGACCAACTGTTCTGAAAAGCCTCTTCCTGCTTGTTTAATATCACACAGAGTTAGATGTAAGACCAAACTCCATGTGTAACCACAGTCTAGTTACACATGGTGTATGTAGCTAGACTGAGAGGGGGAGCTGGCCTTACCAGTGTCTGTCTGTCTGTCCCTAACCTACCAGCATCTGTCTGTCCCTAATCTACCAGCATCTGTCTGTCGTCCCTAACCCACCAGCGTTCTTCTGTCTGTCTGTCCCTAACCTACCAGTGTCTGTCTGTCTGTCTGTCCCTAAACTGCCAGCATCTGTCTGTCTGTCCCTAATCTACCAGCATCTGTCTGTCCCTAACCTACCAGCGTCTGTCTGTCCCTAACCTACCAGCATCTGTCTTTCTGTCCCTAATCTACCAGCATCTGTCTGTCCCTAACCTACCAGCATCTGTCTGTCATTAACCTACCAGCGTCTGTCTGTCTGTCCATAACCCACTGCCTCTCACTGCACCTCGCTGGGTCGTCCCCACTGCGGCGCCAGGGGTGGAGCCGATGGACGGACTGTGGTGGAGGAGACGGACAGACGTCATGTGGTCGGGTGGTGTTGATGCATGGGCTGCAGGCCTCGTGTCTCCAGTCGACTGCAGCCCATGAAGCTCAGTAGCTGAGAGGTGACCTTGGTGAAGAGGCCTGTGGCTGGCTCTCTCTGACCTCGTCTTTATGGGCTTTACACCATGAGAACTCATTTTATCTTGTTTATGAGAAGTGTCTTTCCAAGGGAGAGACCAGGAAAAAAGTTTGAAACTGTTCAAGGACGTAGGAGGAGTTTGTTTTCTAGGGTAAACTGGTTGTGTGTCGTTTCTCACACCACCACTCTTCTGGAAGTTACACTAGGGTTTCTGTCCATACCAATGTCATGGGGGATATCTGTCCTGTGTGTGTTAGCCTGATCTCCTCAGATACTCCTTTAACAATATAATGTATTGATCTTGGTCCTTTCATTGACGCTTCATTCAGAGGAAATAATGAATTTCGGCGCCAGAAGAGTCACCCTGCCGGCCATCACTCCTCTCAGTCTTCAGAAGCGGGTATGAGGGTATCTTATCAATTAGGGTATCAATAAGGTACAGCATTCTGGACCTCATTGTATGTTAGCAATTAGTGTATCAACATGGTACAGTATGCTGGACCTCATTGTATCTTATCAATAGGGTATCAATAAGGTACAGCATTCTGGACCTTATTGTCTCTTGAGTCGTGGCTATTCGAGTCCTCGTCAAATGTGGATTTCTGTTAACTAGTAATGGTGAATATTAACTGGTAGCATATTAACTGGTAATGTTGCAAAATGGGGCTGAATGTAAGGTTTTTATTGGAAAGAGCCAGGCCACCGGGGTTAGTCCCCTGGTGTAGAGTACAGACACCGGGGTTAGTCCCTACTCTAGTGTAGAGTACAGACACCGGGGTTAGTCCCCTACTCTAGTGTAGAGTACAGACACCGGGGTTAGTCCCCTTTAGTCATGAGTGCTACAGACACCTGGTAATAACCAGGGTAGTAGTAATAACCATGGTAGTAGCTAGGGTAATAACCAGGGTAGTAGCTAGGGTATTAACCAGGGTAGTAGTAATAACCATGGTAGTAGCTAGGGTATTAACCAGGGTCCCCTCTTCCCACCCCCCCTCTTCCTCAGGGGCAGGAAGCTCCATGGCTACTTGACTCAGGGGTGGGGAAAGGTAGCAGGTGATTGGTCGTGAGCCCTGGTGACATCAGAGAGAAAGAATTGATAAAAAGAGAGAGAGAGAGAGAGAGAGAGAGAGAGAGAGAGAGAAAGAGAGAGAGACAGAGTGTGTGGATGTAGGTCCGAGTGTGTGTGTGTGTGGGTGTGTGTGTGTGTGTGTGTGTGTGTGTGTGTGTGTGTGTGTGTGTGTGTGTGCGTGCGTTCACAAAAAAGCATGTGTGTGCGATGCTGTGAAAGGTTCAGCACTGGCGTCACGCGGGGTTAAGATGGACCTAGTGTTGATCGTTGTGGATTAGCGTGACTCGCACCAGTGGCCCTGGTCTCCATGGCTACCTGTCACATGGCCCCGGTCTCCATGGCTTCCATCACATGGCCCTGGTCTCCATGGCTACCGTCACATGGTCCTGGTCTCCATGGCTACTGTTCTCATGGGCTGGAAAGCTGAACCTCAGCTCTGTCATGTGCTAAGATCTGTTTGTATTTAATGGTAGGCGCTCCTGTCCCTGCTCTGAGTCGTCCTGAAGGTGTTAGTGGTGCTATGAGTCCAACTGAAGGTGTTAATGGTGCTAGGAGTCCACCTCAAAGTGTTAGTGGTGCTATGAGTCCACCTGAAGGTGTTAGTGGTGCTATGAGTCCACCTGAAGGTGTTAGTGGTGCTATGAGTCCACCTCAAAGTGTTAGTGGTGCTATGAGTCCACCTGAAGGTGTTAATGCTGCTAGGTGTCCACCTGAAGGTGTTAGTGGTGCTATGAGTCCACCTGAAGGTGTTAATGGTGCCAGGTGTCCACCTGAAGGTGTTAGTGGTGCTATGAGTCCACCTGAAGGTGTTAATGGTGCTAGGTGTCCACCTGAAGGTGTTAGTGGTGCTATGAGTCCACCTGAAGGTGTTTGTGGTGCTGCAGATGATAAAAGTGTTCAACGAGGACGAGAGCAGCCGGGCGGTGGAGGTGGATAGGGGCGTGTCTGCCCGGGACATCTGCCAGATGTTCATCATGAAGAACTGCTGCGTTGATGACCACTGCTGGACACTGTTTGAACACCTGCCCCATCTGGACATGGGTAAGGGTCTGTCGCCTGCACACACAGTGCTGGTCCCATGGTAAGGGGCTGGTGCCATGTAAGGGGCTGGTCCCATGGTAAGGGGCTGGTGCCATGTAAGGGGCTGGTCCCATGGTAAGGGGCTGGTCCCATGGTAAGGCGCTGTCGCCTGCACACAGCGCTGGTCCCATGGTAGGCATGTTTCACCTGGTGAAGCATGAGACCGCATCGCCAGGACAACCAACATCCCAGCAGCTTTAGTGTCATTTAAATTCTGTCCAATTAGTCCCATCACTGCCAAACCCCTTCCAGTCTAGATTATACTGTATAGTCGATATCCTCCCAGTCTAGATTAAATATGGCTATATAATATATACGGTATACTAGGTTCTATATGTTAACATACTTCCTGTGCATATTTTCCAATCCATGCATGCATTGCAGTAACCATACATTGAATGTATGGTTTCACGTTACAGTGTATGGGAACATGTTGCAGTTCATGTTTGGTAACATGATCCATTGCATGTTTGGTAACATGCTACAGCGTATGTTTGGTAAAAGGCTAGACTGCATGATATGCATAATGTTATTGTATTTTTTTTTTTAATTTGAGTCCAGTCGTGGTAACATGTTACTTTGCATGTTTGGGAACATGTAAGTAACATGTTCCTAAACATGCACTGGAACATGTTACCAAGCATGCACTGTAACATGTTACCAAAAATGCACTGTAACAACATGTTACAGTGCATTTTTGATGACATGTTAAAGTGCATGCTTGGTAACATCTAACAGTGCATGTTTGGTAACATGTAACAGTGTATAGTAACATGTTACACTTTATGTTTGGACATGTTGCAGCATATGGTAGCATATTATAGTGAATGTTTGGTAACATGTTGCAGCATAAGCTAGCATGTTATAGTACATGTATGGTAACATGTTACAGTGCATGGTAACATGTTACAGTGTATGGCAACATGTACATTACATATTTGGTTACATATAAGTGTATGGTAACACGTTACAGTGTATGGAAACAGCTTATAGTGCATGTTTGGTAACATGATACAGTTTATGTTACAGTGCATGCTGTTGGGATTTAGAAAAAGGGGCATCTCCCCTTTTTTCATCTTAGTCTGACTTCTTCAAAGAGTTCTGGTACCCTTTGGTTCCCACCTCTGGAACCAAATGGTCCCGCTCCACTGCCCCCCCCCCCCCACCACACAGGCGAAGGCCTAACCGTTAAGGGTTTCTCCTGCGTCCGTCAGAGAGAACGATAGAGGACCACGAGGCGGTCATGGAGGTCCTGTCGGGCTGGGGGATGGACACAGAGAGCCGCTTGTGCTTCAGGAAGAACTACGCCAAGTACCAGTTCTTCAGGACTCCTCTGGTGAGCCCGCCATGTCCCCCCCGTCTAGACCTGATCTATCTTCAAGGATCTATTTTACCCCGGATCTGACCTGCTTCGGGGTGCATTAATACTGCATGACAACCTTTGTGTTCCCAGGACTTCTTTCCTGCCCACATGGTGTCCGTCTCCGATGAGACCAACGGGCTGATGAATCCTTCTCAGCTCATCCAGGTCCTTCCATTCATGCGCTTAATGTTGTCTCATGTGGTTCTGTTCTAGTGTTTAAGTGCCCAGTCCTACAGGTGGTTTGAGATGTTCTCTCTCCTCCCAAGCAGACATTTCTGAACTCCAGCACGTGTCCAGAGATCCACGGGTACCTCCATGCCAAAGAGCAGGCCAGGAAAACCTGGAAGAGGTTATACTTTGTCTTGCGACGATCCGGACTCTATTTCTCTAATAAGGGAACTTCTAAGGTTTGTGAATACATAAGTAGAGGAAATAGACATAATAAGAGATAAGTGACTATGCTATGCTAGTGACCAGGCTATGCTACTGACTATGATACGCTAGTGACTATGACATACTCGTGACTATGACATGCTAGTGACTATGCCATATTCGTGACTATACTGTGCTAGTGACTACTCTATGCTAGTGACTATTCTATGCAAGTGACTTTTCTACGCTACTGATTATGCTATGCTAGGGACTATCTTAGCTAGTAACTATCTTAGCTAGTAACTATGCTGTGCTATTGACTATGCTTTACCAGCGACTATGCTATGTATACATAAATATATACTACTACAGATCTAATACAGATCACAGATAACAGATTTAATCAGAGATCAGTGAAACAGATCTTGTCAGAGATCAGAGTTAACTGATCTAATCAGAGATCAGATAGGATCATGAAGGTACGTGCCTCCTCTCTGCTCAAGGAGCCCAGACACCTCCAGGTCCTGGCAGAGTTCAGGGACAGCGATGTCTACTCCCTCCTGTCAGCCAGGAAGCTCCAAGGGGCGCCCACAGACTTCGGCTTCTGTCTCAAGGTAACTTTAGTGTGAAGTCGCTGCTGGCACTCCAAAGACCGCAAGGCCTGCGTGTTAACAACAGGCTCTTTAAGAAGAAGGAACTCACTCTTTGTTTCCATGACAATGTGTGGTCCAGGCGTCTGAGTCCGGCTCCTCCAGGAACATGAAGATGCTCTGTGCAGACGACCACCAGTCAAGGACCTGCTGGATCACCGCCCTGCGCCTCCTCAAGGTCTCTCTCTCTCTCTCTCTCTCTCTCTCTTTTTCTCTACTCTTTCTCTCTCTCTCTCTCTCTCTCTCTCTCTCTCTCTCTGTCTCTCTCTCTCTCTCTCTTTCTC
>JAOPUD010000090.1:687524-699216 GCA_027122715.1 Trisopterus minutus
TCAACGCAGACCTCGAAACGGGGGAGAAAGTGAGAACCAAAAAGTACCTGCCTCGAAGTAGGAGCTAAAATAGTTCCAGGAACTACTGTTTCGGGGGAGAAAAAGTCCCCCAAAAATCCCCCAATCGTCTGGTGCGAGCGCAAACAAAAAGGAACTAGTAACGTTTAGTTCCAGGAACTACAAAAAGTACTGCCGGTGCGAAAGCACCTATTGTTACAATATTGGTTCTGCCAATATTGTTCTGCGAAATTAAGGCTAACCTGATAAAGTTATAACCTCCTGTTAATAATATATTTGTCTTTAAGAAGGTTGTCTCGTATCTCATATCTGGCCGTAGGTTAGTATTGATACTAAGAACTCTAGTGTATTAGCATTAGAATTGTTGCTCTGTTGCTGCTGTGTTGGTTTTTGCTCTGTTGTGGTTGTTGCTGTTAGGAGGAGGTCGTTCAAGCTAGTTTCAGTCACAAGGTGACAACAATAGGCTTGATTGCTGAGCGGAGCTATGGCTGCCTGAGCTCCCTTGTGTATTTAAAGGCTAGTTTTATTAGCGTCAGCTGTAGTGTCAGGACCCTTCAAATTAAGACCCGGGAAACAAAGATCAAGGGAGTCTCTGCAGGAGTCCCTCGAGGAAGACCAAGGAGGCCTGCCCTATTGTAGCCATGTGTCGTACTTCTATCATCATCAGGATCTCCACCCAGAGGAGACACCGCTATAGATCCTCAGCTCGGCGCAGCAACCCGTCCAATCTGTGCCGCCCACCGCCCTCTACCTACACTGACCTCAAAGTGATGGGAGGACTCTGGAACTGCCAATCAGCGGTCAAGAAGGCAGACTCCCTTTCGGCCTACGCATCACTCATGACCCTCCACTTCCTGGCCCTTACTTGGATCACTCCAGAGAACTCTGCTACTCCTGCTATCCCTCTCCACTGCCTTCTCCTTCTCACACACCCCAAGACCATCGGGGCGAGAAGGAGGGACTGGACTCCTCATCTCACCGAAGTGGTCCTACTAGGTTCTTCCACTAGAACACTTGGCCAGATCTGCATTTGAACTCCACGCTGTCACTGTCACCCTGCCTATCAATCTCTTCATTTTAGTGATCTACCGCCCTCTAAGTGCCTTTCACGACTTCTATGACGGTGATGGATGCCCTCCTCAGCTGCTTTCCAGAAGATGGCACACTACTCGTTATCCTTGACGACTTCAACATCCTGCCAGAGAAGTAACACTCACCTGAACTAACCAACTTTTGCCACCTTTGACTTAACACTCCCCTTCTCCCCCCACACGCAAGGCTGGTAACTAACTTGATCTGATATTCACAAGGTCCTGCGGTACCTCGGCTCCCTCTGTCACCCCGCTCCCTGTATCTGACCATCACTTTGTTGCTTTTTCTCTCCCCCTGAAGTCCTCTCCCTCCCTCCTCTCTACCCCTCACATTGTCACCAGCCGCCGTAACCTGAAATCTCTCTCTACCTCTACGTTTGCCTCAACTGTTCTGTCCTCACTACCTTCTGTTGAACAATTCTCTCAACTATCAACTGAGGAATCCTCTGACCCTATGCTATTCTCCCTCTCCTCCTCCTTGGACTCCCTCTGTCCCTTCCACTCCAGACCTGCACGATCCTCACCCCCTCCACCTTGTCTGAATCTCTGCGGTCTTATAGAGCAGAGTTGTGGGCAGCTGAGAGGAAATGGAAGAGATCAGACTGTCCTAATGATTTATCTCACTAGCTTCACCTTCTCTCAGATTTCACCTCCACTGTGTCAACAGCCAAATCTACTTTCTACCGGTCTAAAATCAACTCCACCACCTCCAACCCAAGGAAATTTTCCATGTTCTCTTCCCTCACTGATTATGACTGTTGCCTTCTTTACCCAGAAGGGGAAGGACATCAGCTCCACTTTTACCCCAGCCACCATCCTCCCTCCACTCATCCCCATCCTCTGTTTTTACCCACTTCATCCCCCTCACCTACGAAGAGGTCAATAGAATAGTTAACTCTAACCATACCACCACCTTCCCTCTAGACCCCATCCCTTCCTCTCTCCTCCAGGCCATCTCGGTCGACCTCCTGCCATTTTTCACCACCCTCATCAATTCCTCCCTCACTTCAGGCATTGTTCCTGCGTCTTTCAAGACTGCCAGAATAAAGCCTCTCCTCAAAAAACCCTTGACACCACTGAGATCCAGAACTACAGACCGGTATCTCTTCCTTCATTCCTCTCTAAAACACTTGAACCTCTCTAACCAACAGGCCAACCTCCCATCTCTCATACAACAACCTGCTTGACCCTCACCAGTCAGGCTTCAAGAAGGCACACTCCATTGAGATGGCTCTCCTCCCGGTGACGAGTCCCTCTGTGCTGCCAGAGCCTCGTCCCTCTCATCGGATCTCATTCTCCTTGACCTGTCCGCAGCATTTGACACGGTTAACCACCAGATCCTCCTCGCCACTCTCACCGAACTTGGCATTGCTGAATCGGCCCAATCCTGGTTCACATCCTACCTGTTGAATCGCACCTATCAGGTAACATGGAATGGCTCCTTGTCCAAACCTTGCACACTTGACACTGGTGTCCCTCAAGGCTCTGTACTGGGGCCCCATTCTGTTCTCCCTCTATACCAGATCTCTGGGCTCTGTAATTACATCACACGGTTTTTCATATCACTACTATGCTGATGACATTCAGCCGACACTTACTGACGACACTGACGACACTCCTCTGACAAAGCCCTGATTGCAACACGCATATCTGAATGTCTGGCAGATGTCAACACTTGGACAACTGCCCATCACCTGAGGCTTAACCTAAACAAGACTGAGCTCCTCCTACCAGGGAAAGATTAACCACACATGGACTTACTGGTCACTGTCGAGAACATCACTATACCTCCGTCCTGAAACTTAATGAACGCACGTTGTATTCATTCATTGTACTTAATTGTGTAGCATGTACTTAATTGTGTAGCATATGGTTCTTGTGTAGCATGTACTTAATTGTGTAGCATCTGCAGTAGCTAGCTATCACTGCTGTATATGGGGAATGGGTTGGCCTGGCGAATGTCAGTACTTGCACTTGGTTCTATTAACATTTAAACTGTACCGACAGTGATATATTGTTTCAATTCTTATGACAAAAGTACTTCTTGTAAGTCGCTTTGGAGAAAAGAAACGCGTCTGCTTAATGCCCTAAATGTAAATGTGAAGGGTATTAAAACAAAAGGGTTTAAAAGAAGACAAAAGGAACTTCAGGGTACCTCCTACGCATCACTAGACGGGTTAACTAACACCTCCTACTCATCACATGATGGGTGATTTCACACCGTTTCTGTTGACAGATCCATGATTTTCAGTGCTAAACCAAAGCCAACTCATGCTGGGGGATTGGCCCCAGATTACATATGAACAAGGGTTCATTATTATAAACATGATCAACAAGGCATCATTATTATAAACATGATCAACAAGGCATCATTATTATAAACATATGATCAACAAAGCTTCATTATTATAAACATGATCAACAAGGCATCATTATTATAAACATATGATCAACAAGGCTTATTGTATGTTACATCCTGGCCCTTAAGAATAGTACTTAGCATCGTGTAGCATCTTACCCTAGCTATGTCTGTTGTATACGGGAACGGGTTAACCTAGTGACGGTTAGTGCTTGGCTCTTGGTAGGGCTGGGCGATATGGCTGAAAACTGTATCACGATATAAGTGTTTCATATCGGTCGATATCGATAATTATTGATCATTTTTATGACCTATTTAAAATAAGGACCAGGATAAAAAAATAAATTTTAACATTTTTATTTTAAACCTTCCCCTGATTGTAGGCAGATAGGCAATAGGAATGTCAACAGAACCATGGAAAACTCTCAAATAAATATAAACATAAGCCTGAATAAAAATGAACATCACAATGAAAACAATTATAAAGTGCTGTGTGCAAAAACATGTGCTGCAAAAGAAGTGTTAACTTTTTGTAACAACTGATAAAGGTGGTCTGCTGCTGCTTTTAAGGTGTTGCATTTACAGCAACACTAGTTGGCTGTTGTTCATGTTGTGGTCCAACCCTGTGCTCTAAAGGGTGAGAGCGGCTAAGGTTGTAAAACAAGTTGGTCGTATTACCAGTCTAGGTGGGGACGACTGTCTTGCATTATTTGCAGACAGCATTGGTTTGACTGAAAAAATCTCACATCGCGCTTTTTCTGTTATAAAACCCACGCGCGATGGCGCAGCCACACATGATACTGTTCCATGATTGGTCATTGGCGTGTCGCTCCATGCGTTGCTCTCCACTCTATAGGTATCAGAGGACGCGTGCCTTTGTTCATGCAACCACCCTTGCTACGCAACCTCTGGTTCAAAGCGGCGCTAGCTCTTTGCTCCATTAACTTCCAACAAGGAAAAAAAAAGGTTGAAACGTTCTATCGAACGCATTTTCTAATGATATTGATTACGTGTCTATCGCAATACACATCGTTATCGTTTTAGCGCCCAGCCCTAGAGCTTGGTTCTATGAACATCCTTACTGTACCCACAGAAATACATTGTTGTTTCTCTGTCTTCTGACAAAGGTACTTATTGTAAGTCTCTTTGGACTATCGCGTCTACTAAACGCCCCTAATGTAACAGTAGAGGGTAAAGGATGAGTGAAGCAGGCCTACCCTTTAGTAGTCCGGAGTCCCCCGGCCTTATGGCGACCTCCGTCTCCCAGGACGGGTGGGCGACCACGCAGCGGACCCCCTCCCACCCTACGCCGTCTCCCGGGAGCTCCAGCGTGCTCCTCACGGTGAACAGGCCCCCCTGAGGGTCCTGCGTCGTCGTGTTTGAGGCGGTGAGGTTCCCGGCGTTCCTCCAGGTCAGCGTGGCGGCGGGATTCCCGCCGGCCGCCACGCACACGGCCACACGCGTCGTGCCGGCCCACTCCAGCCAGGCACTCACTCTGGGGGGCACTGGGGGGGGGAGAACAGACAGAGAGACGCGTGGAACACCAGACCACAGGAACTGTTACTGAGGCTGGTTTCACGTTCCTTTAATAACGCTAGGTTTGTCTTTCTAGATGGTCCCACTTTACAGTGAGTAGGGCCTGGTATGGAGGTTGTATGGAATTGGGTATGGAGTTGGTATGGAGTTGGAACCATGTATTAAATGAGACATGTGCATCTCGGTTACGCCATTTCTAACACAATGCGTCTAAGAAGCACATTTTCCATTTACCACCAGAACCACGGCTGACCAAGGAAGCGTCTAAAGTTTGTTCTTACAAAAGTGATCAATAGTGTGGCTTTTAAAGCAGTGATATTACGCCACCAGTGTGGGTGTGATTAGCTACTACAAGCCGTTGTACAAAATCTGCCTTTTCCTGTGTTTTAGTGACATCACAAGTGGGCGTGTCCACCTAGTTGTATGCTGAATAGATGAGCAACGTTTGCTACAGTCCACTGGGTAGGCTGGTAGGCTGGTAGACTGGCGGACGTGTACAGGCCTCCTCTACACCCAGTGAACCGCTTATCAACACTGCGGGAAACTCAAGCGCTCGCTTATTGCCTGAGAAGGCAGGATCATCTTTGTACCTGCTTGTCCGGACCCCGGTTTGAGTTTAGTTTATCTCTGCCAGGTCGGCAGATGTGGGAATGTTTAATGAATGCTTGTGAAAGTGAGCGTAGATAAATGTACAGGATCTGTATACTGTCCGAAGTCAGTTGTGAATGCAACTTGTGTTTTAAAGGTTTTTAAAAGGTTTTTTTTTTTAATAAGCCCCTCAAAGAATCTCCCCTCATAAAATACAAACGATACCCAACCTTAACAACAAGGGTACATTCATTAAACCCATAATTAACGTAAGTTAATGCAGGAGTAGGCATTGACTTAGTTCACTAACAGTTAATGAATTTTCTTATAATCATTTGCTAAATGTGTTAACTCACATGATGTTAACATGTTAACTCAACAGTTGCTATGATGTTCCTGCTCCCTGAGGGGTTGGGGGTGTGAGTCTTACCAGACAGAACCAGGTGGATGTTGTGGTAGTCTCCAGTGCCTTGGTAAATGGCCTCACAGTGGTACATCCCCTCGTCTTGGGGGGAGAAGCGGGGTATGTGCAAGTAGGGCTGGCCACTGGACATGTTGAGGAGGACCTTGCCTTCGTCGCATGTGTTCAGGGGATTTCCCATGTACTCGTGTGCGATCACACAATTCCTTTGGCCCATGGAGATCTTCCAGATCATAAAGAACAGCTCATTCCAAGTCTTGTTGGTGCAGTTCAGGTTGATGCTGGCTCCCTGGAGCACCACCACCATCTCATTTCTGTCCTCTGGATGAAGTAAAACACGGACGTTAAAGGTCACATGGCATGAAAATGTCACTTTATGAGGTTTTCTAACATTAATATGAGATCCCCTAGCCCGCCTATGGTCCCCCAGTAGCTAGAAATGGCTTGTGATTGTGGCGGATTTCATGATTTGTTTGAATGAATCGGTTCGTGTCGGGTCAGTTCGCAAAGAAGAGTCGTTCATTCGTTCATTCGTTTGTTCGCATTTCCGGTAGTGGTGAATCATGGGCCGGTTCTCAATACCAAGTACGCGAACTACGGACTCGCGGACTTGGAAGTGCGTACTTGGCAAGACCGGACTTCCAAGTACGGATTTCAGAGGACGCGAGTACACACCTGCAATTGGAACAGCAGCGGACTCGATGACGTCACCAACTCAGCTCTGTTAACTGTGCTTTACGGCCTCATGTAGGCATATACTACTGAACAATATAAACAAATTATATAAAACTAAACCCCTTTCATTTTAAATTAGTATGTTAATATTTTGAATGAATATAAATGAAAAGATATGCTTGTGTGTATAAGCTTTACACACAACTTTTTATATATAGGGTACAGATGCGGTTACCTAACTGCCTATGTAGTTGGAGAGTAGGCTATTGATACAATAATAACAACGAATGAGCGAGAAATTACACAGATTAGAATAGAAACAGACACACACACACACACACACAGGATCGGATAGATCCGACCGGGATTTTCGTTGCCGTCGCGATGGGTTCCTCTATCAGCTACTTATACATAGAAACAAATTATATGAAACAAAACCTCAGCCTCTTTAATTTGAAAAAAGTATGTCAATATATTGAATGAATAGGCATTTTTGTTATATTTGTAAAATGTTCCTATATATAGCCTATTATTACAGCTTACAGAGTTCCAGGACTCCCTTCCAGGACTCCCGCCGGAGCAGTGTGTTCTAGTATTTACAGAACACTAAAAGCTGCGTGCCTCGCCATTGCGATACATCCACTGTAAAAATTAGCGCTTTATACCGCGGCCGCAAGCTGCTCAGGGCCACACCCCCACCCTCCACCTGGACCCGCCTCTAAAAAAAGGCACGTTTGTGGAAAGCTCATTGTGGGACTGGCTCGTAGTGGCTGTAATTCTGCACCAAGGCGGAATTTCTTGAACGTCTTCAAGTACTGTATTAGGGGCCCACTAACAGCTTTATAAAAGCATTCATAAAGTAGCATGCCATTGGATATTTTACGAATACACACAAACATAACAAAACACATCAAATACAGAAATACACTCATTTATATACTCACTCACTCACTGCATTTATATAGAATCACCATGAAATAAATGGAGATGCATTATGTTAGCTCAAGAAAATATGGAAGCAAATATGGAGTTAATTATTAAGAAATAAATTAAATTAATTATTTACTACAATAATTTAACCACATTATTAATAATAGTTAGAATCTAATAATTCTTAGATGATAGTATACCTAACGGTCAATTTAGGAGATAATTGAACCAAGATGTGACCCAAGGTTATAAACCACCTTGCTATTTAATGTTCACATATAACTAATGTGAACCGTACGGGTTTAAGACGTAATATTTACCGTAATGTTTACCGTGGATATCACTGATATTGATTGTAGTGGAAAGGCTAGACTTCACAGGCTTGTATTTAGCCCCTGGAAGAGAGGGTTAATGTAGTTAGCTCAAAGCAGTGTTTAATCAAGGGAATGATTGCCCATAGGAATAGCATTGTGATGTTAGCTTTAAAATAAATAGTTAAAAAGCAGATTATACTTTAAATGTTATTGTCAGTGTTAATGATTACAATTAAAAGTGGCATGCGTTACGACCCTTCGGTTTATGGAGCAGAGGAGCGTAGCTTTGGAAAAACATAGAGAACGAACTGCGAATATTTAACCTTCAGACAAAACCCAATCACACTTAAAGAGTGCGACATTTACACCTTAAACTTGCCCACAGCGAAGAGACACACTACATGATTGTATCGTCACTTTTCCAATGACACTTTCCATTACAGAAACACACTGTACACTACTACCAATATGTTCCACCACTTCACAAACACGTACAGCGTTCAGAACATTCATAACCTACAGTTTCAACAAGGTCATAGAAAGTCCTGGGTCACAGACACCTCAAACCATCTGACGCTACACCAACCGTATACTAACACCAAGGTCCCTAAGAGGATAAAGAAAAGGAGCATTCCAAAGACCTCCTACCGGGCTCCATGCTGAGCGCTGCGGAGACGAGGAGCAGGACGACCGCACTGAGGACACCCAGGGTGCAGCAGAACCCCGGGACAGCCCCCCTCTCAGGGTGGGACGCCATCAGGACCCTTCTCCACAGATGGACCTGCCTCCGCTCTACTCTGAGCAGTCTGCGCGGCCGTCCGGGACCATCTCCAGTCTGTTGTTCTGTGCTGTGATGAACCCTAAAGATCTTCCGCTGAACAGAGACTCCTCCCTGTGTGGAAACAAACCCCGAGCCCAGAGAACACAGCGAACCGTATGAATAAAAACATCAAGGTCCACCCTGTGTACATCCTCAGCCAGCCTGCCTCTCGTTATCAACAGCTCCCTCTCTTCCTCCCACTGAAAACCACAATTTCAAAAGACATTGACGTTAGCAAGCTGACTTGTAGTTTCCTTTTAGCTAAAGGCTTCTAAAAATACACTTGTAACAGTCATAGCTAGTCTTGAGGTATTAATAGCTGCTGCTGGATCTCCACATGCATGTATTTTGTTGTGTTTGCAGAACTGCTATAAACCCTGTTACCCATGTTAAACCACACGTTAGCATACAGGGCACTTCCACAGAGCACTGTGAATCGCTGTCAGGCGTCTGTGTGGCTCACGTTGCCATGGAAGATTAAAAGAACATTTCACCATCCCAGACTCACGTGTCATCAATTCTGCCCTAATATTAGCCAGTGTTTGTTTGGCCTTGAAAGGTCATGGCTGGTGACCAGGGACTCTACCCAGGAGGAACTCATAACGCTCTTCAACCTTCTCCTTCCTGTCAGTATTCTGGACACCATGTGGTGTTTAGAGATATTTTACAATTCAAATGACGATATTCTTTTGTAGTGAGTGAGTGAGTGAGTGAGGGTTAGGGTTATAACTGCCAGCTCTGCCACTTCCTGTTGTTGTTTTCAACATTGCATTTAACATTGTGTGCTTCTAGAACCTTGATGAAGAGCTGACTTAATAACCCCATCCGTATACCGTACCCTCTGTTTGGCTCAGCCGCCGGGATATCTGGCCCAATCTGGCAACACAGTCGTCCGCCCCAGCGGTCCGGACGCGCGCCACACGGTGGTTTCAAAGCCCGGCGCCGCGCGTGTGTGCCGTCCCCATGGTGACCGCGACACAACCTCCGCCACAGCAAAAGGATACACAACCGGAAACACCACCGAGAACACCACCGAGAACACCACCGAGAACACCACCGAGAACACCACAACTCCCCCGCCTGCGTCTCTACAGCCTGGGCTTCATCCCGCCATGAGCTTATCGGTGACCCGCACCGCGTCGGTCAAGCACCGGAGCGCGAAAGGCTTCAGACCGCAACGCGCCTATGACTACATGTACGGTACGTGTGACGCCATCCCCTCACCCTCTCACCCTCTCACCTTCACCGTCCTCTGTGCTCCTCACGCTCTCACCCCTCAGACCTGGTGCTCCTCCACACGCTCTCACCCTCTCACCCCTCAGACCCGGTGCTACTCCTCACGCTCTCACTCCTCACCCTCTCACCCCTCAGACCCGGTGCTACTCCTCCCGCTCTCACTCCTCACCCTCTCACCCCTCAGACCCGGTGCTACTCCTCCCGCTCTCACCCTTTCACCCAGGGGCGGCCCAAGCCTTTCGGGGGCCCTAAGCAGAATTAGTTTAGTTAGCTTTTGGGGCCGACGTCACATGAAAGCAACGCCTCTTTCGCGATCCCCGTTTGTCAAAGAGTGGAACGTCTGCACCTCATTATCCAACCACACCTTAACCACACCTTAACCACAGCTTAACCACGCCTTATTCTGGCTATCGAGTGGCGAAGTCACGCCTTTTCCGGTAGAGCCCATGGGACCTATGAGATCGAAATTATATTAAGGGGGTCCCTGTCCCCCTTAATATAATTGTTATTAACCCAAACCAGTGTCATTTTAATCTACTGGGTACTGGAATCACAAATCTATTTTAAAATCTCATATTTGAAGTGTGGTTTACTGAACTTGAATAAAAAAAAAAGAAAGGAAAAACTCTGCTTCTCACCCCTCAGACCCGGTGCTCCTCACCCTCTCACTCCTCACCCTCTCACCCCTCAGACCCGGTGCTCCTCACTCCTCACCCTCTCAGACCTGGTGCTCCTCACGCTCTCACTCCTCACCCTCTCACTCCTCACCCTCTCACTCCTCACCCTCTCACCCCTCAGACCCGGTGCTCCTCACGCTCTCACTCCTCACCCTCTCACCCTTCAGACCCGGTGCTCCTCACCCTCTCACTCCTCACCCTCTCACCCCTCAGACCCGGTGCACACGGTGTCCGGGGAGGCGGACCACGCCCGGTCCAGCTTTAAGGCCTACGCGTCTGCAGACCGCCTGGTACGTTCCTTAAAACCAGGTTTAGAGGAGACCAACCAAGGATAAGTGGGGCTTCAGATCTCCTCAGACCTCTTCAGACCTCTCCAGATCTCCTCAGACCTCCTCCCCAGATCTCCTCAGACCTCCTCCTCAGACCACCTCCTCTGACCTCCTCAGACCTCCTCCTCAGACCTCCTCCTCAGACCTCCCCCTCTGACCTCCTCCTCAGACCTCCTTCTCAGACCTCCTCCTCAGACCTCCTCCTCAGACGTCCTCCTCAGACCTCCTCCTCTGCAGACAGAAAAGATTTAGTCAGGGTTTTGTGTTCCACCTGTTGAGGGGCACTGCCTGCGGCCCTTTCATATTTTTGTGTGTTTGAATTATTCCCTCTCAGCCACTGGTCACCTTTCAGGGGAAGCTGTTGTGAACTGCAGCCTCGTGTTGTTAACCCACCGTCTGAACCAGCCTCTCTTCTCGTCCTCTCGCTGCGGCTCAGAGGAGAGTGCAGGACTTTGACTCCATGTTCAGCTCCAACCCGCGGTTCTCCCTCCGGCTGAGCGCCGTGGACCCGGTGCCGGGGTCCGTGGACCGCCGGTGGCCCGGAGCCACGGAGCGGCCCCGCCACACCCTGCGCACCCTGGCCGGGTAACACAGCACGGGGTCACGCACCAGTATCGGGTCGAACGTGTGTGTGTGTGTGTGTGTGTGTGTGTGTGTGTGTGTGTGTGTGTGTGTGTGTGTGTGTGTGTGTGTGTGTG
>JAOPUD010000090.1:738538-750344 GCA_027122715.1 Trisopterus minutus
GGGGGATGAGAGAGAGTCTATCAAAGGGACAAAAGGTATGTTTGGATACGGTGATGGTGGTAGCGAGGGTGGGGGGGTGGATGTGGGAGGCGGAGGTGGTGCTGCTGACACACAGTAAGATGAAGCGATAGCACTCTCTCTGATGGGAGCGCAGACAAAGGGCAGCCAGGAGGGGGACAGTGAGGAGACAGTGATAGATTCTCCATCCATTTATTAAAACACAGGCCCCTGAGGTTGTTAGTGTGGGAATGAAATGCAGACGCCTCCCCTTGCTTTCTTTCCTTCGTCTTCGTCTTCGTCTTGAGAGCTACGAGGCGACACGAGGCGAACCGGCGCCACCACAATGGCGGTCGCTAGCGCAGTGCCGACACGACGCTAATGTCGTCGTTATTGGAACCGACAACGGCTAATGGTCATCTGGCGTCTGTCACTGGTGATCGTGCTGACTCACATATGGAGTGATACCCAAGTCACTCTGCATAGTTCAGACTGTGATATAATTCATATTCATATTTAATTCATCAGAGAAACATGGCTAATGCTGAACCGGCATGCTGTGCTGCCATGTTTCGTGCTTAAAACATTGTTGAAAAGTAATGGTTACGAGCCTAGCTTACCCACATAAACACTATGTTCATCTGAGGTGACAGTGGGGACATTATGTATTTGTTGGTACTTGGTTCGTATTGGGTGTGATTAGGGATACGGGAACGGGAACACATTAATTATCTCTCATTAAAATGGTGTTTTGCTAGTTAGTAAAAGATTGATAAATGGATTATAACATAGTATGCCTAATTTGATTGCAATTGAATGTATTAACCCAGTAATATGAATGGCTTTACCTCAATAGCAGTAGGGTTTAAGCAATACAGCAACAAATATATTTTGTTTGTCACGGAATAGATGTCAGATATACACTAGTTATAAATTGTGAGTAGGAAGAGAGTCAAAGTTCACCGACACAATTGGCAAGGTTTGGTAAAACAACACTACACAGCATTGTTGGTTCTTTGTAACATATAATCATGCTTATACATGACAACAAACAAGCATCAGCTGCCCGTGTGTGAGGAATCACACCCAGGGTTTGGTCTTTAGTCCCAGATGCATTTAATGGAACATCTCTGTTCAGCGAAGCCAGTCATTGGTGAACACATCAAGGCTTTGTTAGCAGAGGGGTGATATACCACCCAAGCTCACGTATGGAAAAATTGCCGGTTGCTACAGTAGTCAATTGCCCAAAAGTCAAAAAATATGAAATGATGCAAACTGATGCACAATCCCACCCCTCCATAATTGTTTCTACATTTTTTCCATCTTCGTCTGTTTTCATTCTCGGGCGTTCCTTTTCTTCCGTCCTCTTCAGAGATTTACTCAGATCCATTTGTTAATTATTTACATTAAGCAGTCCTCATTACTCTGAGAGCCGCGTGAGTGAAAGGAACAGAGCAAGAGAGAGCGAGTGAGGTAGAGAGCACAGGAGTGAGAGAGTGAAAGGAAGAGAGCGAGCAAGCAAGCGAGGGATAGAGTAGGAGCGAGAGAGTGAAAGGAAGAGAGAGAGAGCGAGCGAGGGAGGGAGAAGGAGTGATAGATGTACGAGGAGGGAGAGAGGGTAGGACAGAGAGAGTGAAAGGGCCAGGGAGAGAGTATGAGGAAGACAGACTGGAGCGAGTGTAAAGTGAGAGTAGAGGCAAGAGAGAGGGACAAAAAAAGAAAAGAGAGTCATCAAGCAATTGAAAGTACAAGAGAGAGAGAGAGAGACACACACAGACTTCTTTCCACAAAGCCGGGGTGTGAGACAGGGATGCAGCTTGAGTCCGACCCTGGGCAACATATACATTAACCAACTAGCAAGGGCATTAGAACAGTCTGCAGCCCCCAGCATAACGCTAGTAGACACCCAAATCAAATGTCTGCTGTTTGCAGATGAGCTGGTGCTGCTGTCCCCAACCAGAGAAGGCCTACAGCAGCACCTAGACCTTCTGCTTCTCTCAGACCTGGGCCCTGACAGTGAACCTTAGTAAAACCAAAATAATGATATTTGAAAAAAGACCCAGCCTCAACAAATACACATTCCACCTAGACACTGTAACTCTAGAGCAAACTAAAAATATATACCTACCTGCATAAATATGAACGCCAGAGGAAAATTCTACAAAGCTATTTATGACCTGAGAGACGAGGCAATGAGGGCATTTTATGCCAGAAAAATAAATATCAAACTAGACATCCCAATTAATATCTGGCTAAAAATCTTTGACACAGTGATAGAGCCCATTGCGCTCTACAGCTGTGAGGTCTGGGGCCTCTCACCTACCAAGATTTTAGAAAATGGGACAACATCAAACTGAAACCCTCCATGCAAATTTCTGCAAATCAATACTATTGATTACTATTTCAAAGAAAAACACCAAACTATGCATGCACAGCAGAATTAGGACAGCATCCAATTGTTATTAAATTCAGAAGAGAGCCCTAAAATGTTACAACCACCTTAAGGAAAGCGACAGCAACACACTCCACAACAAGGCTCTTACCCACAGAGAGTCACACCCAGAAAAGTGTCCCCTTAGCCAGCTTGTCCTGGGACTCTGTCCACCACACAACAACCAACACATCAGGCAAAACCAAATTATAACAAAAGGGAAATTATTTGGCACATTGGAAAGAGTCCACAAAAACCAGAGTAAATTGGCTTGCTGTTGACCCTCGACAGAGACTACACTGTTGCAGAATACCTGACCACCGTGAACGACCCAAAACGGAGGAAATCCTTGACCAGATACAGACTCAGCGAACACAGCCTGGCCATGGAGAAGGGACGCCACAGACAGACCTGCTCCCAGGAGGAGACAGACTGTCTCCCACCGCACACAAAACCACCTGAGACAGAGCTGCACTTCCTGACTTCCTGCCAGTCATACGAAGACATCAGGACCACACTCTTCCCGCGGATACCAAGGCATGCAGGGACATTAAAGACACTGCAGACGCTCACAAACTGCCAGACCTGCTGGGAGAAATACAACGGTGTGCGATCGCAGCAGCAAGATTGGTCACCTGTTGTGATGAGAGGAGGACCTCAAGCTCCCATCAACAGACTCACCCCCCTGGACTAATCTTTGTATTTTTTATAATATTACACATTTTACTTTTTATAGTACTTTTATAGTATCATATTTGATATGTACCTTTTTATTTTATTTTCTTCCCCTTGTTATTTTATTGTTCACCTGCTTTGGCAATGCAAATGTATATTTCTCATGTCAATAAAGCTTTTTTGAATTTTGAGAGAGAATTTTTGAGAGAGAGAGAGAGAGAGAGAGAGAGAGAGAGAGAGAGAGGGAGCGCAAGAGAGAGAGAGAGACAAAGAGAGAGAGAGAGAGAGAGAGAGAGATCAAGCAGGAGAGGGGTCTTGCCTGGGGTACGAAGAGCAGGCAGTTGGTTGCCGTGGTGCAGGTGAAGATGGCTGCGGCCATGGCGCCGTACACCAGGTTGGGCCAGGCCGGCAGGAGGGTGGAGACGGGGAGGACCACCGCGGCCGACAGCGTTGCCAGGGCGACGGCCGTGATGATGGTGGGCGACTGGTTGACAGGGGGGTGGCTCACGTTGCTGGTGAGGCCGGCCAGGTAGGTCCCGTAGAGGAGGAGACCCCCCTGGGAGCAGGGAGGACAGAGTAGAGGTTAGACCAGGGGTCCAGGGGACACTATGGTCACATGACCACACGCTCCTTCTGATAGAGCTTTGAGGCTCACTAAAAAACATTTGTCTTTAAAAAGATTAAAAGCAAAATGTTGATGTTTTTGCTAGGGTTGCCAAAAATGTAATTTAAGATTGCAATAAAAACTAGAAAAGCACTCGGAGAGCGCAGACCTCCGCCAAGGCAGTAACCAGTGATAGCGTGTACGGATCACCCCCAAAATGTAATCACTTGTTCCTGGTCCCAAAAATGAAAATGTCATCCAAATCCGTCCACAACTACAGGAGTTATGTTGCAAACAGACAGACAGACAGACAGACAAACAATCAAACTCCGGCGAAAACATAACCTCCTTGGCGGAGGTAAATAGTATGATTGTGGAGATCTTTAAATGGTGAATAACAATCAGAGGAACAGGTTATGGCTCTAGAGGAGTGGGTCCTGACTCCTGATACGCCGGTCAGCTGCAGAGCGAGGCTAACAGGAGAGGAGTTAGCTGCTGGAGGTCAGTGAGACCCACCTTCATCACCCCGATGAGGACCAGCCACAGGTCAGAGTACAGGGAGGAGCAGGCCGCCTCGTGGGTCAGCGAGAACGCCGCGTCGTTCCCCAGCACCTAGCGGGAGAGGACAAGGGTTAAGAGACCTCGTTAAGAGAGGAGACCTCGTTAAGAGGGGACATCTCGTCAAGAGGGGACATCTCGTTAAGAGGGGAGACCTCGTTAAGAGAGGAGCCCTCGTTAAGAGGGGACATCTCGTTAAGAGAGGACACCTTGTTAAGAGAGGAGACCTCATTAAGAGAGGACAAGGGTTAAGAGAGGACACCTTGATAAGAGAGGAGACCTCGTTAAGAGAGGACACCTCGTTAAGAGGGGACATCTCGTTAAGAGGGGACATCTCGTTAAGAGGGGAGACCTCGTTTAGATGAGACGAGATTAAGATGAGTTATAAACCGTTACTACAGTATGTTGTTTTAAAGATTAAACACATACACACTCATTACAAGACGTAGACACTGCTATTAATCAAAAACACCTCCAGCAACCTCATCATTCAGGGCATTTAGCAGACGCTTTTATCCAAAGCGATTTACAATAAGTCCATTTGTCATAAGAAAGAGAAACAACAATATACATCTGTGGGTACAGTAAGGATGTTCATAGAACCAAGTGCCAAGCACTAACCATCACTAGGTTAACCCATTCCCCGTATACAACAGAGACAGCTAGGATGAGATGGTGCACCATGCTAAGTACTAGGTTTAAGTGCAGAACATAGAACACACATTGAGTGTGTACGTTAAGCGCCTGATCCCAGGAGCGCCGTCAGGTCACCTTGATGGCGGCGGTGAGGGAGCGGGTGCAGCGGAGGGGGTCGGCCAGGCTCCAGGAGGTCAGCAGTAGGACGTCCAGCAACACCAGCAGGCCCACCAGACCCATCAGCTGAAGGTCCCTGATGATCTGGAGGACACACACACCGGCACACACACCGACACACACACACACACACCGACACACACACACACACGCACACACACACACACAGGAACAGACACACACACAGGCAGGCAGGCAGGCAGGCAGGCACAGGCACACACACACACACACACACACACACACCTTAATAAGACGCTATTCATAGAGCTTCGGCTGCGCTATGAACGGCCCCTGGGCTACACTTCTGAACCTTTAAATAACTGGTTTAATAAACGCCTGTGGAGGCTGGGTGTGAGAGTGTTTGTGCTTGTCTGTGTGTGTGTGTGTGTGTGTGTGTCTGTATGTCTGTGTGAGTGTGTTTCCAGACAGAAGTGGCTTTGCAGAAAATGTGGCAAAAAGGCATTTCAATTCGGATGCAAGCTCTGCATCCTGTGTAGTCTGCAGAGGAAGAGGTAATGAGTTCTCCAGGAGCGCCTGAAGGAACCAGAGACACCAGGAGCTCCGTGTGGAGCTGCTGCTGCAGCAGAGTGTGAGGACGAGGCCTGAGGGAGACACCCACCACTCTCTTGTCCGGGAGGCGCTGGGTGAACACCCGGTACAGCCGCCAGGTCTTCCCCAGCAGTGGGCCGAACACCAGGGTGCTGCCCACGCACAGGGCCCAGGTCCGGGCCTGAGCACAGACCAAGACAGACACTCACACATCAGCAGGGTTACAAACGGTTGGACCGAATCCACCGATCATTGCGTGGCTGCAGTACCGCCCGGTGGCCACAAGGGGTCGCCATTAGTCCCTGCGTTAACGTGCCCTTGAGTAAAGTCATCGTGAGGGGGCGGGGCCCACCTGAATAACGGAGGTGGAGGTGGAGGTTCCGCGGGGCCAAAGGTCATCCACCGAGAAGAGGAAGCCGCTGGAGTAGGTGAGGACGCTCCCGATGAGAGTGAGGACGTTCAGGTTGGGACTGGACATCTTCACTATCCTGTCAGGCAGAACACACACACACACACACACACACACCCACACACACACAGCGGTACGTACACACGTACACACACACACACACACACACACACACACACACACACAGGAATCATTCAATTGTTATTGCACCACATATGAGAGCATGTGAGTGTGGGTCTGTCGGTCTCTCTGCTCTGTCAGCCTGCTTGTCTGCCTGTGGGTGTGTATCATTGTATCTGTGTCAGCGTATCTGTGTGTGCTCGTGCATGTCTGCCTGCCTGTCTGTCTGTCTATGCATGTGTGTTTGTCTGTGTGTGTGTGTGTGTGTGTGTTTGTGTGTGCGTCTGTGTGTGTGTGTGTGTGTGTTACTCTACCTGTTGTTCCTGAAGCGCAGGGTGAAGAGCAGGAAGCCGAATGCCAGCAGGACCCCCGCGGAGAGCAGCGTCCAGACCACCACACACAGAGCCGGGGAGAGGGGGGGGCGCTCAGCGTGGGCCTGCACACACACACACACACACCATACACACACACACACACACAGCCACACACACACAGCCCCACACACACACGCACAGATACACACACACACGCGCATACACACACACACACACACACACACACACAAACAGACACACACACACACACATTTATTAGACGACCACCTTTCATTTCTAATACATTTCCCAGACAAAAGGTTTAGACACACATCACACATAATGAATGAGACGTCACACTTCAGGATTTAGAGTTTTTATTGAAATACCGGAAAACAAAACTCACATCACATCACATCACAACACCGGCCCCTAACAGGATGACCTCTGACCCCTCACACAGGGAGGGGCGCGGCTACCAGGGGGGCGGGGTTCTTCCCCCCAGCCCCGTGGTGATGTCACACAGGGAGGGGCGGGACCACCAGTGGGGGGAGGACCGGGGGGGTGGAGGGGCGTGAGGACCAGGGGGGCGGCGTTCTGCCCCCCCCGGTGGCGGCGGGGGTTGAAGTAGGGCCGGAGCGGCCCCGTGAGGGGGGCCCCGGTGAAGGAGTAGAGGTGGGCGCCGCGCTCGGCGTCGTAGAACGACACCTGGCCCGCCTCCAGGTCCAGGTACACGCCCACAGCCAGGGGGGCCGCCGGCAGCGGGAGCAGGACGGGGGGGCTGCCCAGGGCCCAGTGCTCCCCCCCGGCCCGCCGCCCCAGGACCCAGTACCCTGACCCCGGGCTCAGCAGGATCCCCCCCTTCCTGGTCACCGACTCCCGGCACACGCCCAGGTCCCACTCCGTCTTCCCCGCCACCCGGACCTCGTAGTAGACCCGCCCCCGGGCCAGGGGGTCCCGGCCCAGGACGCTGGTCCCGGGGTAGAAGCGGCCGGGGGCCTCGGGGGGCCGCAGCGCCCGGTCCCCGTGCCGGACCTGCCTCCCGTCCCGGGACAGCAGCAGCTTGGGGTGGGCCGTGTGGGGGTCCAGGGTCACGTCCACGGCCCAGCGCCGGACCCTCCGCACCTCCGCCTCAGTGAGCCCGCGGACCTCCTCCCTCAGCGCCTCCTCCAGCCGGGAGCCCGCCCTCCGGACCGCCCTGCGGAGCGTGCCCACGTACTCCACAGCGCTCTCCGGGCCCCTGGGGTCCAGCGGGGCCCCTGGGAGCAGGGCCCCTGGGGAAGGGTCCCCCGGGGGCGGGGCCGGCAGCAGCAGGGGCCCGCTCTGCTGGATGACGTGGAGGGGGTCCTCGCTGTGGGAGAGCCGCCCCAGCTCCTCGCTCCTCCTCCTCAGAGCCTCCACCTCCTCCTCCAGCTCCCGGACGAGGCCCTGCGCCCGGAGCTCCGCCTCCCTCAGCCTCCGCCCGATGGCCTCCAGCGCCTCCTCCCGGCCGGCCTCCAGGACGCGCTGCAGGGCGGAGAACGCCCGCCCGCTCTCCTCCACCTCCCGGGCCGCCGCCTCCCGGCCCCGGCTCACCACGGCCCGGACCCGGCCCGCCTCCTCCAGACGGGCGTGGATCATGAGCTGGAGCCGGACCTCCTCCTCCCCCAGCCGGGCCCTCCTCCCTAGGGCCTCCTCCTCCAGCGTCACCAGGCGGTGGTCCCGGTGGTCCGTCCTCACGCAGTCCCCGCACACGGCGGCCCGGTCCGTGCTGCAGAAGGCGTCCAGGAGCCGGCGGTGCGCGGCGCAGACCCGGCGCTGGACGCCCATGGAGGGGGGCAGCAGGCGGTGGGCTCTGAAGGCCTCCAGGGCGTGGTGCGGCTCCAGGTGGGTCCCGCAGTACGACGCCAGGCAGTCCAGGCAGGACTTCAGGGCCCGGACCCTCTTACCCTGGCACACGTCGCAGGGCACCTCCCCGGGCCGCCCGGGGTCCCCCGCCGCCGGGGGGGCCCCCCTGAACTGGGACGCCACCTCGGCGATGAAGGTGTTGACCCGGAGCTCCGGCCGCCGGGGGAAGCGCTGCTTGCACACGGGGCAGGAGGCGAGGGGGGCGACCTGCCAGTAGCCCAGGATGCAGTCTTTGCAGAAGTTATGGCCGCAGGGCAGAGAGACGGGCTGGCCGAACACGTCCAGACAGACGGGGCAGAGGCACTGCTCCTCCGACGTCAGACTGACAGCGGCAGCCATGTCTGAGCCCGGCGGAGGGAAGAGGAGACGGGGTTAAACGGTCTCCTCTGTCCTCCCTGAGCCGGGACTGTAGTAACCGTCGTATTAATAGCAGCACACGTACAGTGTTGTGTTTCACATAATGAAGGTAAAGATCCCAGAAAGGATCCAGACATAATCAGCTCTCACATTTAAATCGGTCCTCCGTAAAGCTTGGCATGGAGAACCTCAGGGAAACCCATCAATAGGTTTTAGTGATGTACCTCGTACTCTCATAGTGATATAACCACCTCCAGCCGCCTCTACAGTGAGTCACATCCATACCAGGGAAGGAGAGCAGCTTTCCTCACCTCGGTGGGTCCGGCGTCGCGGAGTGGGAGATGTAAACACAGGCAGGGGGCCGCGGGACGGTGTCCTGCTGGCGTCCCACTGACCAACGTTTCTATTTTAAAAGTGACCTCGCCCCCCCCGTCCCCGTCCCCCCCGCTGGGGCCGCGCCTCTTAAAGGAGACCCGAGGCCGGGCTATAGATAGCTCATCAGGCTGTTCTCCACCTCGTCGACCCTCACGCCCCTCATGGGGCGGCCCGAGCCGTCAGTCAGGGAGGAGCGGGGAGGCGGCGAAAGATTCAGGGCGTGAAATATTCGGTAACTCGCGAGTCGATTGGATTACGATTTTTGGGGTCAGGATTCAAAATGGATTTGTGATACGAAAGTAGAAGAAGACACCATAATGACACTAATAAAGGACAGAAAACGAAGGCGATCGCTGGGCAGTAGAACGATAAGGCATGAGAACATCATAAAGTCTGGGGGAGACAGTGCAGAGACTCCAGTGAAGGACCAGGCATGAAGTGTGGACCAGAAGAGAATGATACCGAATACAGCCGCACTGTCGCTTTAAGCAAACCTAGTTTAGGATTGCGTTTTGGAGGAGTGCCAGAGAGGCCTTCCCCTCCCAGAGTCTCCGGCCTTCTGCCCAGCAGCTCAGGCAGTCAGCAGGTCCACCTTCGGGCGTGGTGTGTGAGTGTGTGTTTCTGACCCCAACCGGACTCCAACATGTGATGTGAGCATGTGTGAGTATGGGAGTACAATATACCGCGTATGTTTGTGTGTGTGTGTTTGTGGTTGTGTGTATATGTGTGTCAGGGTGCGTATACATATGCAGGTATGTTATGTGTGTGTCGGTGTGTTTTTGTATCTGCGTGTTTGTGTGTCTGTTTTATGTGTTTTTTTGTGTGTCTAGATGGGTATGTGTGTGTGTGTCTGTGTGTGTGTGTCTGTGTGTGTGTGCATTCGTGCGTCTGCGCGCGTGTGTTTCTTTGCGTTTGTGGATGTGTTGTGCGTGTGTGCATCTGTGTGTGTGTTTGGCCGTGCGTGTGTGTGTGTGTGTGTGTGTGTGTGTGTGTGTGTGTGTGTGTGTGTGTGTGTTACCGTGCTGAGGGTACAGAGTCTCTGCAGGAGGTCCAGGGCGTCCTGCCGGCGGACCCCCGGGGGGAGGAGGCCTAGAGCAGATTCAAAGGAGCTGCAGTTCAGCTCCGACTCCATAGCAAACGGCTCCGCCCCCTCACACACACATCCTGAGGACCACAAGACACCCGTTAATTAACTGTAGCTCCGCCCCCTCACACACACATCCTGAGGACCACAAGACACTCGTTAATTAACTGTAGCTCCGCCCCCTCACACACACATCCTGAGAACAGACAGACTCCATAGTAAACTGACAGAGAAGGGAAGAATAGAACTAATTAAAGAAAGAAGGACTCATCAAAAGAAAGAAAGAAAGAAAGAAAAACTAAGAACGAAGGAAAGACAGGAAGAAAGAATGAAGTGATGATCATCAGAGTCAGGGCAGACCCCCAACAGAAGGAACCACAAGAAACAACAAGAAGCTCTGCTGAGCCCCCCACAGAGACCACGCCCCCCCACGGAGACCACGCCCTCCCACGGAGACCACGCCCCTCCACAGAGACCACGCCCCCCCCGTGGTTCCGCTCCACCAATAGCTGCTAACCCAAGCGACCACACAGGGGTCTAAACATCAAGGCCTCCCTGGACCACCAGAGAACTGGGACCAGACCCAGCGGTCTACACACACTCAGTACCCTGAGTGTGTGTGGTGTTGTGCTCTGAGCGACAGGAAGCCTGCAGCCGGCTGTTATCCACAGTTTCCAGCAGCATGACATCACAGGGCGACCCCCCCCCCACCCCCTGTGGAACGGGACACATCTGTGTTGACACAGCGCTGCCATCCATCACACCAGGCGGGGGGGGGCAGCAGAAGGGGAACACAGGACCCCCAGACCACCTCCTCCAGATGAAGACCCCCTGATGAAGACCTGATGAAGACCTCCTGGTGAAGACCCCCAGATGAAGACCTGATGCAGACCCTGATGAAGACCTGATGAAGACCTGATGAAGACCTCCTGATGAAGACCTGATGAAGACCTCCTGATGAAGACCCTGATGAAGACCTGATGAAGACCTCCTGGTGAAGACCCCCTGATGAAGACCTGATGAAGACCTCCTGGTGAAGACCCCTTGATGAAGACCTGATACAGACCCTGATGAAGACCTCCTGATGCAGACCCTGATGAAGACCTCCTGATGAAGAGCTGATGAAGACCTCTTGTTGAAGACCTCCTGATGAACACCCTGATGAAGATTCTGATGAAGACTTCCTGATGAAGACCTGATGAAGACCTCCTGATGAAGACCTCCTGAAGACCCTCATGAAGACCGTGATGAAGACCCTCATGAAGACCCTGATGAAGACCTCCTGATGAAGACCTCCTGAAGACCCTCATGAAGACCCTCATGAAGACCCTGATGAAGACCTCCTGATGAAGACCTCCTGAAGACCCTGATGAAGACCCTGATGAAGACCTGATGAAGACCCCCTGATGAAAACCTGATGAAGACCCCCTGATGACGACCCTGATGGCTACCCCCTAGCGGGCTGCGCTCTGAGGCCTCATGAGGTTCCCGCCCCGCGGTCCTCAGGAACCAGCGATGGTTTTATGAGGATCCGTGCTGCACCGACACGCCCTCCGTTCACCGGCTCGCTCGCACGCCCCTGACACCCGCCCGGCCGCTCCGAGGGGTTGGGGGGGGGGGGGGGGGGGGGGGG
>JAOPUD010000090.1:1003781-1018703 GCA_027122715.1 Trisopterus minutus
GGGGGGGGGGGGGGGGGGGGGTTGTTTGTTTGCCGTTGTTTTGCTGATCTTTCATACTCTCACTTTCACATGCAGTGTTTTCCTCCCTGGCGTTGTTGACACCTTAAGAGGATTTGGAGGGTATAAGTAAAGTAGGCTAACAGCTACCTCGCCACCTTTTCTCCTGAATAAATTTTGGAGCTTCAAATGTTGGTCTGTTTTTTTCTAACGTAAAATATTGTCTGTTTGGGAGACATGAGCTGTGTTTGATTTCAAGTGGAGGACTTCAACATTGCTCGTATAATATTGATAAGAACAGCGCCAAGGTATTTAGCTTATTCATGTAAAAAAGTGAAACAGGGCCTTCTTGTTTGTAAATGTATTATGTAGGGAATACTCCCAGACCACGAATGTAAGATGTTTTTCCCATGTGATGATATAAGCATATCCTTTCTTTTAGATGATCCTTAATAGAAACAATTTCTCCCTTTTTTCTCTTATCAGAGACATGAGTCCCCCAACCCATTGGTTGTTTTTTCTCCAGTACACTTTCATTTCTCTATCTGGGCCAGCGAAAGCCTGTTACAAAGCATGTACCTGTCTCCCGGACTTAAAATATATCAACTGCTCAGGTGGGAACATCTCCGCTGCTGTCAGCAGCTTTCCCTCCAACACTGAGTATCTGGACCTGTCCGGGAACCTTCTAACAGCCCTCCCTGGGGCCTCCTTCGGGGCACTCTGGGGCCTGAAGGTGCTGCTCCTCAGCACCAATAACATCACGTCGGTGGCAGGCGGGGCTTTCATCAAACTCCAGAGCTTACAAAGGCTGGATCTGAGCGGGAACCGGATAGGCGCCCTGGGGGACTCCTTTGCCCTGGGTCCGGGTTCTCTGTCACAGCTCCTCTTGTCCGGGAACCGCCTCACCGCGCTGGAGAGCGGAGCCTTCCGCGACCTGGACGGCCTCGCCCGGCTGGACCTCAGCGCCAACCTCATCCGGCTGATCCGGCCGGGGGCGTTCGGCGGGGTGACGTCCCTTCGCCGGCTCAACCTGGAGGGGAACCGGCTCCGGGCGCTGGGGGCGGGCCTCTTCTCGACCCTGCACTCCCTGGAGGTGCTGGGCCTGCGGGGGAACCCCCTCGGCAGCCTGGAGCCGGGGGCGTTCGCCCCTCTGCCCAGCCTGGCCCTGCTCGACCTGAGCTTCAACCGGCTCTCCGGGCTGAACTTCAAGGCCCTGTTGGGCGTGCGCAGCCCCGTGGCGCACGTGCTGCTGGATGGGAACCCCTGGCACTGCGACTGTGAGCTGCAGAGGGTCTTGGACAAGCTGGGGCGCGTGCGGCGCATCTCCCTGGACGACTACCGGGAGCTGAGGTGCAGCGAGCCGGCGGAGCAGCGGGGTCGGCTCGTGACGGAGGTGGCCGGCGAGCTGTGCGTCAGCGAGACGGTGACGGTGTTGATCCTGACGCTGACAGTGCTCGTCACCGTGGTGGCGTCGATGATCATGGCAGAGAGGAGCAAGAGGAGCGGCGAGGCTAAAGAGGAGGGTGGGGCGACGGAGGCGTACAGCTATTACTAGGGGCAAGTGTTTTTTCACGGGACAGCATAAGTGAGGACCCTGTCAAAAGAAAATTGCATGCTATTAATCCCTTGTGATTTCTCTCAAATTCCCCCA
The DNA here is from genome assembly GCA_027122715.1 of Trisopterus minutus. Taxonomy (NCBI): domain Eukaryota; kingdom Metazoa; phylum Chordata; class Actinopteri; order Gadiformes; family Gadidae; genus Trisopterus; species Trisopterus minutus. Next base: position 1,005,430 of record JAOPUD010000090.1, read on the forward strand.
GGATTTTCGCTTTGTGGCGAAGGCAATCGAGTAGCGATATATATTTTTATTTGTGTCTACACAAATAATTGCCTCGCAGGATCCTTGACCTTTTAACGCAAGCGTGCGACTGTGGTTTATTCTCACGTCAAATCTTCAAAGAGATGAAAAAAAACATCCCACATCCACCCACTGTCGAATAAGAATGAAGTAGACTCTTCTGCACAAGCCGTGTGAGCAGAGTATTGGTTTCCAGTACTTTAGTGCACACCATGAGGCTGCCTGTCTGAAGGGAATTATTGATGGCAGAATGGCTGAATAGGACGAAATGGAAAGCAGACAGGCACTTGTGCAGGGGTCTTTAACCTCGTTTTTTTTATATTTTTGCATATGGTGTTTATAGATCTCCTTTTCTGTGGTATTATTTTTAGGGTGCAAAGCACAAAGTGCGAAGGCAACCTATTGTAATCGTTAGTGTTATTATTCCACGTCCCCTTTCTTCTAACAGTCATGAAATCCTGTAAACATCTGTCTCTCCTAATGTTGAGCACATGTTCCTAGGAAACCCAAATCACAAAATGGCGGCTGGATGTCCAAATTAGCCCAATCAATGTTAGATAACTAACATTGATTGATAACGGGGTTAACTTGAGTCCATCATCACCAAACATGGTGTACTTAAAGAAGTATAGGTTAAGGTTAACCATGCTAAAGTTAATCAAAATAGGAAGAAAGGGGGTGCTAAAGCGATCAATTGAAAACTTTGAAGACTCATTACTCCTCAGCCTTTTGACGTACGGTCATGAAAGTTTGTTGGCCAATCACCAGATCCTGGTGTTTGTGATGCTGGCTGTTCCAGCGTTGTCAACAGTATGCAAACAAAAAAGGTTTTGATGGTCTGCGACAGGGTCTTTATGATCTGCATCAAGGTCTTAATGGTCAATCAAGTTCTTCATGGTCTGCGTCAGGGTCTTCATGGTCTGGCTTTAGGCTTGGCACCCATAAAATGCTGCTTGCAGCTTTAATTGTGTTTGTTTTTATTCGTTTCATTCAATGCTCATAATTGAAAAGATCCATCTGGATCGATACGATGGAAAAGTTAATTGGCCATTTGTATTTTTCTGTGAGTTTCATCGACCTTGTATACCATTGTGGACAGTCAGCTCTGGTCAGATATTCAGATTACAATGGTTTTAAATATGTTTGAATTATTTATTTTACTGCACATCCTTCTACATGCTTTGGTTACTAACTGTGACCCTGTATTCCCCTTAAGTACCAGGTGCCTCTCTGTGCGCATTCAGAGCCTATAATAATTTTATGAATATACCAAATGTCAATGAGTCTCATTTAGTTAATCTCCACAACCCAGATATTATTTAATTTTATTACAGTTATTTTGTCTCTGGTTTGCAACAGGCTTGGCCTAGTTAAAGTATGTCTCTGGTAGATCGGAAACTGATTTACTGGCTTATTCAAGCTACCAAATATGTCATCAAAACAGTCTTATTCATTGCTATTTTATCTTGATTATTATTTTATATTTAAGTATGTGGTGAACTGTAGCTGTTTTTTTTTCAATACAATATTTATGCTCAATTTGTATAAATAAACACAATGTAGTGAGCAACATTTTCTGTTTATCGTATTATTAGTAGTAGTATTAGTATTCTAAGTATTATTTGTGTTATTATCTTTAAGTTTTGCTTTGGATTTTAACAATATTCGATGTTATCGCATTGGCCGCCGATCAACAATAGTGGTCGCTACCAATTAATTCAACACAAACAGGCATTTCATAGTACAGCATTTAATGTGTGGTATAGATATGCTCCAAGTGCAATGCAAAAGTATACCATCAGTGGGAAGTAGATATTTTCCCTAGTTGGACTTCAAATTGTGTAAGCTGCAGAACGTTCAAGAATTTTACACATAAATAACATCTTATGTTTTGGTTTGCTATTAAAAATAGATGCATACATTTCATTCAATAATCAATAAATATTCTAGTTCAAGCAAACTCCATCCCTCCATGTAAGCTCAGGTACTGTGTAGCTCAGAGAGCTATCAATATCATTTGAAGGTTACTGTTCATTGGCTGAAGGATATGGCTGATAAAGATACATATACATTTTGATGTGATGAACTCTAATTTAATGGGTTCCTACTGCCTTTTCTGTCATGTAAGATTAACGACATTGACATTTAAATGTAATTATTTAGAAATGCACACGTTAAATACCCTCGCTGTTCATGTAGTCTTGCCCTTTATCCCCTTATCTTCATGAAGACTAAATTCCAACACCATTCAAAAGCGTATCCTCCCTTAGTGTTAATATTTGTTCCACTGGTCTGTGTTGCTTTAGCAACCCAATGTTTGATTACAGAAGCACACAGTACCGTTATAAATTTCACTGTCCTGACAAATAACTAGGAGTGTATCCATCTGGAGAGAGCGTTTCCTCTCACAACGTGAAGGTTGCTGGTTCCTCACACACTGACACAGGATGACACGAGCACGGTGCTGAGGAATGTGTGTCTGAGTGCTCAGCGCTGCTTCCACTTCCACATGCTGCTGCACTGGCACATCCTCCAGCGCTGCCCTTATCTCTGGTTGGACCCTTACCCTGGGTGGTGCTGGGGGGCAGCCTGGGAGTGGTCCCAGGCCAAAGCTCTTCTTCTGGGGTCACTGCTTCCCGTCTTGAAGCCACTTCCTCCAGGTGCTCACCAAGTAGGGGGATGCTGCCCTCCTCTGGGTCACTGGAGTAGATGCCGTTGAGGCTCCTCCTGAGACAGCTGCTGACCCTTCTCTCCGAGGTGGCTAGGTCTGGACTTTCTCAGCAGCCCTCAGCCAGCTCCTGACATGGACCTTAAGCAGCCACCTGGGCTCCTTCCTGGTTGAAACACAAGCTGGCTGGGGGAAGGTAGTTAAGGCTATTGGAATAGTAGCCTATAAGTTCAAATATGAATAATCAGGTGATAATGTTAAATGGTTTTGGTAGTTACATAAATTTTCTAAGTGAATCAGTCAGGCTGAAGTAGAAGTATTTTTCTCTGCTCAGCTCCCCTGCCTGCTCTCTGGTTGTCTGACAGTCTGCACACAGCTTCTCCACCTGTAGTTGTGCATGGAGCTTTTAACCTTCTCTTTTGAAAGAGTCTTTCTCAGCGGTCACTGCAGGAGCTCAATGAGCTGTTCTTACTGTTCCTGGGCCTGGATGATGCTAATCATTCCCTCCTCCATCACTTGAGCTCCATCGTTAGCCGCTGGGATAATTAGCATTTGTCCTTGCACCTGGTTGTTTTTGTCCTCACCTCGATCATCTCCTCCTCATCCTTCACTCGTCGTCCTTGCATCTGGGCGCTTTGGCCCTCCTCTCCTCCTCATCATTCACTCATGGTCATTGCATCTTGGTGCTTGTGTAGGTGTCTACATCATTTTCTGTAGGTTCATTCTAGACTGACTGGCTGCAGTACACCACGTGGGCCTAAGCGGGATCCATCGGGTCACTTCACCCTACTTAGACTGGGTGCGGAGCCTGGCTGGAGCCTTCAGTACTGGATAACTACTGCTCTCCAATAGGTTGTCGTTCTTGTCCTCGCGATTGAGGGACACGTATTGGTTGGGAGGTAGTCGGTTGAGCTGTTTGTGACTTAATTTTCACGAGATTATTTAGGTAGTCTTTCTGATTTGCTTCGTGGATTTCTAGGCTGCATCCTCTTCATCCTGCAGTTCACAAAATAATTAAGTTTAAAAAAATGCCATTGTGACAATGGACTCAATATTTTTTTGAAGATGATAAAGTGAAAGTGAAAGAAACATGCGAGAGTATAAGGCCGTCGTACTTTGAGGTGGTTAATAGAGAGGATGCATATATTATTACCAGAAGACTGTTGCTACTGTACAGACTGCATGCTAGAGAGAAATGCTAGAAAAATATAATGTCCAATATTGTCGCAAACAAAGCGAAGACCAGAGGGCATGAAAGGGAATGTAAGATGTATGTCTATAGGTCGGCTATACTTATCATCCACCAATAGATGGCGCCAGAGCCATAGAGAGAGATCTATCACTCTGGGTGGCGCTATGGGTCTTTAGTGTGGTAGCCCATCTAGCGAGCAAGTCAAGAGGAAATCAGTTCAACCTGTACGTGCATGGATGATGGCGGGAAGAGGCATATTAAAAAGAGTAATTTTCCTAGCAACCGTCTGCTCGTTATATTACTTATTCACTAAGAAACATTGCTGGTGAAGAACAAATTAAGAGATGTTCATTCTTGTCAGAATAGTTATTTCAGCGTACATTATGAACATGTATCTAGACATAAAAGTAATATAAAAACAATAACAAAACCTTATTTACGGCATTGAACAATTGCATATTTATATTCTTCTCCATTGCACAATAATAATAAAAAAATATTTCAGGACAAAGAATCATTCAAATAAAATGTATTTAATGCCTTGAGACAACCATTTCAAATACAATACACATCAATATTTAATAGAAAAGTAAACAAGCGATTAGACAACAAGATGGTGAAACCTGTCCAGTCCCATCCTGCCCCTCAACCAAGTGGGGAGCCGTCCCCAGCACATCGAATGACCGTGATTATTTTGGTCCCGTCGTTTTCTCAGCTTTTATTTAGCATTTATCAGTGTTGCTTTGACATTGTATATTAGGGAAACAATCTCCACTCCCTGCATTATCAATCTAAATAAATCCCCTGCCAAACATAGGAGCTTGTTCAAACTTGAAGGTGAGATTTGGCACGTACCCCAGTAAAAGAGGTCTAGTGCCCATGGCCATTGGGCAATTTCTGCTGCCGCCACCCCAATCAATCAGTGGCTCTGGCTCAGGACGCAGTCCACGTAAATGTCCAAGAAGACTTGTGTTAGGTCCCAGAAGAGGGCGGTGTTTCCGGTTGTCCGACGCCTTGAGGAACACCATCTAGTCTCATAAGGCAGGCACAGTATCCACAATCCCCGGGGAGCGCATCTTGAGCAGGCGAGCGGAGGACGAGTCCCAGCACTGCAGCTCGGCCCGCTAGGAAGAACCCGTTGGTGCTGGAGCAACTCTATTGAGCTATTCCGATGACAATGAAAAACGCTGTTCATCATAGGATATAGTATGGAAATGAGCGTGCATCAGTTGTACACTTCTTTCCAGGGCATTACGAGTACTAAGCCGTGCAGTATGGGGAACCAGATTTGTACAATCACATCTTGGACCACTTTACAATATGGGGACATCCTAAGTATTGAACTATATAGGGCCCAAGTGGACCAATTAGAACTGAACCCAGGAAGCTACAGACTGGTGGGCACACTGGGAAGAGGGCCTTCAGGGACAGGAAAGACCACGCGCTTCCGCAGAGAGATAGTAGGTTGGGGCATCTGTCTCCGGCTGCTGTTGGGGTCAAGCATCTGGCTCACGTCGTTGTTAACCTTCGTCAGAATACTGACCAAGTCTTGGCCACTGGGAATGCAAAGTCCCAGTCAGTTACAAGTCTACAGTTAATCAATATGAAGTCGTTCCTTCACAGTCAGAAAGAGCCTTACCGTTTGCACATTCAAGGATTTATTTTTGTTTTCTAAACAGGGGTTGTGTTTCACTTACCGGGGAACCATCTGCACAAGGTTCTTGCACAAGGTCTGGATGAACCATGAGCCTTGCTTCTGGTCTCTCAGAGAGACATAGGAGGGAACGGTTGCCATGCTGGTCAAGAAATCTTCTCTGCAGCTAAACATCTCACTAGCTGGGACAGCGGCGTCGCCGAAGATGTCGGGTCCCTCGGGTCCGTCTGCTCCGTCGGCCTCGAGGGGGACCGCCTGCTGCTCCTGGGTGCCCTGGCAGGCCTGGATGAAGAACAGCTTGGGCTTCCCTCTCAAGTAGGTGCACCGCACCCCATCCAGAGGGTCCTGGAGCTCCGCCAGCCAGACTGGCTTTCCGTCCACCCCGTACACGCCGCCCTCCAGGCCGTGGCTCAGGACCACGCAAGCAACGCAGTCCATCCCACTGTGGTCCTTGCTGGCCAGCTCCCGCATGGAGCAGAGCATCTGGTCTCTGGTGAGGTCCTTCAGCACCTTCACCTGGAAGCCGAGCCAGGTGAACACCTGACACAGGTTATCTGCAAGACCAGAGGCGCACACGCACACACAAAATATGTTCACGTGATGATTATTTGCCAATAGATAACAATAGATATAGATGTAAATATGAAATGATAGTAAAAAATTGTATAACATGATATGTGAGTGTATGTACTGTATAATACTGATCTGTCTATAAATAAGCAGAATCTGGACTAAGACTGAGACTATATAACTACGTTCTGCGTACCTGCATCTAATTTTGTCCCTAGCCGATTAGTTAGCCGGGGATGGCGGAAGTTATAGTTGTTGACGATCCAGCAGAAGCCTCTCTCTTGACCCGACATGGGATATGGAGTGGGATCCGTCTGATCCTGTAAACACAAAGCTACATGAGATGAGTCTCATTATAACACCAGAGGTCAAAGTCGGCTTGTTAACCATTAGAAATACTGAACCTCTTCATCATCCTCAGCTGCTTGATGAAGTTGTGGACCAGACTCTGTGGTGTTGGTTTGAGCGGAGGACAGGGTTTCAACTGAGGACACAGCATGCATATGGCTCTCAATCTCTGGAATAAACGTGACAGGATAAATAGAAGAAAAATTTTTATATGTTATTGCACATATACATGTACATTGTATGTAAGTACTACACAATGAAATTAGATCTCTGCATTGACCTTCACTGGCTGCAGCACTAGGATTATTTGACAATCACTAGCTGCAGCCATTGACCTTCACTGGCTGCAGCACTAGGATTATTTGACAATCACTAGCTGCAGCACTAGGAGCATTTGACCATCACAAGGAGCATTTGACCATCACTAGGAGCATTTGACCATCACTAGGAGCATTTGACCATCACTAGGAGCACTAGGAACAGTTGGTTGGCTCGGGGGACCAACTCCAGATCTACTGCTGGTGCTTTGCTCAGGAGCACAGACAGCAGTGTATTGATGGTGTATGTTTGTATATACAAAAAGATACCAATACGAAACTAGTCATTATATTAATTAACTTTCTTATGATACTAACTCATAACTATGAATATCCACAACAGTTTAGGCAAACACAAAATCATAATGGAACGCTGCCAGTTGCATCTGATGCACTCAATGAAAACCAAAGAGGCCAAACTTGATGTCAAGCGGCTGAACTAGTGGGAGTACTACTCACCTGTCTGTGTGTCGGATAGCTGGAGGGAGGACAACTGCTCCAATTCCAGAGGCAATTTGAAGAGTTCAAGGACAACGTTAATGGTTTGTGTCTTTTTGTGACGGACATGTTTCTTATGAAACCCTTTGCAAGTGATGTCATCCGGACCTTCTTACCTGAGGAAGATATGGGTCTTCACCAGGGCCAGAAGCTGAAAAAATGTTTTGAGTAGAGTAGCTTGAGCAGTTTACAGAGTGCAATATGAGGTAGAATTGACATTCATCTTCTACAAAAATTGTAAGGATAATTTAGTTTCAGCCACCAAATTTAAAGTCCTTTTCCAGGTTTCTACTGATACACAAAAGTGAGTTGTAAGATGAAATGGGTTGAAAACATAACAATTTTTAATTGTTACATGTTCTTAATCCATCTTATCCATGTTACATGACTAACATGACAAATTCATCTTATCCATCCTTGATTAAAAAAACAGGATGTTAATTAAACATACACATATACATAGTTGACATGTTTTTTGAAGTGAACAAGGGTTCTGATTACCTGGCATCTCTTCTGATGGTCGTCCCTCGAGCAGCGATGTTGGAGCCTGGATAAAAAAGGCAAGAGAAAGATCTCTGAAAACTCTGGTCAAAGGTCATGTGATGTGTAAAAGAAGGACAGATTAACGACATGGTATATTTAGTATATATTGCTATCGTATGCTGCTATTGTACCATTCCATGGCCAAAGACATCGAATGAAGACTGGGATCGGAGGTCGTCGTGTCCCGTCTCCTGGGCTATTTTTCCTATGAATAGGTTAAGATTTGATTTTTGATTTGATATATTATTAAGTTAATTCCCTCATATTCTATGAGACGTTTCTGACCTTTATTGTTACCTTTCAAATGGGGGGTTTGTTTACCATGTGAGGCTTTAAACTGTTGGATGTCTTTCAGTAACACTGGACAGACATTTTCAAGTATCTGCTCCAGCAGGCGGAGGTCAGACCTGCCCAGGAGGTCCTTACGCTCCATGGCTAAGAAGACTTCAAGTGTAGACTAAGGGATAAGAGCATTGATTAGCATAGCATTAACAGACTATTCCTCTGTTAAGCACTCTGAATGGCCTGTTATTAAGTGAGCCATCTAAATAAACTTCCCTTAGGTTATCAAAATGTTTGAAGAATAACATTTGAGATGAGTTTGAAACCATGATCTCTTAAAAATTATATATATTATACTATATATATATATATATATATATATACTATATTCCTTATTAGAAACATTCACAAAGCAGCAGCCCTGGGTTTAGAGTGCATCGAGAAAGCACTTACAACACTCGGCTCCAGTCGTGTACGTTGGAGGTCTTTGGTCAAAAGAAATTTGATGGATTTCAAATCATTTTCGGTGATGTTCTCCGAAAGTTCATACAGCAGCTTCCTATATTACAAAAGCAGACATTTAGATGGTTGGAAGCTTCTTCAGATTAATAATGTAAATGCATGTTGGGGGGATTTCTTTACCTGAAAGGGGGGATAATGCTTACTGTTGTAGACCTCTTACTATTGAGATCAAACTCCCGCAGTAAACGAACTCGACCGATGATGTGGAGTAGATCGGCGAGGACGTATGGCTGCTCCTCGCAGAGAATGCTGTGCTCCTCCAGACGATGGAAGACTTCCATTGGGGACTCCACTGAGCTTGGATCGACCGTCCGATCCAGGATATCCGTGCAGAGAAAGGCTAAAGCTTTGGTCTCATCTTTGCTCAGGGCCTGTCCCACCTTTAGTAGCTTCTCCTGGAACTCCATCTCTGTAGCCTAACGACAGTCATGTTTTAATTGCTCTGTTAAGTTGTTTTTGCGGTAAGTGGTGTATGCCTCGGTATGTCTATGGGCGCTGGCCCAGCTGAGAGGGCGAGACAGGGCTTGAGAAACTTATTTAGTAACTAATTAGTGCGCCTTCACTCCATTTCCACTGCCCAGTAGCTAAGTTCAGCCGACACCGTAGGCCCACTCCAATATTATTTTAATTCCAAATCCCCTCCTCGCATACACACACGGTTTACTTTGAAAAGCGCTATATTGCTGCAATATTGATAAATGGTATATTTACCTGCTGAGTGTGTTTTCGCACGCCCTTACGCCGCCGTCGGCTGTAGTTTCAGGCTTCTCCAAACAAACGGATCCGATATGGCAACGACCAGCAGTAACATGGTTTCTAAATTGATCTAAATGAAGACAAACACCCGGTCTGTGTAGGCTGTTACACTGTCTGGACACACACCCGGGTCTATGTAGGACTGTCCGTCTGTTTCTGTGGTTCACTGACTGAAACTGTAAGTGAAAACGAAACTGTAAACAGCATATGCCCTTATATGGCAGGCGTGTCGTACTCATCGTAGGCGTTTCCCTACTGGTTGGATGAGGCTGGAGATTGCTTTGGAGGTGGGGGTGGATGAGGTGGAGGTTGTGCAGATTGTTAAATCAGCTCACACGGTCGCTCATCTTCATTGTAGTGTCAATCCTTTATTATTTTCAACGATAAATAAAGCATTGTGAAAAATCACAGTGATAAGATGCAAGACACATGTCGGCCATGCTACCGCTTAGTTCTTTGATAAACTTGTTGTTTTCGGAGTCCTGCTGTGACCTTTGACCCCCGCTCCCAAGTGCCGAACTCTGATGCTGAGCCACGCGTGAGATGATCTCTTCAACCTGGAGAAGTTTGACTGCGATTTGTTTATCCGAAAGGACTCTAAAATGAAGCCAAAAATCAAAACATTGAGCAATTAAAATATGACACGCACGCACACACGCACACGCACACGCACACACACACACACACACACAGGCCGTCCCCGATCCTCTGATGCAGGTAAAGTAGACGACAATTCTGTAAATATCGAATCGTTAACTTATTAAACGACCTCACCTGTAACCCCATAGCCTAGGCGTAAACACCTACGGTCCGTAACGAGGGAGTGCACGGAGGTGATGCCGTCCTTGGGCAACTTCAGCCCCCGCCTGCCCAGTCCGTGGCTCCTGGCCAGGACGCAGTCCACGTAAATGTCCCAGAAGACCTGCGCCAGGTCCCAGAAGAGGGCGGTGTGCTTCCGGTTGTCCGACGCCTTGAGGAACACCATCAGGTCCCAGAAGGCAGGCACGGTGTCCGCGATCTTCGGGGAGCGCATCTTGAGCAGGCGAGCGGAGGACGAGTCCCAGCACTGCGGCTCGGCCCGGTAGGCGGAGAAGGGGTCGACCTGCCCCGGCTTCTGGCCCCGCAGCGGCACCGCGCAGAGGCAGCTGAGCAGCAGGGCTTCGGCCAGAGGGACGCAGAGGCGCATGATGCTCATCTATCCACAATCACACAGGTATCCCTTATCATTTCCACAGTTACACACATGTCTGAAAGGGATGAATGCTGATTGATGTGCATAGCCCTATATCCCGTGCGTTATATGATCAGAAAAATCAATCGTCTATCTTCTTTGGTTGGCCTTTTTCCTAACGTTTTATGAACCTAAACACCCCGATTAAAAACATGTTATCCGATAGGTGTAGGCCTATCTATTATCGACAGGAGCAGTTGAACAAATAAACTCAGCAAAATAGCAGGAATAAATGATCAATATCTGGAATCTAGCCTTTGCATTATTGATCATTAAAGGCCTATCTAATAGGCTACAAGGTTATCTGCATACAATAAACGGGCCCCAAACTATTCAATAAAAACACTTACTATCTGAAACAACTCAAGGACAACACTCACCAGATCCTCCGGATGCAACGAAGGATTTGCATTCACAGTTTGGTTAGTGAGTTGGGATTTAGGTTGACGTCAGACTCTATGAAGGGGCGGTCGAACAATTCATTAGGGTCCTATAAAATCATATAATATATACTACTGATTGATTATAAAATCATATAATATATACTACTGATTGATTATAAAATCATATTATATACTGATTTAGCTCCAGAAGTCACGTTTCTTCCCAACAAAGAAAATCTATTCCACTGTTTAATTTTTAAATTCAATTTTTAAATTTTAACTGAGATTAATACTGTTTAATTAATCTCATTTCTCTATCCATATGAAATATGTCCTCTATCCATCAGTTTTTAACTGAATCAGTTCCACGTACTTTTGAGTTAATTAAAAATTTTAATTCTTAGGCCTTATATGAATGTTAATGTAGCAAGAAGTTCTTCACTTATGATTCGTAAATAAAATCAATCGCCACCTGATGTTACTTTAGACAAAGTATAGATAAAGTGTAGGCTATATAGGTCTGGCCCCCCCCCCCCCCCCCCCCCATCGTTTTGTTTCCGTTTTAGTAAAAATGACACAAGAATCCTTCATCATTCCCCTTAATTGAGCTAACCCTTACTAATTCTGAAGAGCCGTTTGCAACCCACACTCACCTGGAGTCCACTGGGTCAGTTTGACCCCTGACTCTTCACTGAACACCCAGTAGACCACGGGGCCTGGGCTCACATCGTGACTACACGTGGACGCCCAGTGCGTGTGCGTGGTGTATTTTAACGACGATGGGCGGAAGTGGCGAGGGCCCATAGAGAGCCATGGGCTCCGAGCTGCGAGCCGAGGGGGTGTGGGGGGAATGCCAGCGGGGGGGCTGAGGAGTTGGGCTTCCTTCTGCCGTCGGTGGAAGTCGGAACATCTGAAGCAACACACTCCGCGGTGGGTTCAGTCTGAACGGTGTTAATTGTAGGCCTACTCTCCGCGCTTTTAGTGAAATGTCATTCCCGTGCGTCATTGTCCTCCTCGAGGGGGGGATTTATAAGTGAAGACAGCGTCTCTCCATCACTCAGCGTTCAGATGACGCAGATGGACACGTTTCAGTAGGGGGTCGAAATTAAGCTTTCCTTTCAGAGAATATAGCGTTGTTTTGCAGTTTTAACTTTCTCACACAAAATGTATCCTAATGTCACCGAATATAATAGCCTAATAATTACAATGAAGGCTAATTACTGACGAATGACTTAGACACTACTCACAATACTAATGATGATATTTATCATTTGTATGTGATATCCAAAATGTCAACAATGTTAACAAATACAATAGAGTAGTTACTAGTTAGGCCTACTTTTTTACTGGTCATATTTAATACCTCACCAATCAAGTTTTCAAATGCAACAGGGGAACCAAAATCTCTAATCAGGGTTAGCTTTGAACAATGATTTTGAGCAATTTTACATCCTGTCATAACACTTGAAAACGTATCATGAATATATTGGTTATCGTGACTTTATTAGCTTTTTTCAAACCCAACAAAACATACATTAAGGCCTTCTATTTTAGTCTATAGCCTACTTTGACTTGAACGAGTGTCATGACAACTATGCTCGACATCTGCGATATTAACCCTCCTCTTATATCTGAGTCGTTTGTTCAATAGCCTACACTAAACCACTCAATTAATTCAAACCCATAACTGAAGTTTAAATTAGAAGCTTTACCTAACAAGACGGTCAGCTATTATCCATTCAGCCTACCGACGCCGGCTGAAAGGTAGCCTAGGCTAGGTGCTAGGTGCTAGGGGCTAGAGGCTAGGGGCTAGGGGCTAGGGGCTAGGGGCCAGGTGCCAGGTGCCAGGTGCCCGGTGCTAGGTGCTCGGTGCTAGGTGCTAGGTGCCAGGTGCTAGGTGCTCGGTGCTCGGTGCTCGGTGCTAGGTGCCAGGTGCTAGGTGCTAGGTGAACTCCAGAATCGATCGCAGAATCCATCTTGTCGTTCTCGACATACTTGCCTGCAATTTTTAAGTAACTGGTGTGGTTTAATATGTAACTAAGTACAATACTTCAACCATAACTTACTTAAGTAAAAGCACAGTTTTTAAAAACTAGAGAAAAAATATAAATAGGCCTACCCCAAAAATCTGCTCAATACATTTACTAACTAGAAAAGCACTCGGAGAGCGCAGACCTCCGCCGAGGCAGCTCAGCCAAAGTCCTTTTAAGGCAAGTCACTTCACTCGGCAGCCATATTGGCCATGGGGTCGGGCAGCTATTTGACCGGAAC
>JAOPUD010000090.1:1033252-1046345 GCA_027122715.1 Trisopterus minutus
CTAGACGCATTTATAACTATATATATACACACACACATACATTATATACATTGAACAGATAGGCCTACATCTTTGTGGAAATACGTTTTTTTTCTGTAAGGAAAGGTATCAACCCCTTGCTTGCTCATTCTCAATGCGTTTCCTCGATTAATAAGTTAAGAACCCCATTAGACCCCATATGTACACCCAGTTGGTTCAACACATATTTTGAAGAACTCTGGCATCTCTAATGACCAAAAAAATATTAACCCATTAACCCAACATGGAACGGGTGTAGGTCAACGATGAGACAACCATTTTCACTAAGTGACATTAAAACGAGGCCTACTGTAAATAAAAAAATCAATTAAACGAACTCTAATGTAGGGAGGAACAGAGCCTCTGTGTTATAACAGCCACGTATGGAACCCGCCTTCATCAGGGTCTGCGCTCCTGGGCCAATGAACGGCTCAGGGAGAGCCACACACGTCGTCCCCACTTATTTTATGCTTTGTCGATCCAACGACACAAGTCGAACTAGTTATTGTTTGCATTAAAAGCATGATCATGTATGATTATATTTATGCAGACATGATTCCCATCCCGGTGGGCTTTATAAGCTGTAGAGCGAACGTGCCCAGATCCAGTTTCCTCTCATTCTATAGGCTGCGACATGACGCGTCAACCGGACTCGCCCACACAGTGAAACCCAAGTCCCAGCAGTCCACCCCTGCGGTCCTAACTCCGAGACTGGCAGTTCACTTCACTTAACGGTATCTGGGTGGGTTGGAGAGAGATGAACTGTGAATGACGCCGAGCAGCGGGGTGGACACAGCAGCATTATCTGGCACTGAGGTGGATCTCAGGAAGTCTAAAATCCCTAAACTCCAGTCCTCCTAAACTCCTCTCATTGTCTGTGAAGTCTCTCAGTTCTTCCCAGACGAGGCTCGGTGTGTCCCACTTGCTGTTGGGAGGTGCTGTGCTGGGTGATTGGACGGTAAGAGATGCTTTCTGGACCCTTCGGACCCCCTTTAATGTGTGTCAACAGACGGATCACACAGGCTGTAAAATTGTAAATGCCTGCTGCAGCACAATCCTCCGCTGCACTTTAGAGTTAAATATAAACGTCGTAAATATATGCCTACTGTTTGTTTTAGTTGATGTCGATGCTTTGCTAAATTACTTCCTGGCAAATAAACAACCCTTTAAAGAATTGTTTCCAGAAATTTCACGTCTATTCCTAACCCTTCATTTTAGAATGTTCTGAAATGTAAAATTACAGTTACAAATAACTTTTTTTAAGTAACGGAGAAAAAGTACATAATAATTCCTAATATAAAAAAAAAATTGGAAAACCTTTTGGAACAGTTATAAAACTTTAAATTGTATGTCGACTTTATTCGAAAGTCATTGAGCAGCAGGCAGCAGTGTTGTTTAGAAATTGTGTGTGATTTGTCAATTTCATCGAAGTTGTCCTTCTACTCTTTCCACTGTATCCCATATGAATACATTAGATATAGCTACTTTAAATCTGCATTTATCTGTTTTTTTCAAAACCAAATCCACGGAGCTGTGGGTAAGAGTTATCATTTCCTCTTTATAAATTCCTCTTTATTTCCATCTTTAAGCAGCACTGCGGGGTCAATAGAGTGGAAGTTTGCCTGATGTAATTTAGTTGTGTAATTGCAACGAGAAGCACTTTTCTGGCTGTTGTCCCCATTGTGGTGCATTAGGAACAAGCTATTGGCAGCATAGTGTTGTGTGTCTCCCAGCTGAAAGGTTCTGGGTTTGATTCCCAATGACTCCTGTAGGGATCTTTGACCAATGGTGTCCCACCTGCTGCCGTATAAAGAATTCACTGTCGGTCTCTCACTTTGGACAAATGGGACTGAATGAAAGCAAACCAAAAAGATCAGGTTCTAAAGGTTTGAGATGGTATCTCTTAAGTAGATCAAGTATTGCATTAGAATTGAGGTAAGCATCATGTGAAATACCATCCAGAAAAGTACGTTGCACCTGTGTCCTTGTGTGCATGTGTGTGTGTGTGTTTGTGTGTGGATGCATGTGCATGCACGTGTGTGTTTTAGCATGTGTTCACTCGCGCAAGTGTGTGTGTGTGTGTGTGTGTGTGTGTGTGCACACACCTGCATGCTTCCCCTCCTGCTCTCTCCCCGATAATGTACACATTGTTGATAGACATGTTGACTGACAGGTGTGTTCCAGGCTTACGACACACCCGTTCCAAACGCACACCGAGGGGCCAGAGGATCTGAATCAAAGACACACAACTCAGATCTTCAGGGAAGGGAAGGAAGTCAATTGAGGTAACAGCGAAAAACCTTCCCTGCGTCTTATTGTCATGTTCTTGCTCCTAGGCAACAACCGGCCGTGGTTTCATCGCCACAACCATGGACGACTACGAGAACTACAGCTATGTAGAATTCATGGAATATGGAGACGTGGAGGAAACTCACGCCGCGACGGCCACCCTCCAGACGGAGACGCTGCACATCGTCTCCGTGGTGATCTACAGCATCTCCTTCGTGCTCGGGCTGGTCGGCAACGGCGCGGTCATCTGGGTGACGGCGTGTAAGAGCAAGCGGACCAAGAACAGCATGTGGCTGCTCAACCTGGCCGTGGCCGACTTTGTGTTTGTGCTCTTCCTGCCCCTCTCCATCGACTACGTGCTGAAGGACTTCCACTGGGAGTACGGCCTGGTCCTGTGCAAGCTCAACTCCTTCGTGGCCGTCATGAACATGTACGCCAGCGTGCTGTTCCTCACCATCCTGAGCGTGGACCGCTACGTGACGCTGGCGCACGCCGCCTGGTGCCAGCGCTCCCGGCTGTCACGCTGCCCCCTGGTCGTATGCTGTTTCACGTGGGCAGTGTCGGCGGCCCTCAGCTCGCCGACCCTGGTCTTCCGGGACATCTCTAGCTTCCAGGACAGGGTCTACTGCTACAACAACTTCCCCGCCGCCTCGACCCACGTGGTCATGGTGGCCGTCCGGACCACCGTGGGCTTCCTGCTGCCGTTCAGCACCATCTGCACCACGGGGGTCCTCCTGGTGCTGAAGGTGCGGCGGTCCGACGGAGCCGTGCGCGTGTCCAGCTTCTCCAAAATGGTGTCCGCCGTCATCCTGGCGTTCTTCCTGTGCTGGGCGCCGTTCCACACCTTGAGTCTGATGGAGCTGTTTGTTCACACCTCGCGGACGGGGTTCCTGAGCGGGGTACTGAGGACGGGCTTCCCCCTGGCCACCAGCCTGGCCTTCTTCAACAGCTGCGTCAACCCCATGCTCTACCTGTTCCTGCACAAGAAGGTGAGGAGCATTCTGAAGCGCGCCTGCCTCGAGATAACCAAGAACTCCATCAGAGAGATCAACCACTCCATCTCTGCGTCAGACACCTCTTTGGTGGAGGACCTGCCCTACAGTCTCACGGAGATGCCTGGAGATTCATCTACTCCGTGATCAGACGTCAGAGGTCACAGAACATGTATAGTTATGACGGGGTTAAAGAAGTTATTTTTCTTTAGGTTTACAGTTCGCTGGATTGGTCACACACCCCGGTGGGAAAACCTTAAACTATCTTTAAATAGACTGCAGAATTCAATGTAATCAAGTGCTTATAATATTAGTATGATGTATGCAAGTCTGGCACAAAATAACCAATTTGTCTGTCTTTTCTTTTGCAGTAATTAGTATTTTTGTTTAACTTAATGTAGACACCGATGTCTAATTAGAACGAATTTTGTACTTGGTGCTTTGGACTAAATGATTCATTGAAATATGTATTAATATTTATATATATATATATACAATATGTATTTAAGATTTATTATGACGTATTTGTTCAATAATTTCGAACAAACTAATAGAACCTACAAACAATTTATGCAAATCATTTATTAAATAACAAAGGACCTAATTTAAAAAGATTCTCATGCTGAATTTTTTAGTTTATATTCCGTCAAAGATGGATCTAGGATGTTTAAATAAATATGCATTTCCTGTGTTTTCTTTAGCTATTTCCTGTTACCCTGCTCCTTCCCTTGTAACCCAACCTCACCCTGGTTGTGTGGGGGCCTAACTGTTCACACAGATACAAATGTCTGTATATTGGTTCCATGTTATATCTGTACATTTAAAGACCCTTTGACAATCAATGGACTACGGAATATGGAAAAATAAATATATTGTTAAAAGCCTGTCCAAATGTCTGCATTCAATCAAAAGTAAATAATAATACACAATTGTGAAACATAAGCTCATGGAAAAGACAACAGGAAACGCTCTGTGCTTGGATTACAATTGTATGATATATTTCCATGTCAATTGTTTGTTCAAAATAATGGTTTTATTATCGGTATATTGTCGGTTTATCGGTATAAGGAAGACCATATCCACGACCCATATACATCTCTGATAATGGGAGGGTATTGCCTCATTCGTGACGCAGGGAGTAAGAGGGAGTGAGATCCATCTGCGTGGACAACACGCACACCGTACTGTGGAGGGGAAGATTATTTCTGTCAAGGTAAATCCCCAGCTACTGAACCTCGTTAATGAATGTTTAGTGAACAGTCAGTGTCAAACAAAGTTTGTGACCTATGCATGTTTTTATAAAAGAAGAAGCTGATTGAGCCAGCTCACTACGAATTCGCGATCAAATTTTATTTTTCTTATTATCTAGGTATTTGAAACCTGTCATTGGACCAACTTTGCTTCATAACCATTCAATGCGTGTATAGGCGGAATATTATAGACTGACTGTACTGTTATGAACCTATGACGCAGTTAGGTGAGTGGCTGATCACATGTTGGATGTTACATTATGTTATCTAACGGCGAGGTGACGATGCGTGACGATGCGTTATGTTACGAAGATCCACCGCAGGTTTATAGGTACTTTTCCTTTAGTGTACATATGAATTGCCTAACGCTTTAGCCGACAGACAACGATGGATATGTTCTGTTTGTTAACATTGGAGGTTGAGAGAGGATCCTGAATTGTAGCGTTTTCCTGGTCTACCGCAACGTAATTTCCGGTCTCTTATGAGCCGTGTACACCAGTAAGGATAGGAGCATGACTACAACGATAACACCAAACGGATGCCCCTATATGGAAAGTCCCGCCCTCTCTCACGCAACGAATCCCTACCAATGTAACTGAAAGTCCCGCCCTCTGTCTCGCCAATAACGCTAATTTGGGGCATCCCGTTCCAGGCGTTCCCTCATGAGATGGGAACGCCTGGGAACGAGTCGAGATAATAACGGCAGCGTGTAGCGTTATGATATGTTAATATCAAGGTAATCTTAGTTTGTCGGGGCATGTAAGCCGTTATTTACTTAGACATAGGTTTTGGCATGATTGAACGCCACATGATGTCTGTCTTCAGCATGTTGCGCTGGCCTGTGGTGAGACGCACTCTTCTCGGAATCTCCCTCCCCGGAGGAGGCGTGGTCGTCCCTAACAACGGTAATCCTCATCCACTCCACATGCCTGAATCTACTCCCTACAATAACCAACACTGCAAAAACAATGTTTAGTACATGGTTGTACTTGTAGCAGGGATTTTGTTCACGTGATTCCCTGATACCTTCAATGGATTATCGGCAGGATTATATAATGGCCGTGCTTTCGTTGCTGGCTGTGGGATAAATCTGATCCCTAATGATCCAAATAGACGTACAGGTGGACTTTATCAATAATGTGGTGGTTTACTCAAAAATTACTCTAAAACTACGGTTAATTTACAAATATCTATATTTTTTCTTTACAATAAAGTCAAGAACAGCCCAGTGAGTAGAAGAAGAAATTGACCTTTAACAAGGATTTATATTTCTATTGCAGTCCGCACTGTAGCTACAGCAACGGCCAGTAAACTGGTGGAGGTCTTTGTGGACGGCTGCCCAGTCCTGGTGGAGCCCGGCACCACCGTTATGCAGGTTAGTCTTATCTAAAGGTTATCCTCCTCCCATCACCAGCCCACGCATCTCGCTGACCTCATCACTCACCCGCTGTCAACCTCACATTTCAGGCATGCGAGATGATGGGAGTCCAGATCCCACACTTCTGTTACCACGAGCGCCTCTCCGTGGCCGGGAACTGCCGGATGTGTCTGGTTGAGATCGAGAGGGTGCCCAAGGTCTGTTTTGGTGCCAATCCACCGGGGGTGGGAGAGGGGGGGACAGGGACATTACTCACTTCACTCACTACCTGACTAGACTCCTAGGGTGGAGCTAGGCCTCTTGGAAGAAAGGTTCAGTAATAGAGTGTTTATATTCCAGCCGGTGGCAGCATGTGCCATGCCTGTGATGAAGGGTTGGAACATTCTCACTAACTCTGACAAAACCAGAAGGGCAAGGTACTGTTGGAAACGGACATTGTAGTTTCTGGTGTAGAGTGACCCCCTTTTCATTAAGGATGTGTTGTTATGTTAGTTAGTTCGCTTGGTGTCTCAAATTGGCTTTGTTTAAAAGTAGACCCCTTTTTGAAACCGGAGGTAATACCTGTTTCACCTCTTTCACTATTTTGAAATTACTTCATATTCACTCTGCTGCCAATCACTACGATCACAAGATATAAGGTATGTCTTTCATTACAACAGAGAGGGTGTCATGGAGTTCCTTTTGGCAAACCATCCGTTGGACTGTCCGATCTGTGACCAGGCCGGGGAGTGTGATCTGCAGGTACGCACTGATCACATTGAGGTTTGACAAATACAAAGCCTGGCTTAATAAGGCCGTCAAGGCTCATTTGCCATCCTTTACATTTAGGGAATTTAGCAGACACTTTTATCCAAAGTGACTTACAATAAGTACATTTGTCAGAAGAAAGAGAAACAACAATATTCTCTCTCGATACAGTAAAGATGTTCATAGAACCCCGTGCCAACCACTCACAATTGCTAGGTTTACCCATTATATTAACCCCATACAACAAAGACAGCTTGGATAACATGCCACACAATGCTAAGTACTATATTTAAGTGCAAGTCATTGTTGCTCCGTAGGACCAGTCCATGCAGTTCGGCAGCGACCGCAGCCGCTTCACCGAGGGCAAACGAGCCGTGGAGGACAAGAACATTGGGCCCCTGATCAAGACCATCATGACGCGCTGCATCCAGTGCACACGCTGTGTGCGGTGAGTCCTGGAGAAGGGGTCCCCAGTGGGTCAGTTGGTCTCTTAGTGGGGCTATGGTCAGTCCCTGCTGGGAAGTATCATGCTCTGCATGAAAACATCAATGTTGGAAGGTGAAGCTGAAACACTTTTGTTTCAGCTTGTGTGTGGGGGCGTTTGTTTGTTGATTAATTACACAATTGACTTAATTAGGCTGCGAACTAGAGAGAGCTAACTTGATACACGGTGGAGACCCCACCGTACTGTGACACCCACCACAACGTGTGACCGTGTCCCTCTTCCTCCTTTCTGAAGCTTCGCCAGTGAGATCGCGGGGGTGGAGGACCTTGGCACCACCGGCCGGGGGAACGAGCTCCAGATCGGGACCTACGTGGAACGGATGTTTATGTCGGAGCTGTCTGGGAACGTCATCGACCTTTGCCCCGTGGGGGCCTTGACGTCCAAGCCCTACGCCTTCACCGCTCGCCCCTGGGAGACCAGGTGTGTGGATGATGTTAGATTTGATCGCACCTTTTTGTGAGCTCAAAACCTACCACCCTGATCCACCGTCCACCTTCAGAGGTGCAGAATTAGATCCTACTTTTGTAGGAGTGGTGTGCTGTCCTTACCTGGGGGGTTTCATTGATTAAGCATGCATGCTCTCCTCCCCTCCCCCAGTTCTTGTCTTTATGCACAGTGAGCAATTGTACCTTGAGAGGCGCTTTTTAATCTAACTTATTATTATTATTCTATTGACTATGTTACTGTTGTTTTATTTAGCAGCCGCTTTTATTCCAAGTGTCTTACAGTGCATTTCTTTTAAATTAAACATTGATTTAGCATGCGGAGGTCAGGCCACTTGCTCAGGGATGGCTTCATGGACACAATGGGGTCAGAACCAAGAAGCCTTTCAGGTGGGACTCAAACCCACCCTCACCCCGTGTCTATCCTCCTTCTCCCATCCACCCTTTTCGCCGTGTACTCCGATCAGAGCGACGGAGTCGATCGACGTCCTGGACGCCGTGGGCAGCAACATCGTGGTGAGCACCCGCGGCGGCGAGGTGATGAGAGTGCTCCCTCGCCTGCACGATGACATCAACGAGGAGTGGATCTCGGACAAAACCAGGTGAGGAACACGCGCGGGACGCCACACCGCGGATCACTCTGCCCGCTGCCGGCGGTCCGCAACAGATGCTCAGCACCTCCTTCCCTCCTTCCTGGGCGTAGGTTCGCCTACGACGGCCTGAAGCGCCAGAGGCTGACTCAGCCCATGGTGAGGAGCGCGTCGGGGCAGCTGGTGGCCACGTCCTGGGAGGATGTGCTGACGAGGGTGGCAGGAGCGGTAGGTGATTAATGTGGCCCGTTGTTCCTCTGCCTGCACATCGCTCTGCCTCTCCTGCATTCTTAGCCCACGCTGCGTGCTACGGCTCCGAGGTACTTAGGACAACGTAAACAAAAATGGTGGGTCCACGCGGACAAAATGGCCGCCTTGAGAGCTAAAAGAAGCGCCGCATCGGGCTTCGATCAACACAGATATTTATTTTGTCTGTTAAATATGTGCGTCTCACTCTATATGTTTATCTCAGGATGAACCAGTTCGAAGCAGGACTTCCTGAGATTGTAAGAGATTATGCACATTCATTTGCGTGCTCAAGCAGGGACTACAAGGACACAGCGATAGAGAGGAAGGAAGCTTCTGGCATCATTAATCAAACAACTCACAAAGCGCAATGTGTCTGTATTGTACCGAGTCATAATTGGCACGACAGACCATGCAATTTCGATTTCGTTATTATATCGTATCGGTTGAAGGGGTGATATTATGCCACCAAGGGTGACTGTGTTAAGCCATTACAAAAATCATTTGAAAATCTGCCTTTTCCTCTGATTTAGTGACATCACAAGTGGGCATGTCCACATAGATGTATGATGCTAAATTTGCGACAGTCCACTGGGTAGGCTGGTGGACTGATCTATCCAGCATACATCTAGGTATATGCTGGATAGACCAGGAAGATTGTCAAAAGGCTTGTAATGGCTAATCACACACATCTTGTGGCATAATATCACCCCTTTAAAGGGAAACACCAAGACATCAGTAAATTGACGTATAATACCTAGATTCAAAAACGTTGTTTATCTCCAAATTCATCATTGTGCGTCCGGAAGGGGAGTTTGCTGGGTTAGCATTTGCTTTCCATTAGCCACTCCAATTGACATAGTTACAATTGCCTAGCTCTGTTTTATTCTAGGAAGATTATCTTTCAACTACTGTCCTTGCTTTTAAATATTTCCATTGTGTTTCAAATGGCTGCTTGTTCAAAAAGATTGCCAGTCAGAACACAACACAGTTGTAAAAAATAATTCCAGTGCTGGGATTATTAGGCTACATACGATGCACATTTTGCAATTCCCAGATACCTCGGTGCTTCCCCTTAGGGGTTATTCACACGGTGAACTCACACCACCTACCGATGTTCCCATTCATCAGTTTCAGGGAACTGAAGGCCATAAGATAGCAGCCGTGGTGGGAGGACTGGTGGATGCGGAGGCGCTGGTGGCCCTTAAGGACACGCTGAACCGACTGAACAGCGACACCCTGTGCACCGAGGAGGTGTTCCCCATGGTGGGAGCCGGGTGAGTAACGTGGAGGAGTCGGTACCATCCGTTGTGGTAGCCGGCCAGCCTCGCACACCTGCAGTCCTCTAAAACACGTCCACCTAAAACAGGTCTGACCTGCGTTCAAACTACCTGCTGAACACTGGGATCGCGGGCATCGAGGAGGCGGACCTGCTGCTGCTGGTGGGCTGCAACCCGCGCTATGAGGCTGCTCTGGTCAACGCACGCATCAGGAAGAGGTAAAGACCTATCGACGGACATCTGTTGGAAGACGAACGTCAGGCACCTTATGTTTCGTTTCCCCATTGTCATCTCTTTATGGATGGGTTTCTCAACGTTTCTTATCATTGGTTATGTCCGTCATTCATTTTCAAGTGTGCTCTGTGTGTTTTAGTTGGCTTCATAACGAGCTGCAAGTGGCTCTGGTTGGAAGAAAGGTAGATCTCACCTACACCTACGAGCACCTCGGAGACTCTGCCAAGATCCTTCTGGAAATAGCTGCAGGAACGCACCCTTTCTCCCAGGTCTTTACATATTTATTTTGCCACTTTGGACCACGTCAAAGACACTTTTTTAAATTGAATACCGTAGTTGTGCCCGTGTACCATTTGTCCTCTTCAATGCCTGTTTCTGCAGGTATTGGCTCAAGCCAAGCGCCCGATCGTGATCGTGGGTAGCAGCTTGCTCCAGAGAGAGGACGGGGCCGCTGTGATGGCGGCCGTAGCCTCCATTTCCCAGAATGCTCGAAACAACAGGGAAGTGGACAGAAGCTGGAAGGTTCTCAACGTGCTTCACAGGTCATTGTCTTTGCAGCGATAGATTTATGGGTTGTGGTCACACTTAGCTAATTGTGCTCTAATGGCATTGTATTTGTCGACTCTGCAGGGTTGCTAGTCAAGTGGCTGCACTTGATCTTGGGTATAAGCCAGGGGTGGAGGCCATTAGGAAGAACCCACCTAAAGTTCTGTTCCTGCTTGGCGCCGATGCGGGCTGTATCAACCGACAAGACCTCGCCGAAGACAGCCTGATCATTTATCAAGGTCAGCACTTATGTGTTCCCAGAGTGAAGACGTTATTTTTGTTCGGTAGTGTGGAAATGAACCTTTCGGCTCACTCCACTTCGGGATGTGGGCAACTGGATTGGAGAGTAAGGCGAGGGCAATTCCAAAAATAAGTTTTATTCACTTCACAAAAACAAACCGAACGATAAATAATCATAAAATTTATCAATAGTTACAAAAATAAAATTAACATTTGCAAAGAATAAAAGAAAAGCTGTTGGCAATTTTATAGGCGTTTGGTTGGTTGATTCTAGGCCAGTCCATAGTAAAAGTCAATTGTTTTAAAGCAGAGTCTTTCAACATAATGTTTCATTAAGGGCAGATATTTCCAAACCAGCAGCAGATGTCACCTTGCTTCTTGCAACAAAGTTTATTCATGGCATGGGAATAGTTTAACATACTTTCTAGTCATTACCTCCCACTCTTTATCGGCTTAGTAATGCATGCACCACTTATAGCTCAAATGTTATCTAGCTTTCAATCCCACGTACCTTAACCACACAGATCAAAGGCCTAAACTGAAGGGCTGATACAGTATGGGCTGTGAGGATAATTCATAGATGTGCTTTCCTATACCGAATATTTACATTTACATGTCAGTGCGTATACGGAACACCGTTTCATCATGCTCCAGGTCACCATGGTGATGCCGGCGCACCAATGGCTGACATTATACTTCCTGGAGCGGCGTATACAGAGAAATGTAGCACTTATGTGAACACTGAGGGCCGTGCCCAGCAGACCAGGGTGGCCGTGACGGCTCCAGGCATGGCCAGGGAGGACTGGACCATCATCCGGGCCATCTCTGAGGTGAGCAGCAGAGGATGGGGCATTTATGTTACATTCAGCGGGAGAGTGTGAGAATGTGCTGCTCACACCTTGTGTTCTCTGGGTTCCCCTAAGCTGGCCGGTGTGACTTTGCCGTATGACACACTGGATGAAGTACGTGACAGATTGGAAGAATGTGCCCCAAATCTGGTGCGCTATGACGATATTGAAGAGGCCAACTATTTCCAGCAGGCCTATGAGTTGTCCAAGGTCAGGCTTCGTTTTATACCCACAAGTCGTGACATTGTTAAACATGACATCGTTATGAAGAAGGACTTGTGGTGGCTTTGGTTTCAGGGAAGATTTGATGTTGAAATTGTCACATTCTTGTCTTTCTGAGACTTGAGGCTGTCTTGTAATTCACAGGGAGGGGACCAGACTGTCCTTGATGAGCCCTTCATCCCTACTCTGCTCACTGTGAAGGACTTCTACATGACCGGTGAGCAGAGATGCTCCTGATGCAGAGACGCCTCATGGCCTCCTAACTAAAGATGGATTATAATGGATATTATAATGGCTGGGATAAGAGAAACGCATCATATGCTGTTGTAGCCCTTGGCGTCCTTATTAAAATATATTACTAAAACCTATACATATAATCATATTTAAATTAGATCAAACTATTAACCCAGATAAGAACAGTTGTTACAACTGAGTATTAAAGCCAATTTTTTCTTTTGAATCATGGATTGGTTGTTTAAGTTATAAGTAGGTCGTTCTCGCTGCTAAACTGGATTAGAAGCAGAGTTTAAGCAGTGACCAGATTTGACCCTGAGAGTTTGTGTTGTGTTTTTGTTGTCAAATGCTATGTATTATGTATATATCATAATATGTTGTGTACTGGGAACCAATAGGACAATTCGTTTTTAGTCATTACCAGACACTTTTTATGATATACAAAATATGTTGTTACAGACAAATTAACATTCTGTTATCTTAGGTTCTTATAGTTTTAAGTACTTGTATACAAGTCTGTGGTTGTGTTTAAGTTATTATACTATCATTATAATTCTAGGAACTCCCCATCAATATGTGTTCCTTTATATGTTCTACCCACAGATCCCATAAGCAGAGCTTCTCAGACCATGGCCAAGTGTGTGAAGGCAGTGACAGAAGGGGCCCAGGCTGTGGATGAGCCCTCCATATGTTAACGCCTGACAACCTCACAGCCAAATGCACACAAATCGAAACGCACAACAACAAATGCACTTTCAGATATATATTTATTCATGTTTAAGTGTAACGATACCTCCTCGTCCAGATTTTAAAACAATGATTATGCTTAACTATGCAAACACCAGATTACCAAGCAATATACTGTCCTCTCCATAGACAATCAAATGATAGACTGCAGAACTGTTGTGTATTCATATCTCATACAATATATCTAATACAAATGTATAAGAAAGCACCTACTATTTGTAACATGTGTGATACATAGTATTTTATATTAATGCCTTAAGAGATGATAAAAAATGACAAACGTA
>JAOPUD010000090.1:1257349-1267947 GCA_027122715.1 Trisopterus minutus
CACACACACACACACACACACACACACACACACACACACACACACACACACACACACACACACACACACACAAAAAGAGGACAGGGTGCAGTTTATTACTAATTGAGTTCAAGCTGAAACATGTCATCATCGTTTTGGGTTAACAATTTTCCCGCTCCACATTTGTAACTACTCACCACCAGGCGGTTAGTGTTGCTTCAACAGATATTAAGACACCTCCGTTGCGCTGGCACACCAGCCCTGCTAGCCTGGATATTAACAAGCTATTTATCCCCTCATCACACTTGGCAATAAGCCGATTGTTGTCACTCCTGTCCATCAAGCGACCGAACAAGACTAATCATAGATAAGCCCCCTCTGTCCTAAATATGCAAATAAGCAAATCCTTTGATACGGTCAGGCCAGAACTCATTTCTAACTAATAATACCCCCCCCCCCTCTCCTGGGGATGTATGTCAATCTACTTCCTGCCAGAGTTTGTGTGCCATTACATACTTTACAGCCATTACATAAGATGCTTCTTCATTTTGCCTGCGTGAGATGCAGGTATGGATTAACTGCGAGCGCCGCACACTGAGCACTGCGAGGACCCTACAGAAAAACTCTAGCTGTGATACTGATCTCTTCTTCAGACGTAACACACGCTATAGTGGATCAGTCTCTTTGAAGACAGTGAATAACATAAAGAACATGTGTAGATGATGATGGCTGGTGTAAGACCGAATCAGTCTCAGGCCAGGTGAGGCTGCTTAAACCAGTTATCTTCCACACACACTCCCACATCTAACACGTAGCAGTGATAGAAACAGCCTATCTAATACCCTTATCTCTGATACATTCTCCTCAAACTTCACCATGTCCGGTGGTAATATCTAATGAGTTCCACCAGCCCGCCGCC
Source organism: Trisopterus minutus (assembly GCA_027122715.1). NCBI lineage: Eukaryota > Metazoa > Chordata > Actinopteri > Gadiformes > Gadidae > Trisopterus > Trisopterus minutus. The sequence continues at coordinate 1,258,248 of JAOPUD010000090.1, forward strand.
GCCGTGCGCGCGCTCCCGTGCATCGCTGTCATGGCAGCGTACCCATCATTGCATTTCCCATGTGTGCATTTAGTCCCCCTAATTTTAGTGTTCCCTTTGGAACAATTATGTCATTCTGTTTAACTCCCGACGCTGGGTAATTTACTTTTCCTCATAAATAGGACACTATTCCGCCTTTAATGACACAAAGCCCTCCAGTCAGGCCTCAGTCAGAGTCGCTGGAGCAGCTGTTTACTCACACAGTTTGGCCTTGTTCACAAACAAAAGGATGTCACTAAAGGCGCATGGATTTAAATGTGTTTTTTGTTTTTTTTCTCCACAGAGTCATATTCATCATGTGCTCGTCGGTTTCCCCCGATGAAGACAACGATTCAATGTAAAGAACGCCCACAAACACAGGATCACTGTGAGCCTCGTTAGGGAAATAACCAGGCTGCTTGTGTTTTTCATTTTCATACTCCTTTACTCAAGAATAATTTGGGGCGTTTTGCAGACTTACACAAATCCCCTCATTTAATTTCATACTACCCAAGACTCCTCTACCAAAACCCATCTCTAAGCCCCGAGAGGTGTATGGGAAAGGGGTCATATTTTCCATTATACCTTTTCTTTTCCATTTGCTCAGTGTACCCCTTATTCTCTTCGCATTATGTGCATTGCAGAGAAAGCCAAGACGTCTTTAGTTGGCTGGAAATACGGCTAGTCGTAAATTTGTCATGTATCGGTTTTTGTGGTCAGGGATTGTTGCTTTGCCAGTCTGCCAGGGCTCACTGTAAAGGTCACCTCCAGTTGAACCAACAGTGCTTTGAATTGTATAATCTAAACTACCACTCTTTGAATGTATGTATATGTATGCGTGTTTATATGAGCTTGCTTGGTTATGTCAACATAACTCAGTGCACACTATTGTAAGTACACAACGCATGCTTCCAGCAGGACTGCGCCATCATAACGACCAATCATTGCATCCCCCATCACAAGAATAATGGATTATTGGCTAACATGAGGCTCCATAAGATACTTTAGTCTAATAAGATTCCAGGGCTGCATCTAAATAAAGAAGCCTATAAATAGCTCTGTAATACATTCTAATGGATGCTTCCAAACATCAGCGGAGGATTTAGCATTCTGCAATACCGGAATTCAGTGGTCTGCTTTGGTTGGGCAGTTACATGCTAGAGAAACAAGCCAGATGAATGTGTGTGCTCGTCCAGACGAATCAGAAGCCGGATCCTTTATCTGAATTCTGCACAGGCTGGGGCGTCTGGGGCACAAAGTCCAACATTCATACATGACCCAGTCCTGAGGTTTCTGCATGCCGGTTAAAAGGGATTCTCATTGATCAGCAAATATCCTCTGTTCCAAGGCCTTTCAGGTCTGCTCAGCGCTCAATACTTGCTCTGTTCATCCCTGATTCCTACTTGTGCCAGCTAGTTTTGGCCTGACAAGAAAAAGGGAGTGGTAAACTAATAGGGCGAGGTGGTGTATTAATACTGGTTTCTCAATAATGTAAGCTTTTGCAAACGTGTTTGAGTCAATGATGTATTAACGTGTTCCCGAATCCATGCGACGCATTGCAACAAATTTTGAAAGTAAAACAGCTTCTCCTGATTGGGTGTGTGGTTCCCTCATGAATATGAACTTTGCTTTATTCTTTATTGAAGCAAATCCACCAGCAGTAATGGTGGAAACATTGCTCCTTATACTTTAACGCTTAATGCTCTCATGTTGCCACAGCTGGTTTTAAAAGTTTAAACATACAAAGTGAATGTTTCATCACACACGGGTTGACAATTATTAAAATTCATAAGAATTTTCTATCAACATACACATCACCTGGGATTGGAGGTTTATTTAGGTTTTATTTAGATACACAGGCCTGCAGGTATGTGAAGATGCATAGGGATGCTACGGCAGGAGAGCAGTGGAGGTAAGCTGTTCTGTGTGCACCTCAGGAGCCTATGCTGAGCCAGAGATCCTGCAGTGTATGCAGATATTCTAAGAAAAGCAGTCACTAGGCTTCAGCACTGCAAGTGCGGGTCACAATAAAAGGGGCTGAAAGAGAAAAGCTCATCAGATATAATAGTAGTAAGTACACACTGTACAGTAGATAATCACAGTAGTACTACATAATTACAGAGCCGATTTAAAATCATAGATTCACCAGATCACCAGACTCGTCTTTAGCCGTGACACAGCATTGGCATTTTCGTGTGTGAGGTTCAAAATAATAGAATAAGATCTCCACTGTGGTTAGGAGGATAGGGCACTCAGCGGGCATCATGTGTGCTGGTCACAAGATACCAGTTACCATGCAGAACCATGTGCACCGAATCAGGCCCGGGGAAGAATGTTGTCGGTAATTGGTGAATCAGCGAAGCCCCCGCCTCCTGGCCGGTCCACCCACCGCTGCTAGCTGTTTACAGGCCGACCGGGATGAGCCAATGGACTCCCGGTATGCAGCCAAACACAAACACTGCGGTTTCTTGGTGTGTGTGTGTGTGTGTGTGTGTGCTCTGGTGGGAGTGAGCGCTAGGCATACAGATGTGACGATATGTGGGCCCTATCTGAGATGTGCGTGCATCATTGTAGTTACGCGAGGCTCATGCATTGAACATCAAGGTCTGTCGAGGCAGAGAGAGTGGCTCGAGAATTGTAGCGCTATCCCAGTTCTATCGCAGAGCAATTACTGTCTCTCTTACTTCCTCCGTGAGCTGGGTACGGCAGGTACCAGTCCCAGGAGCGAGGAGAATAACATGACAGGAACACCAACAACAAAGACAAGGAGAATAAATCGTTTTTTGACAAACCAATATCCAAAACACAAAGCTGAACCGGATATTGCACTCCCTCCCAGGCTTTCTGTGGGGAGATGAGAAGGCCCTGGGAGGGAGGTGAAGGTCTAGCGACGGCGTTTGCCACGCACAGGGGAAGGAGACGGGCTGACAGCACTCTGAACGGGGCCGGAGAGAGACAGCCACATTCGAAATGCCCTCTCAGACAACAAGCTATTCATCGGGGGAGAGAGCTGTGACAGCATCACATGACTGCAGCAAATGCAGATTTGCCATCCAATCTCTTTCATTGCTGCCCTGTGAATCCAGGCCCAATATAGTTGTTGTTGTTCTCAACCTTTTCCCTCCACAAATAAGCTACCGATTGAACACCGCAATTCATATTCGTCCGCGATGAGTTGAGCGACGGCCTCGCATTACCGGAGTACGGGTGACATAACGTTCTTGGCGATGCAGTGTGAATTTCACCATCCGTGGCGTGGGTTTAGGCTTGTGAGCATTTTAATCCTGTTTGTCACGGGCGGTGGTGGGTGCCCACCATGCATTATTTTAAAAGCAAAATGACAAAGCCAATAAGCAAATCAGGCTCACACTTGTACCTAAATGAGCACAGAATAGACGAGTGAGGAATACGCTTGGCACAGCTGTTTAAAAGCTCACCCCTTCCCCCTGAGAGGAGAGCACACACTCAGAGGCATGACTCTGGTCACATTGTACAGGAAAACACATGAGAGGTCTGTGTTGTGGATGTGGACCCATGGGGAAGAGTGAGTCAATAACAGCTCTGTGCTGGGGAAGAAGTGGTGGCAACCGTGTGACACTGGCCCAGACCCATGGCGTGTCTGATAATCAGGTATCAGGCTGGGCAGACTAACATCTACATGTGGAGAGCCAGGGACCCATGACCACTGCACAAGCCTCTGAGCTGTGGTCCGTAAGTTACACTCAGAGCAGATCCGACGCGGCCGTTTTGAGGTTTGATCAAGATGTCTGATTCAGGAGGATGTTTTTACACCAAACGTGTCTAAATGATGGCGAGTTGAAATGCAAATTAGCCAGAGGGTGAAGCTATGCTAGGTAGGGAGATGCTGCATTGAGGAACAGCTGTGGCTGTTTTGTCAAAAAAGCTGTTGAACTAATGGAATAAATGTGATGTAACTCGACTGAGCAAGTGCAGCATTTCAAACCTAATGCGGCTTTTACCAACCAAAAAACGACTCATAATAATAATAATAATAATTACAAAAATAGGCCTAGTTTTAAAACGACATAACTCTTATAGTTGATAAATGAATGCTTGGTTAGTGTTATGCTTTGTTAATATCACATGAGTACAGAAATAGTGAGTAAAATCCCTTACCTTCAGAGAGTCAAAGCAGGCAATAACTCTCCCATTTTCCACTTGGCAGCTCTTTGGTGGATGTGCAAATTTGCATTCCTCGTCACTACGTGAACAAGTTCCTCTCTGGAACTGCCGGCACACTTCCAGAGTTAGCCATTTTGTGTCTCTTATCGAGGACATATTCAAAGCCATGGCCAGATATCGGGGTTATCTTTTTGGAGGCGTTAAAACCTGACGTCACACGTACTGCGAAATAAAACAATCTACCTACGCGGAGTTGTCCCTCATTGTTAAAAATAAAAGAAATTGAAACAAAATGAGTTGTCCTCCATTAGCCGATCGAGCGTAAAGGCAAAAAAAAAACACTGAATGTGGAAAAGTTAACAGCCATACAAGGAAAACCCAAGGTAGCTTGTTCTAGGATACATTCAAGTGTGAAGTCCTCTACATGGCCCGGTCAAAGGACAGGCAAGAAGACTTCATGGCAACACCTGCAGACACCCGTTCGTTGTAAGAGTATCCTCCCTCTCCTCGAAAAACCTAATGCGCAAATCTGTGATTCTATTGTTGAGGACGAGCAAGGTGAATGAGACGCGGTGGTTTGCAGGTGAGGTACGTCAGAGCAGGAAGCCTTAAAGGGGGTACAGGTGTACGACACGGTACGGCTTCAAGTAGTGGAGGTCTTGTCAAAGGCACTTTCTGTTGATGATCTGAAAAAGAAAGATAGAAACATAATGGTTAGTTCTCCATAATTACCCTACTTCCATGATGTATACAATATATGCTAGAAGGACAATGCATCATGCAAAACTAGTGTGTACTACATTTAGAACATTACAGTACAAAATAATCACAGCCTTTATTCGTGTGTTTAAGGTGTTACACACTTCAACACAACTAGCTCAGGGTGACCTGAGGTCTGCTACTCATCTCTACATCTTCCGTCTACGTCTATGCGTCTGACAGATTGATAGATTACTCCGAGATCAGGTAAAGCAGTACATCCTGAACAGAGCAGGCCGCACATTGTTTGCCATGCGGCCCCATCTAGGCCTATAACACTCCTCTGTGGGCCAGATAAGGGGCTCAGGGCTGGTAGCGGCTACAGCAGAGGGTCTGGGTATAACAGGAAGCAAAGAACAATGTCATCAAAGAGCCAATCAGGCAACAGATGATCCGTTTATTGTAAAGAGTTTCAGAAGGGAAGTGTTGCACAATAAGCCCAATGCTACAAAAGGTGGGTGGTTGAGGTTCCGAAATTACGCCGTTGTTTGTTCCAAAGCAAATCGAAGTACGCGTTGGCTGCTTTTCATCAGAAAACAGTCTCTTCACGGCTGTAAAATGGCCACGTCGGCCCCACCGCCACCATACAGGGTTTGATTGGGTAGTTGATTAGCCTACATTTCGCTCTGGAACATCTCTGATGGACTCAATTTAACTGGGTCACCTTTACTGTGCCACGACAGAGAAATACACTCGTGACATGCTTCTCATTCGGATTGAATCTCAACATGGCACGGAAATGGGAGAATGCATTGTATAAACCCATTGTTGAAGAATAAGAATGCATTTAATATTCAAACAGAACCACCATGTTTGCATTGAAACATGTCAGACAACACAAGAAGCCACCCAATACACGTGTACAATTAATGTGCGCTATCAAGTGAATAACGTATGAAATAGAAAGATTGTGTCAATCACACATGTTCACTCCACACGCTCACTCCCTGCTTAATGGTTAGCCGACCATTATCTACCGAGTCTATATAGCCCAGGCCTACCAAACAAGGGAATCACTGCTACGAGTATGGACTCGGGTGACCTGGGAACAGGACACACACACTTAGTATTGGAACACACAGGAAGTCGCCGAGCAAGCAGAAAGAAAAAAAAGAGTTCACTTCTCCAAAATGAAAGCGTTCATACAAAAGGGGAACTCTTGAACTTAGGACCTTCAGCAACTCGAACCCTGCTCCTACTACCCCCTCCACTTAACATACGTCCAGAGCCATAACCTCCTCTCAGCTTTTAAGGCATGGAATTTAAAAGCATTATAAAGCAAATTCCTTTGGGCACAAGTCAGGAAACGGAGCAAGGGAAACTACCCACTCAAAATGCTGCACGTTCCTCTGGAATCTCAGCCACCGGAGATATGGATAGTTAACCAGTCCCTTCACCGTGCGCCGATGATCCAAACAAGAGTATATTTACCTTATTCCCAGTGCCCACACTACAGCTTAGTTCCACGGACCGTAAAGGAAAAGTAGCGTCTGCTCAACTGTCTAGCAGAAACCATAGGCAGAAACATTTCCAGCCGACCCCTTCCTGCCTGTCTGCCCGCCTCCCATAAGGCCCTCCCATGTCTGGGGCTGGCCAATAGGAAATCAGAGGCAGACACTCTGCAAATCTGGGAGACCATTCCACACTGACAGTCTTTCAGCCGCCTGTCCTAACTGAACCTTAACATGTAAGGTCTTTTAGTATAGGCTTAGTTAAACATGGAGCATTAACGTTACAATCATACTTTATGATCGCACCTCGGTTTGAACAAATGTGTTGGTTTGAGCAAATATATAATTAGCCTCCATACATACCAACAAGAATCTGAAAGTAAGTAATATGATCTGTAAACCTACTTAGGGGGAATATCAGTTACGTTTCACTTTTTGGGTTCCACCGAATTAAATTTCCCATTAAGCTGTTAACTGAATTGACATCTGAATTCAACAGACTCCAGGTCTCCTTGTCTGATGGCCAGTTTGGCTCAGTTTTTGTTATCCGTTGGAGATTTCATATGAAATCCAACTTTCTGCTTGCCGGTCAATATTTTAAAAGAGATAAGGAATTATACCAGGTGTAGTTGGGATTATCAGCTGACCTAATGTTTAAGTGTGTATCCCTTTAGAGCAGACCTACATTAGTAACATTGAAATATTCTAGACTCGGACCTTGATTTAAAAAAAAAGGTGGCAGAATTTGAATTAGAATAGAATAGAATTAGAATGATGTGGTGAACATTAAACCTGATGTTTGAGATGCCTGTTTTCTAATTGGCACAGAGTATCTTAGTACAAATCAAAATGTAGTCCTTATACAATAAGATAAAACTATTGCACCACTTTCACAACCCAGCCATGAACGTTCTTGCATGCCCTACATATGTTCCTGCACGGATGACACATCTGTGTAATTGATTTTTTTCTAGGTCAATTTTCTGTCGACATTTATTTATCTATTACAATCGTCGTTTTTCAGTACGGTTCCAAAATATGTGTTTACTTAGTTGAGCCGCGTCCACATGAGGCCTGGTCTTTTTAAAACAGATAACTCATTATCAGACCAGCAGTGTGCAGAACAAACCGAACTTGTGACCGCAGCAGAACCAGCCCATGCATCGTGTCTAACATCGTGTCTAACATCATGTCTAACTCCCTCCAGCCGAGGCCAGCGCTGCGTTTCCCAAAAGCCATGACAACACAAAATCGGACCAGCAGGCCTTTTTTTAAAACGTCCAGAAACGCGAAAGCTAGCTCTATAACGGACCATTATCCTGCACAGTGACACCACATAGCATGTAGCCCCAGCGCCTCGTCCGGGGCTCGCCTCGGGAGAGGTCCGGTTAGCAGAATTAGCTCCAGGGTGACATGTCGTGGAGGACAGCCATCAGTCGTGAGGGCACAATTAATGGCTGTTGGAAAAAGCTATGGAAATACACTGTCGTCGGCACATCCCATCGCACATAACCTCGGATGGCTAGGTGGCGGACAGAGCATGCTAGCAGGACCGGGGCAGCACAACTGCTTACCTCATCATCATCACCACCACCACCGCGGAGAAGAGGAACCGCTCCCCGGGCTACAGCAGTCACGCACCGGCCAGGAGGACACCGACACACGGCCCGGCAGCACCATGGAGTCTGGGGGGGAAACGAGACGTCAAGTGGGTGGGTGGACGGGCACGGATCAACGGTCCATTTCAGCCGGGAACAGTTTTCTCAACACGTCGACCGCAGTCACATTAGCGCGTCAGACGGCGGAGGAGAAGCGGGGCCCGGGCGGACGAACTCAGTTCGTACTTTGTGGCACTGCACAGATTTAAGCAACAAGCTTCTGACAGCTTACTGTACGGCCGCCAGTTGGAGCCGACCAGGGGTGTCTGCGTGTGCGGTATACAATGTACACAAGTGTAACGATTAAAATATTAGGCTGGACGTCGATGCGGGCAATATAAAACGTTGTGCGGACATTTGTAAGCTTGACTGGTATCGAAGTTTTACATTTAGGGGTCGACAAAGGCGCGTCAGTAAACAGAAGACACATCATCACCCCTATAACGGGACATGGTATGTTCCAAGAGAATGCCTGGAGGCTCGGGGAAGGCAAGGTTTTGCTTGTTACCAGGGAAACAGCAGTGAAAGGTTTCCCCCCTGCGTTAGTGTGTTTAACAGATGTCAATATGTTCATAACGAGCCGTCGACTGTTAAATAAGCCGAAGAATAACAGTATTTATACTGAGAGACATTCAGGAATAAATTCAAAATGATATCATGTTTATGTTTTTTGTAACATCATGCTTGTATCTTTATCATTCGTTTCTTTATTTATTATTTTATAGGCTCAGGTTAAAGGTAATATCAACGAGGATATATGCTGGCACATATGCAAATATATGATAAAACAATAAAATAAAATATAAAATAATACTGGTTTGTAAACTTACAATTAAGATGCAGGTTAATGTAATTATTTTGATTAGATTATACAATCTAGGCATGCACAGCATTATTTTTGTTATTATAACTGCATTATTAATAATAAATAACTCAATGTTAGCTGTGCTTTTCATTTTACTTTCATCAATAAGTTATTCATGATTAATTACACCAAATAAGAAGCAGAAAAGGGGAGAGAGTTTAAAAGGAGACTCTCAGTAGGCCTATATGGAAGTACAATGTGAATTTCCCTTTGCCTTTGCTGTGTCGCTATACATGTTAAGCTATTAAGCTGTTAAGTATTTGTGACAAAAAATGAGAGGTGGTGGTCATCCTCTACGGCTTCAAGTAGTGGAGGTCCTCCTCCAAATGTAACACACATGCAGGCACATGTCACGTATCTAACTGTATTTTTTTTTACAAAAGGAGACGTTAAACAAACAATCACAGAGATCGACAGTAGAAAGATTGAACTGAGTTTGTATTAAGCTGTAAAAAGAAATGCAGTTTTTATTTATGGCCGAGAGATGTCAGTATTCCCCTATATATCAACGACTACACAACCCCCATCAGACATTTTCTACCGTCATGCGCAGTGTAATATACCCGTCTTTACATAACAATACCAGTAGAGGGAGCCAAAGGACCAGGATTGTCCAGCTATAGCAATTATAGGCCTACGATCAGGCCAGACATTAAACAAGTACGTGCTTCCAAAACATATCATGGAAATGATGACCATTGAACAAAGGTCATGGCTACACAACACACGCGCACGCACGCACGCACGCACGCACGCACGCACGCACACGCACACACACACACACACACACACACACACACACACAC
>JAOPUD010000090.1:1658572-1671431 GCA_027122715.1 Trisopterus minutus
GATAGATAGATAGATAGAGAGATAGAGAGATAGATAGATAGATAGATAGATAGATAGATAGATAGATAGAGAGATAGAGAGAGAGATAGATAGATAGATAGAGAAAGAGAGAGAGAGACAGCAAGAGAGAAAGAGAGAAAGAGAGAGAGAGAGACAGCGAGAGAGAGAGAGAGAGAGAGAGAGAGAGAGAGATAGACAGAGAAAGAGAGCGAGAGAGAGAGACATTAACAGTGCCCTGTGAATGCGGGTCGCCCAGGTGCATAACGTCCACTACAACATGAGGATCAATGGGGCGCTGAAGAGGGGCTCGGTGGAGATCGACCCCCAGAACCACCACGAGCGGTTCACCACCGGGAGCGGGGAGGAGGAGGCGGTGGAGATCCACGACTTCCAGACGGTGAGTCGGGGTGGCCTTATTCACACCCTCGCGCGCCCCCCCCCCCCGCCCAGCCCTGTCTGCAGCGGCCAGCCAACGCCTTGGCATTCACTGAGGAAAGTTAGCATCGCCGTGTGTGTAAATATGGCACGCCTGTGATTTAATCCAGGGCATCACCGGACTGCGCTTCTTCAGGGGAGAGAAGTGCTACATCAAACCCCACATCAAAGCCCCCCTCCCGGACATGGGGGGCTACACAGAGAGGCTGACCTCAGACCTGGTACCGCGACACATCACCCACACCTCAGAGTTATTTCACACCGCCGTGCTTCTGTCATGATATCGTGACATGAAACCCGATGAAACCCGAGGGACGATCTGAACACTCTCTGGGTCGTCGTCCTTCTCCCCTCTCTAGTCGGAGGAGACCCTCCCCGTGAGGCTCGACCAGGACTCTGTGATCTGGGTCGCGGCGGAGCTCCCCATGCAGGACACCCGCTTCCTCAGCCCCAAGATACTGGCGCTGTGCGGGGACGCGCCCGTGTACTGGCTCCACCCCACACACCCCAGAGGTCCCTCCTGCGCCTTCTCTCTGCTAGCCTTAATGCCGACACGCCCAGCTACCCTGGGCTGCCGTCCCAGGCGGTCTGCGGTGGTCTGTGGTGGTCTGTGGCCGTCTGTGGTGGGTGGGAGGTTGTGGCGTACTAGGATAGGATACTCTGTAGTTGATTTGCATCTGAGAGATTCTAGGTCAAATCCGGTTTCAATATTTCAAATCCAGGGAGAGTTATCCGACACGATGTTGTTTTTTCCCCGCGTCTGCGATCGTTTCCCCCGCCGCGCGTCAACGATGTGACATGTGTAAGCGGTTTTGTCTTCCACCGTGTCGACGCGTGTCACTGCGTTCGCGGAGACATAGATTCCACATCTCCAGAACATACAGCGCGTTTACTGAGCGACTAAGCAGCCGGAAATAAGTAGCGGTTGTGCGTTAATAAAAACAGAACACTATTGAAATATGCAAGAATGTTTTTGATATCAGCGCGGCTCGCTCAATTATTCAGCACGGCCGAGACGACCGGCCCTCCGGTGCAACGGGGGGGATGGAGCTCTGAGGACACGCGCTGGTGGCGGTGGAGGAGGCGGTGGTGTTAGTGCTGGTGTAATTGGTGGTGCTGGCGTTGTGGTCAGTGGTGGTGACAGTGGTGGTGGTGTATGTAGTGGTGGTGACGGTGGTGGTGGTGGTGTATGTGGTGGTGGTGTTATTGGTGGTGTTAGTGGAGGTGCTGGTGGTGGTGGTGTTAGTGGTGGTGGTGATGTGGATGTGAGTGGTGGTGTTAGTGTTGCTGGTGGCGGCGTTAGTGGTAATGGTGTTAATGGTGGTGGTGGTGTTGAGGTTAATGGTAGTGGTGGTGGTGTTAGTGGTGGTGGTAGCGGTGGTGACGGTGGCGGAGGTGGTGATGTGGATGTGAATGGTGGTGTTACTGGTGGTGGAGGTGGTGGTGCCACTAGTAGCGGTGGTGGTGGTTGCGCTGCTGTCCTGCGGATGCTGACCCACTCCCGTCCCCCTGCGGTCCTCTAACAGATGGAAAGCGGAGGAGGAGAGACACAGGGCGAGCCAGGAGACAGAGCCCCACTGAGGAGGGTGGAGAGGCAGGGGCCGGGCGGACCAACACCAGGGGCCGGCCGGCCGGGGCCAAGCGCCCGGGAGCCGCGGCGGTAGCAGAGGAGGAGAGAGGAAACGAGGTTGCAGAAGCCATAGCACTAGGAGAGGAGGAAGGAGGTCCCGGAGGAGAGGGGGGGACGTCGGCTGATGGGTCGGCATACAATCCAGAAAATCCATACCATGTAAGAATCTAAACTGTTTCCCGATCCTCCATCGATAAAGTTCTGAACAGACTCTGTTACACCAGACCCCAGCAGAAAACTAAAACTAGTTTCATTCTATCTCATTTAATCACAAACCATGAAAGGCCCAACTAGGATATAAGCAGAACAAATTACAAAGCTGTTCTATTAATTCTAGCAGATGCGAGTCGGTTTTAGTACACAGCTTTGTTGAATACTAAATTCTGATTGGTCAATTATAGCATTCTATGGTCTGTTATGTTTGAATAACAAACCACTGCTATGAATAACAAGACTGTTGCTATGGACACAGATTTCAACTGTATAATCCAGGAGACTTTTATTTTATTTTAGCAAAGGCAATTAAAGCTTTTTTTAAAACAATGCAATCGTTTTGGTTTGTTAAATCTTGGACCAAGTGATTGATTTCACTTGTAACCAGTCGTATAATGACCACTCCATCGTGCATGTGATCAGATATCCTCATACGACCACAGTACTGAAAAGTAGGAGGAAGTAGGAGGAAAAGGGAACAGCTTTGCCCTCTGAAACAATCGTCACGAAAAAAACAAAAATGGGATGTTATGAACAATACAGACCTCAGGTCTGCATTGTTGTAATGGTGCGGACACTTTTTTTGGTGGTGGTGGCGGTGAGGGTGGCTGTGATAGCGGTGGTGGTGGTGGTGGTGGTGCTAGTGGTGGTTTTGTCGTGATTTGGCGATTAAACGTTCATGTTCTCTCCCTTCCCTTCAGCGTAAACCAGAGACGGCGGGTGGGGAGAGGGAGGCCATGACCTTTGACCCGATGCTGGACCACCTGGGTATCTGCTGCTCCGAGTGCCGGCGCAGCTACACCCACTGCCAGCGCGTGTGCGAGCCCCTGCGTGGCTACTGGCCCTGGCCCTACAACTACGCCGGCTGCCGCGTGGCGTGCCGCGTGATACTGCCCTGTCGCTGGTGGGTGGCGCGCATGCTGGGCGCCGTGTGAGCTATCGCTGTGTGCGTGCGGCCGCCGCCGCCGCCGCCGCCACGTTCCTGATGAACCGTCACATGTGTAAACGCAACAACACAACACAAGCCAGCGGTGTCAGAATACGTGTTGCGGTTTGCGCCGCGGTGTGTGCATGTGTGGGGTATTTATATGCAGGTGTTTCTTTGGTTAAACGCGTTTATTTGGTTGTAAACACACGCCGGCTGCCAGGGCGTTAAGCCGTGGCAGCGTGAATCACGGAGCAGCCGTGGCGTCGGGATTAGCATGCTATGTACCCGGGTAATCCGGGGTCACCTGTTTACTCCGGAGGGATTGGGATGTCGCCTTCGAGGGTGGAACCGCTCTTCCCGAGCAAACGCTGTTTTTCTTTACCATTTACCATTTCTTTTTCACGATTCGAAACGTTCACATTTAGCATCAGGATGAATCAGGGCGTGCTAATCTAGCGCCGGGGTTGCAAGCGAACACCAGGAATAAAAGAGAAATGCCTGACTAGAAAGATGTACTTTCCCCTCACTGAATGGTTGTCAATAAAAACATAAAGTCATTTAATTATGGCGTGAATTTGCTTTGATTTCACTGAATGCATTGTGTCACATGCTGTTCCCAGCCCTCCCTCGAGTCCTACTCGGTTAGAGCCGATGTGACAGCAGCCGTTGCCATAACTCCCATTCACACTGTGGAGCAGGTTGAGGGCAATGCTTTTATGCGCACGATGACATCTGCATTGATGTGAACTAATGCAACATGAGTGTCACGGTGAAACGACAGAAATGCCGGCATTTTCATAAATAAAAAAAAGTGGTGGTGTTTTTTTATTAAATCTAAATGAAGAGGATGAGAAGAGTTACGAACGTGCGTGAACAGCGCAATGGTTTGATCCCTGACAGGAACCACGGAGCTTCTGCTGGTTCCTCCACTTCTAATGCGCACTCTTCCAATGCACACTAAGGACGGCTTCTGTAGGGTATTCTAAATATGTCAGCATCAGGAATTAATCAGATGAATATCTCCCAGAGCCATATGCCAACTTTCAAAATAATTGAAAAGAGCCATGTTGCGATCAAGATGATTTCACAGAGGGGATCCCCCACACGTCAAATTACAACAGATGTGAAATTGCGCCGAATTCGCCACTAAAGCTACATAGAAACTCAAAGAGAAAGCTAAAGTGTGGGTGTGGGGGTGGAGGAAAGCAGAGAGCAACAACACCCAGAGAGATGCTTGTCTCTTTGCTGGGAGATCTCTCCTTGGTTTTCCAGGGCGGCCCGAGTTGCTTATCACATCTGCAGTGCTGATAAGACGGTCTCTGTGCCTCCGTAGGCGATATAATATTAATCCCTCTCCCACGTCTGCGGATGCACTTAAAGGGAGGTGACAAGCATGACATATCCAGGACCTCCTGATGGCTTGTGCTCTGGAGTGGAGCCGCGCAGAGAGCCCTGAGTACCCTGAAGTGATGTAAATTTGCAGGGGAGTCCAATTTCCATCACAGCCGCTGTCACTGTCATGGTCATTAAACTAAATCAACCCGCTGCGTGTCACAGGGCTGCCGTTTTAAAGTCTCCTCAATAATGGAGTTATACTTGGACTGCAGATTGCAGCGGCACACAGGCTGTCTGCACTTTATCCCGTCTTTAGAAATCAAGGGCCGGGGTATCGACATGTGAGGTGGCCTGCAATTATTGATGGATAATTGAGGACTTGAGACGCACATCGAATCCCGGTGGCATCAGCTGATGTGGCGGAGAGGCGGGGGGTGACTGTGTAATCCATAAGGTCTGAGATGAAACCGCCAGTGTGATTTCTTTACATGCTATATGTGGCGGCTGCGATGCGATGGAGGCTGGGTGTCTGCGGCTGTCAGCTGTTTGCCTGGGTTCCACTCAGGCTGTTATTGCAGCTCGCCGTCACAAAGAGCTACAGCTCAGAGAGGGGAGAGTGAAGAAAATAGAAAAACAGACGCAGAAGAAAGAAAATCCATCACCACGAGCAACAGCTCACAAAAATATGGCATTTAAACTAGCGGGGGGAAAAAAAGGAAAAGAAATACATTGCTCACAACAACAACAGTTTTGTTATCCCGCGGCCCTGTTTCTGGAGGGAAAAAAGCTGGTTTCATTTTTTCCATTCCTCTACCTAAGAAGAGAAATGGGCTCCTGTTGAGTGGAAAAGACAAATGCATGGGGAGAGCGGCGGCGCCGGTGTGCCAGCCAGTGGCTTCTCTTTGTTTTGCCCCCCCTTCGGTGCCGAGTGGACCCAGGGAGCCCTGCAGGCCAGGGAACAAACAGCGCTTTGTGAGCACCGACCCACTGGTCCCAGCAGCCAGGCTGCCATCCTCCACTGCTGGGCTAATGTGCGACACACAGACAAGGAGTCCACCGCCGCACCGCGCACACCGCCACTCGGCTGCCTTGTTTTCCTCACTCTTTCTCTCTCCATTTCTTTTCTTCCTCTCCTCTCTCTCTCTCTCTCCACTCTTATCCCCACCTGCGCTTTCATCATCGGCCATCAAAGCCGGGCCGGGCGCGGTGCCGCCGCCGCTGTTGAGGCCGGCCGTAATTGTGAGACTTCAATTTTTTTTCAGAAATGTTCATTTTTGCAGCGATAACCAATTGGCCGGCTTCCATGTGATGAATACAAAGGCGGCGTCTGTGCAGGTGATGTGTGTTGGCGCGGGAAACCTCTAATCAGATATGGCCAGTGCCTGGCGTAGAGACGGCGGGCCTATCAGAAATCAGCGGCTTTTATTAGTGAGGTTGTTACTGCAAGCACATCTACTGTTCTTCAGTTTTTTATATTTCGTTTGCCGTTTTTTTGTGCAGTTAACTGCTCCTGCATACTTTCAGCTACAGAAACCATTCAACTAGGCTCTTTAACGACATGATGGTTATCTTTCTGCGTTTTTCAACTCGTTAAACTTTTTAAACTATTACGCTTTTCATCTATTTCTTTTTTTTTTACAATTTAAGTCAACGGTCCTTCTCTGACACTTCAACTACTTCAGACATCGCAACTTGGTCAATTTCCAACGTTAACCTTCGTTCGAACCATTTAACAAATCAACACACTTCAATAATCTGAAAACCAAATTTGATTTCAAGATCACAGTTTAAGTTCCATAACGGCTTCATTTTTAGTTGTGCTGTGTTCCAATATCCATAAGTACTTCCATGAGTGCACTTAAACGTAGTACACTAACCACACTCAATGAGTGCGCTGATTTTCAGATGTCAGTGTCGTTCCAAATCGAATACTCCGTGGTGCACTAACCGGAAATTACGATCGCTACTGCCACCGCGGCTCCTCCCCTGCAATAAACATCCCGCTTTAAACGGTGAACTCTTTACGCATAGTAGCTATAAAAAGCTGTAAAAGCTATAATAGCTACAAAATGACTCCATCAATGGAGGCTATGTGGAAAATGCGCCGCCTCTTCCGGTACGTTGCTAAGATGGCTGCGGTTGAGTACGAAAGTGTACATCCATTCACGCCATCCGGGTCCTTTCAGTGCACTTATTTTCGGCCCTGATCTGTACCGGAACGCCCTACGTACTCAAACTAAGAACAGTGAGTACGAATAGCGTGATTATAGGAACACAGCACTGGTCTCATTGACTTACGCTGAGGGTAGAGCGCGGAGGACGTGCGACATTAGAATTGCAGCGAGCACACTCTTCCCAGTTCATTTGGACGAAACACATTCCAGTTATGGTCTTTTCTGCTGAGTGTCAGCCGTGTGGAGCGGGGAGACGACCCCAGAGTCTTTTCATGTGATTGCATGTTCGGCGCCACGCTCAGGCGTGCATCAGGTAAGCGACAGTGACAATACGTTTTGCACCGTAACCAGAACACAGAAAGCCTTTTAGGCCCTGGCTCATTATGCGTTATCCTCTTCTGCTCTCCCTCTGCGACGCAGAGCTAAAACACTCTCATCTTTTACCATAGCGTCGAGCAACAATCAAAGGGCTGTGTAAAAACAAAAAACGGTTAGCCTAGCCATGATGTGCTAGGTGTATTCAGCCCTGGCAATATCATCCTCTCCCAACATTTGTCTTGTGTTCCCCCTGCTCAGAGGGAGCAGGGTTTGTGGGGTTCTGGGACAGGCTTAAATGTCTTTTAATCCCATGGTTGAGTGACCACTCGCAGTTCCGTCCTGGAGCTGGGGCCTGTGGCCAGGGCCTGCATGCAGAGTTCAGCTCTCTCTCAAGTCTTCTTGTCACCTAGGCTGGAGTCTGTCTCGCTCGCTCACGCTCTGTCTCACTCTCGCTCTCTCTCTCTCGCTCTCACACTCTATCTCACACTCTAATTATGTCTCTCTCTCTCTCTCTCTCTCTCTCTCTCTCGCTCACACACTCATCTCCCTCACTCTCGCTCTTCCCCTCTCTCTCTGTCTCCTCTCCCTCTCCCTCCTATTAGCTTTCCAAACTCCAACATGCTCACTGATTAAATGCCTTCTAACTTTGTCGCCTCGATGATAGTGTGTTTATTTGGGTAATTTATAAACCCACCGATACTTTATGCTACATATTTCATACCACTTTCCCCACCCCATTAGGCTGCACAGGACACAGAGGAGGCAGAGAGGGAGACGCTTGTGCCTCTCTCCTGCGCGACATTCTCTCTCTCTCTCCCTCTCCCTCTCCCTCTCTCTCTCTCTCGGTGTTGCGGCCTCTTGCAGCCCCCGCTTCATTAGATAGGAGAATGTGTGTAGGTGTGCCACCATAGGTGCACACCAGACGTCAGGAGGGAAACGACGGCGAGGAGAACTGTCACGGGAAGGCAGTGTAGTGACGAGGAGATGATCCAAACCCGTGTGGACATCACTACCTCATTAGAGCTATTGGGCATATCTGTTCAACAGTTCGGCAGCAGCAGCGTTCTTATCCGCTCCCGTTCTCAAGAGGACGTAGAGACGAGCGCACAGACGATGTCCGCTAATCTTATAGAAATGAGGTTTGGAAACGCAGGGTTTTCGGATGAGGGACAGGTGTCACTTGCCGAGCTCTGCCCATCACAGACCCTGATGGCGTCTGAGGTGAATCGGCTCTGGGATTGGCTACCAGTCTGTAGGGTTGTGAGGGTTGAATCCCGCCGTGAAGAGGGATGGTGTTACGGTGTTACAGTGTTACATCCACCCACCGCCATTCAGTACGGCATGTAGCAGACGGATTCCTGTAGGTGCGTGGAAACACGATCCAGACGAAAGCCTGGATTACTGATATATAAGCAGCATGCATCACATCGCAGAGGAACTCCTCCAGCTTTAGATAACAGTAGGCCTATAAAATACTCCCAATTGAAGACGTCGCTTTCGCAAAAAAAACAACAACTGAACAACAACCCGCCGCAGCTCTCCTCCGCACAGACACACCGAGCGGCTTACGACACGACAAAATAAAAGCGCAACCCAGATGCGTACGGCGAAGCGGCGACAAGTACCTACATCCAAAAGTTGACCGAGCAGCCAGTCGATCGGTGTGTGTGTGTGTGTGTGTGTGTGTGTGTGTGTGTGTGTGTGTGTGTGTGTGTGTGTGTGTGTGTGAGAGTGCGTGTGCGTGTGCCTGCTATCGTGCGTGTGTTTATTAATCCTACGCGCAACAATGAGGAGAAAAGATGGTGCGGGGTGGAGGATACAGGGGGCCCCCGGGGGCCGGCGCCGTACTTAAGGCTTACAACAGCCTCATTATCTGCCTTAACTCACATCACAGCCCCGCCGCCGCCCAGCGCCACCGCCAGCCGATCCGCCACGAGCCATCAGACCAACGCTGCTGCAACACTACTGTACATAATTGCCATATGGGCGGCAGTTTGAGGCAGCAGGCGCCAGGACTTACTGAAACCCCCGAGGCAGATTCCCCAGATAACTAAATGAATATTTTATCTAATTTCCATCTAATTTCCACCACATTATTATACAGAAGAGCATTTTTTAATTAATTGATAGAACAGATCAAACACAGGTTTACACTTTGATATTTTGGGGAGATGGGGGAGGGGGGAGGGAAGGCGATGTGGGAGAATGTGGTTGAGGATCGAGGGGCCTCATCAGAACAAGAGAGTTAGAGAAGTTTGAAAAATGCCTCTCCTCTAAATCCTCCTCCTCTGCAGAGCTAACGGCTGCAGCCATACAGGCTTTTACTCCCATAATGCAATGCTTCCCCCCAATCTGGGCCCTAAACTTTTAAATGACCTCAACTTAACCATCTCTTACCCTGATGCCTAAACTTACCATCTCTAACCTGATACATTAACTAACCATCTCTAACCTGAAACTTAAACTAACCATCTCTAACCCTGATGCCTAAACTAACCATCTCTTACCTGATGCATAAACTAATCATCTCTTACCTGATACATAAACTTAAAGAACTGTAACCTAACACCAGATTTAAACCATCTCTAACCTAACCCTGGCCTTGATAAACCAGTAGGGGAGAAGGTTCTCCCGGAGACACGCTGCCCATCTCCGTAGGAAGGAAGCTACTTCCAAGAACTAGAGATGGAAGCTTGCTCATCACCCCTCCCCCCACTTCCCCCCGGGGCCTTTGATGAGGTGGGAGCTAGGCGGCCATTTGATTAGGTGTGAAATGGACCAGGTCAGGGTGTGACCTCACACACCTCACTACCCCCACCGCCACAGCTGTCTGCGTGGGCGGCTGCTTGTGTGTGTGATTCTCCACAGTCGGGCCCTCAAGATATAAGGGCACCCTGGACCTAGGCAAAGCTGCCCTGTACTGTACTGTACTAAAGTACGATTGCCCCCCGCCCCCCCCCCACACACACACACACTGTGCTGCTGGCCTGTGCTCGCACTAGGCAATCTCAATGGGGCTTGAGTATGGTTGCCTCTTGTAAATATCGGTTGCGTGTCCGTGTGTGTGTGGTCGGGGGTTAATGAAACGCCGTCTCTCCCCAGATGCCTGCAGGCCCTGCAACAACACAGAGATCCTGATGGCCGTCTGCACCAGCGACTTTGGTAGGTTTATTATTGACAGCCTCCCCAAATGACCCTCAAAATCAATAAACGCACACACACACACACACACACATGCACACACTCACACAGAGAAAAACACACGTACACATACACGCAACAACTAGTTAAACACAGAACAAGGTACAAGTACACACAGGCAGACTGAACCACAATGTATACTTTTTTAAATAAACCATTTGCTTCCATGACCTAAATCAGAACACATTTACTGCAGGAATCCCCCAATCAGTCATCTCACATTGATTAAAGTCAAACCCCCTGGAGACCAAGAGAATTCAATCCAAATCCTCCCTCCAAAACCGCTTAATATATGCAAGGTTAAAGGTGAAATAGCACTGCATTGTTCCCCTACCTTTAGAAACCCCTCCCAGCCCCAGGGGCAGTGTAGTGGGCTAATCCACCCACCCCCGCCAGAGGGAAGAGTGGTGCGCTCCAGCGGGGGAGGACCCTCAGAGCGTGACACTTATGAGCGTTATTCAAACACTTTAAGAGGACTGTAAAAGTGGACGTCTAGACTGCAGCCAATGTGTCCCAGTTCCCCCAGTTCAATGAGAAACGAAACCTCTGATCAGAAGTGTTTGCGGGGATAGTTTATGAAAAACAACAAAGTGGAAAGATAGATAGTTAAGATCAACTACAGCTTTATTAAATGAAAGCTTCGTTCACTCTGCAGCCTCAGTGCTCAACTTCTTATAGCTCAGATCAGTGTTTTATTTAGCTGTTGACTTTATTATATATTTTTTATTCATAGTTGTGCAGAGTTTGATGAAGATGCACTATGGACTAGTGGAATTCAACAGGAAACACACAGGTGCTACTGTGGGGGACGGATTGCCAGGAAAGGAGAATAATAATTTGTATAACCACTATCTCCTTGGCTAGTTTGGGAAACAGCGAGTTAGGTTTTAATGTTGGGGTCTCATCATTCCTGTCGTTACACACTAAGCTAGGGAAGCCCCTCAGACCCCGCCCCCAGGCGCTCTAGACGCTAACCGGGCTTCCTCTGTCCTCTTCTTCAGTGGTGCGAGGGAACATCCGCTCCGTGGAGGCGGACCAGAACCTCCGGGCGGCGGTCATCAAGGTCACCGCCACCCGCGTCTTCCGGCAGAAGTACGCCCTGTTCACGGGCGCGGGCCGTCTGACCCGCCGCGGCGACATCAGGACCTTCCAGCAGTGCGGCGTGCGCCCCGGCGCCGGCAGCTTCCTGTTCACCGGCCGGGTGCACTTCGGCGAGGCGTGGCTGGGCTGCGCGCCGCGCTACAAGGACTTCCTGCAGGCCTACCTGGTCGCCAAGGAGGCCCAGCAGATCCCGTGTGAGCTGGCGGTGGACTGAAGTCAGAACCGGGGGAAGACACCGCGGCCCGTTCTGAAGCTAGGAACCCAGAGCTGGAAGATCCGGATTGTGAACCCCGGCCTCCCAGGGTCCACAGAGCTGGGTCCACACAGGAGCCGGTCCTGGAGCAAGCATCCTGATTCCCAGTGCAATAAGCTGTGACTCCCCTCCCCAGACCAGGGGAGGCGGAGGTGAACTACCTGCTGCTGAAACACCAACAAACTGTTCTAGAAGAAGCATTCCTGTAAATGCAAAGGCTCACTGACGCCGCCGCTCAGGAGGACTGCTGGGGCGGTGCGTTCAAGGAACTCAGGAAATAAGGAATAAGGTTCTGTTCTGAAGGGTTCTTGTATGAAATGTGTTAGAGCGAGATCCATTCTGGAGTTGAAAACAGGAAGAAGAGTAAAAGGTCATGCTTTGGTAGCTAGCGACAAGTCATTCCCCATTGGGGCTGTTCCTTAGCAGGCGAAATGTAGTCATTTAAAAGTATATGAAATTAATGAATTAAAACTTGCACTGATAAGGAAATGGACGTCTGGAAGAGAGATGCTAGAAGCACTGAACCAAATCTAAAGCGACTATATGTAGCATAGAAGAGCAACTGAGAAGTTAATATATGTGGCCCAGAGCTGAAGTGAGCATGAAGCTATGCTAGGCTAGGTTAATGCTTTGCAGACTAATAGCTCAGATGAGTGCTGAAAGCATTTTTTCGGAACCTAGCTGGCTGGTGAATAGGTCCAGGGTCCACTTCCCTGAATAAACATCTTGAAGAGATGTGTCCTACCGGGACTCCTGGTAGCCAGGCTACCAGGAGTCCCTCCTGTTGAATCATCTCAAACATCTCATCTCATTCTTTCCTCAACACTGCTTGATTTTAAAGTGGTTTTCATATGAAAACTTTCCAACGTGGATAATTCCCCAACACACTCCATTTCACGGTGAAGTCACCCCCCCCCCCCCCCCCACTGCCAGTTATTATGACAAACACCAGGAAAACCAGAAAGACTGAACCTAAGGGCCTCCAGGGAACCAGCAGCCGCTCCCCGCTGCCTCGCTGGTTCTCTCTGCACTAGTAGGAAACACAGGGAGAGGGTCAAACCAAACCAGGAGAGGCTAGAAGCTGTTCACTGCCATTTGATACAGTTTATATTGTTTATACTTTCTGTTCATACCAATGTGAATGTAAATATGTTAATAAGAAAATATAGAAAATAACTTGGGGGAAAAAGTTCCAAGTGTTGTCTATTATCTGCTTTCTGTACTATTAAAATGTTTCAGAAAAGATTTCTGTCTTCTAATGATTCATTTTG